>PVJI01000594.1:0-199142 GCA_004026765.1 Micronycteris hirsuta
AGCATAAATGGGAGGTAGACAACAGACAGGGGGAGGTTAGAACAGTATAGGAAGTACAGGAGCAGAAGGACTTATGTGTAGGACCTATGGACAAAACTAAAGGGAGGGGAAAGGGGGGTAAGGGGGAGGGGGGAAAGAAGGGGGGAAATGGGGCAACTGTAACAGCATAATCAATAAAATATAGTTAAAAAAAAGATTTTTAAAAAGTAAAAAAATGTTTTGGGGCAATGGTGGCATCACTCTGAATATAGTAAAAACTACTGAATTGTACACTTTATTTATTTATTTATTTTTAGAGAGAGGAGTACGGAGGGAGAAAGAGAGGGAGGGAAACATCAATGTGTGGTTGCCTCTCACTTGGCCCCTACTGGGGACCTGGCCCAAAACCCAGGCATGTGCCCTGACTGGGAATCGAATCTGCGACCCTTTGGTTCCCAGCCCACACTCAATCCACTGAGCTACACCAGCCAGGGCTGAATTGTACACTTTAAATAGGTGAATTGTGTGCCATGTAAATTATATCACAATAAAGCTGTTATTTTAAAAAACAAAACTTCAAACAACACATTGATACCTGGGGAAATGAAGCCTAGACCATGTGTTAGACTTCAGCAATGTTATCAAGGTTAAACTGGGTGTGACAACCACATTATATCCTTATCTGGAGGAGATACTGACTGAAGTGTTTATGGCTGAATCGTAATTCTACAGCTTGATCTTAAATGATTCAGCAAAAATCAAATGTGTACATGTACACACGTCATGTGTCTGTGTTTGTGAGAAAGCAGGAAAGAGCAGAGGTGGAAATATATTGGTAACTGGTGATCTAGTAAGTGAAGGATGTACGGGTGCATTTTGTACTATTCTTACAATGTTTCTGTAGTCTGACATTTTTCAAAATAAAAACTTGGGGGAAATACCAAAGAAGACTAAAGTTTAGACTTGTACAGACAAATAATGGCTTCCTAGCCTATAAGAATACCATTGCTTTCAAACATGATTTATCCTCAGTAAGAAATCACTACTTTTTGCTATGGCAAGATACAGACCACCAATTCATATATAATAAAATTCCACTGTTTTTCAGCATTGATACAAGGTATGTGAGTCTACCAATTGTGACAGCACAGAAATTAATGACTAAATGAACTAACTGTGTTAGACACATTTCACTAAGGGGCAAGCAGGTTTCCTGTAAGGAACCATATGCTAATATTACATCAATATGCCATTAGCCTCCTGTTACTTGTCTTTGAGGAACCATTTTGTAAAGATTATGTGGTACCAAATTAAAAAGAAAGAAATTAGACTCAGGCTTAAAATGCCTCTAGTATTCTGAAATTATTTTGAAAGATCCTTTAAAAAAACGCCAAACTTGAAATTTTTCATTCATGTATTTATTCCACAATCAAAATAAATCGTAATTTAAAAGTCATAACATTTTTAAAAGGTAAAGGAGACTTCATGTCACAGCTTCATTAATAAAACAGACATCGGTCTACAATGCAACACTAAACAGGTGTTCTGTTCCCATGGTGGAATAAATACATAATAATGACACATAAAACTGACTAAAGATCTGAGATGAGGCAAATAACCCTTTGAAACAAATTGCCCAATGAATAGAGGCACGCTGCAAATAATTTCTGTTAACGTTTTACTGCAAGATGGGAAAATCCCCAAGGTAACTACAAACTCAAGCCTCTTGTTTCATGCACCTGGCCTTGGCTTTTGTCTTCCTTCCCCAAACACATCCAAATCAGACAGGCCTCTGCACCTCCTACTCAACAAGGCCGCCGGGAGTCCCCAGCGACCTCGGCACAGGCTGCTGTCAGCGAGCCTCCAGGGACCCCAGGGCGCCGGCGCAGAGAGCAGCGGCGTTTCTTTAAGCAGCAGTTTCAACTGCTGAATGAGCTCTCTCCATGTGCATTTCGTCTTACTACCATTCTATTTTTTTTTTCTTGCAAAATGTTAAGGCCATTCAAGTAAAAAAAATTTTTTTTTTACAGAAACAATAAAAATTCAAAGGGTCTATGCCAAAAACCAGTCCTCTGCAGCCTGACTCATTTGTTCCTGGGCTGTGAAGCCATGTAGAGGGCGATGAGGCAGTAGATGGTCCCCCCCACCGTCAGCGCCATGGTGGTCCGGTAGAGCATTTGGTCAGGCAGGCCCCGTTTCAGGTGGATGGGCACACCGTCGGATTTCTTGAATGAAAGAATTATCAAAGATATGGTTGATAAGAAAAGGATTTATTATTGAAGCTAATAAAGAACTAATGTTTCTACTTTGTAACTAATTCATTAACACATTACAGTGTAAAAAGCCCTAATCCACTAAAATGCTAATTAAGATACTAGTGTATTTTTCTTACAAATGTAACTAAAGTTTATAAGCCCAAAGTCATTCTCCAAAACAGAGCCTCAGGAACATGCATACAACAGATTCCAGATTTCTAAGGAATTTATCATATTGTTTAACTAGGAAAGAAGCATGGGTCAATTTTTTTTAATGTAAAGGTAACCAGCAGCTAACCAAAGAACTGCAAGCACAAGAAATGCTCTACATTTAGTGTGACTTCCTGATCGTTGCTGAATGAAGTCTGCGCAGACCAGGTCAGCTAACAGGTTCTAACCCATTTTTTTATTTAGCTGCCTTCTTTCCATGAAGCTGTTGAACCCCTATTGAACAATGAGACTCCATAGCATGCTTTGTCCATTATTTGGCACAGTCTCCAAAATCCCTCCCCACGGCAATCAAGACCCCAAGTGCCCACTCAAGACTGACTTACCCGCTAATAAGGGATACACTGATCAAGAGTCCCCAGGCCGGTCCCGAATCTGGAAGAGCTACCTTCCAGCAACAACGGGAACAGGCACTGCCTCTCCCAGGGCACCCGAGCGAGAACCAGTCGGGTCACTGACCTCTCAACTTATCTGTATGTAGGTTAATGTTAACAATACTTTTAAATTCCCAATTTTGGCTTCTCTCTGTTGATCAGCAAACCTACGAGAGCCTCTTCTGCTTCCAGCAAAAGCTCAGAGGATACTGGATATCCATTGTGGATATCCACTTTGCCTTCAAAGAGGCAAAAAACTAGGAGAAATCCGATGCCAAAAGTCACTGCTTGTGTCACAAAGCCAAAGACACATTGGATTATTCATGTGTTGACATGCGTTACACGTGCTACTGCTTCCTCCAGCCAATATGTGCAATGTGAAAAGCTGCGTCCCCTCACAGACTGATGAGGAAATTAATCACCCTCTCTCACAGTTTCTATACATAGGCTTCTACTAGTTTATGGCTCAAACTAAAATCAAGAGAATTCTATTCAAGAAAAAAGAGAGAAGGTGGGTAGTAAACGAGATTAAGACTGGGTTTCAAAGGTTTTTTTTTTAACCTATTTACTGCATAGGCTTCTCTGTGCTAGAGGGTCTTCTCTCACCTGGAAGAACTTCTGTAGTTCTGGAACTTTGTTCTTCCCAGCATAGTCATATGCAGTGTAATCGGAAGTCAGTTTAGTTGGTGTGGCAAATATGATAGGTGGTGCTTCTGTGGAAACCACAGGCTTTAATCCCTGCAGGAAAAAAGGAAAATGTCAAGTTGAAAGTATGTCTGGCCATCCGAACAAGGCTTCCAAGGAGCAGGCTGTCTGGAATAGTGGAGGCTGTCATTCAACCACATGGGGGAAGGAAAGTCTCTCCAACTCCGCATTACAAGGCCTTTAATTTTTTAAGTTTAAGGTTTAAAGTCCGTCAACTTTCAACAAAGCACTCAAGTCCACTCTCCCAGAGCGACCCTATCAAGAACTCATTGCAGTTGAAGAGGAGGGGTAAGGGGAGCTTATAGGGAGAGGAGCAAACAAAGGCCCAATCTGAGCTAGAAATAACCTACTGTGTCTATCTTCTTCTCAAACCGGTAAAATATTTTAATCTGTATTAACTTTGGTTTGATTTCAAGAGAGCTGGCTGTCCCTTTTCTTCTCTTGGTGATATGAGGGACTAACATGGAGCCTCTAACCCCAGAGAGGACTTTAGATTCTTTCCAGACACACCATGAAGAAATAACCCAATCTGGAAGAGCCTGTAATGGTAGAAGACTTGTCTTTCCAAACCAGCCCAGATTAATAAACACAACTGTCAGCCCTCTGGTTCCTGATCTCTTCAGGGGAATCTAAATTTACCTATAACTGACCAAACCTTTTCTAAAAATCAAATACTGAAAACCTCAATGTTCCTCCCACCAGGCAGGCATTTGGATCAACGGGGCATCAAGAAGGTATGCAAGTAAACTTGGAGTCTATTTCTTCAGCCACAGTCCTGTAAATGGGGCTGAATCATGGCCTTTATCCTGTACTGCATCTATTCAGTCACACGTATCACTGGGCACTTACTCTACACTGAAAATATACAATGAGTAAGACAGACACAATCTCTGCTATTATGGATATCATTATGGAATAACAGCAGCTAATATCTGAGCCCTTGTTATGCATCCAGTATGTTAATTTAAGCATTTCACACAATTATCTCATTTAATCCTGACAGCAACCCTAAGATGTTACGATTCCCTTTTTACAGAGGAGAAAACTGGAACAGAGAGGGTAACTTACCTGAGATCACATGGCAAACAGACAATGTCAAAACTCAAGCCTCTCTAAAGTCCAGAGCCTTGGATTTTAAATATTTCACCATCTACCCCGGGTGACTGCCCCTCAACTATCGCTTAAAAACAACAATCCATTTAAAGAGAAAGTTTGGTCCATAAGGTGTGAGCCTACAGTTGGTATATAACACATTCACACAGAGAGGCAGGAGGAGCCTGAGATGGGAGCAAGGGACCCCATGCACTGAGATAACAAGGCTTAAGAGGGCCTCTCTTTGAACTGGAGAACTTTACACACTCCCTTATTCTGTAAGCAATCTGTATTTTCCCCTAATAATCATTTCCCCTTGAATGAAAAAATTTAAAAACCCTTCCGACTAAGCATCTCCAAAAATGGTTTGAAATTAAACTCATATTTTGACAGGACTAATGTGAAAGCATTTTTAGACAGCCATTATACCTAATTGCTTTGTGTGTTCACCCACCAAGTGATTCAAAACTACAGAAAAGGTTTTGAACAATATCATCTCAAAACAGCAGTATCAACCACCTTAACAGTTTTAAATAATTTCATATTTCCATCTATAATACTGTAAAAGTTTAGAATATAGAATTTTAAAGTTATCTATCATCTCATTATTTTATCCCATCAATTACTATAAATTGTATATTCTCCAATCTTTTTTCATAGGCATATTTTAATATCTTTATAGTCTTAATGTAAAATCCTACATTCTGCTTTCTTTCATTTCTATCTAATAAGCAATTTTTTTCAGGTTCTTATACAATCTTCATAACTAAATTTACTCTTCACATCAACCCTGTAAAAAGAGGTATTATCAGCCCACGTTACAGATGATTAAAAGAAAGTTCAGAGACTCCATAAGGAAGATGGGATTCAAACCCACACACTTTTATTACAGCACAGTATCAATAACTCAGCTGTCTGACAAGATACAGCTAAAAGGAGTGAATGTGATGGGAAGGTACTTTACCTACACATCATTAAATCTAACAATTTTTTTAACTTTTTATTTGTATTTTTTTAAGAAAGAGAGAGAGAAACATCAATTGCTATCCCACTTACTTATGCAATCATTGGTTGATTCTAGCAAGTGCCCTTAGTGGGCACATACACCACAACCTTGGTGTGTTGGAATGATGCTCTAACCAACTTGAGCTACAAGGCCAGGGCTTATATCTAACAATTTAAGAGCAGGTGGTTTTTCCCATGTTCCAAGGCAGCTGGAAAGAACTAGCACTAGGGTTCTCAAGAGTGGACTTGACCAGGAAGCTGTATTTACAGCAGGGGTGTCAAATTCACTTTCACCAGGGGCCACATCAGCTTCATGGTTGTCTTCAAAGGGCCGAATGTAATTTTAGGACTGTACGAATGTAACTACTCCTTAACTAGGGGCAAGGAGCTCAGTGCTACCACTGGGTAGAAACAAGGTGCCGGGCCGGATAAAAGAAGGTGGAGGGCCGGATTTGGCCCGCGGGCCTTGTGTTTGCCACCTGTGATTTACTGGAAGGGACCTGCAAGATCCAGGGCTACGGCTGCTCCAACCCAGCAAAATTATGAGCCTCAAATATGCTTTTCCCCATCTCAATAAATGACAACGCCATCCTTCCAGGTACTCACGCCAAAAACCTTGGAATTACTCTTAATACCTCTAGCTCAAACATCTGCAAATCCCTTTGGCTCTACCTTCAAAATACATTCAGAATCTGACCAGTTCTCACTTATCTCCACCAATCCACACTCTGGTACAAAACCCTGGATTTCTACAACTGGTCACCCTGCTTCCCACATTGCTGCCCATAGTCTACTTTAAATGCAGGAAGCAGTGATTATGTTAAAACATAAGACGTCACTACTCAGCTCAAATCCTCTCAAAGGCCTCCCTTCTCACTGAGCAAAACTCTTAAGTTCTTACAATGGCTTGCAGGGCCTGAGATGCACCCCTTAAACCCTCTCTTCATCTTACATCATCCCTTCCTCTGCCCCAGGCCACTGGACTAGCCCCTCAAATCTCCCAAGCACTAGGCATGCTTCCTCTGCTTAGCAAGCTCTTCTCCAGGTACCCAGGTACCTCGCACCCTCACCTTCAAGTCTTTGTCCACTTGTCACCTTCTTGGTGAGAACTTCCCTTAACCACTCTTTTTAAAACTGCATGCTCTCCCCCTTGCTAACAATCTATCCCCCTTTTCTTCCTTATTTTTCTCCACACTACTTATCACCATCAACATAGTATTTTCTACTTTGTTTACTGTGCCTCCCTTACTGCAATGAAAGTCCTGTGAGGGCAGGATTTCACTGTTTTGTTCACTGCTCTTATTTCCAAAGACTTAGAAGAGCAACTCACACAGACAGTGCATTTAGTAAATGTTTGTTGAATGTATAAATTAGCTAGGGAAGTCTGCAGTTTCACCATAATGTAGACAAATACTTCAAAACTAACTCATGTAAATCAGCACTGGATGGCCAACGAGAAAACAACCGAACGCTGTCCTTAAAATAAGTGGTCTATAGACCAAACAGAAAACACAGGTTTTGCTCATTAGTACCGATGGACTCTCCTGGCTGTTGACACAATTACTGTCTCTGCAACTAAGAACCATTCATCTGTAACCACCTTTAGCAGTTGAGTTCTTCCTAGTCTATTTTAGTTGCTCCAAATTTTTTAAGAGAAAAGTAAACATGATTTTTTTCCCCATCAAAGTTGACTGACTCAAAGTGTTCCTTCTCTCCTACTTTTTAGGTCTGGGGAGGAGGAAGAAAGGTAGAGAAATAAAACGTATTCAAAAAATTATTAATTTTTAAGTGACAGAAACCTATGGATTGTTGCACTGTGATTTAGGACTGGAAACAAGTTCAACCCACGGTGGCTGAAGTCCTTCACTCCAAACTGCGAGCCAGCCAGACAGCTCCATCTCCACATTTCCCTGCCATCTCGCACTTGGCTTGTCCAAGATTCACCCAGTTTCTCACAAGTCCACTCAGGAGCTTTTTTTCTGGGGAAAGCGGCATCATCCTCCCACTTCCCAGTCATCTGGGATTCCTCTTTCTTCATCCCTAAAATCCCCCTCCTCAGTCATTAAGCCCTTATCTCCCAGAGCTGACTCTGCACTCCTACTCAGAAGACCCTGAACGACTTCACGGGTCTAACAGGCATCCCTCGCACTGGTCTCTCCCAGTTAAAGTTATGTTTTCAAAGAACAGCTCCATAAACCTTTCATAAAACTAAGGGTAAGAAGCATGTCCTTCTTTCAACCTCTGGACAAGACCCTACCACAACCTTCTGCACTAAGATGCTTTGTAAATTCCTACTCATTTCTCACAAAATTAAGTCCTACACTCTAGGCCCTTTATCACCTGCCTCCATTGGCCACAACCAAATTTACTCAAGTGATTCCCCTGTTGCCTGCTCCCCTCCATCACTCGGTTCCCTTTACCTGGAATATCATTCTGCCAGCTTAAATAGGAGAGGAACTATTAAGTCATAAGGTAAAATTAAGTTTTACTTTTTAATTGCCAAATTGTTTTCCAAAATGGCTACACCATTTTACATTCCCACCAGCAATGCACTAGGGCTCGTTGCCCCCTTTCTCACCAACACCTGTTGTCCGTCTTCCTGATTTCAGCAGGCGTAAATTAGTATCTCACTGGGGTTTTGATTTGTAGTTCCCTAATGATTAATGATGTTGATCACCTTTTCACGTGTTTATTAGCCTTAATTTGATGACACTACATGTAAAGGTAAGGAAAATGCTTTTCAATCAACCACTGGAAAATACCCTCCACAATTACTTGCCATCAAGTAGATTTATAAATCTCTATATACACTACTGTTAAAAGACCTAGCTTTTCCATATAAGGTTAGTCCATGTATGTGCAGTTATTCAATGCACTATGCATAACACTGAAAGTTACAAATGTCTACATTTTCCAGTGTGCTAATGTTTCCAAGAAAGGAAACCATTGAAATACTTCTAATTACCGAAGTCAGATCACCTGGTTTGGGGGATGCCTGTCACAGTCACTCTGAAATCTAGGATTCATATGAAGCCTACTTGTTACCACTTCTTTCAACGTAACTTAAGAAATCCACAAGTACCTACAAAGTCCAAATTCTCAACAGATACACAATTCAAGAGGTGCCAGAAATTTGAAGGCCCTAGCAATACCGAACACTTCTGAGGGTAATCTCTGCTCTGACAGCCAATTCAGTTTCAGTATGTTCCAGTCTAAAACTTTACTTTTTCCTCAGTAGGTAACAAAACCTAGTTCGGCTAAAACTCTACTAAAAGAACATCTACAACCACCAACACAATAGATCAGTTGTGATATATTCGTGTAATAAATCCTACACAACAATAAAAGAAACTGGTTACTAATACATGTAACATGAATGAACTTCAAAAATATTAAGAAAAAGCAGCCTTACACGAAAGAATACTTTGTGGTTCCAGTTATACAAAATTCAAAAATAGGCAAAACTATTTATAGTGATAAAAGTAAGAATAGGGAGGTGGACAGGGATTGGCAGGGCAAAAGAGGGAAACTTCTTAAGGGTGATGTGTGTTAAAACTCATCAAACTGTAACTTTTACGATCCGTACACTGAAAAATGCTTTCTTTACAGTAGAAGCAGGTATGATAGAAATGGCTATTATCTGTAAAAGGAATCACTGCAAATAATTCCTTCTTTAGACCTAGTTACCAATTTGGTTTCAGTGACACCACACTGATTTCCCTTCAAATCCTGGATTGTTCTTTTAATTAATTTTTCTACTCCACCCTCCTTTCATGTGCCTGTTCTCTTATTCCCACGTTTCTTCCCTATATACTATCCAACACCCCAAGATTCTATCACCACCTATGGGCCGAAGATACTCAGATCTATTAAACTCCATATTCACAAATCCAGCTATTACCAGGCATATCACAAGCTCAACATTCATAAACTTAGACCCTTTCTCCCAAACCCCACACCCCCTTCAAAAAACCTTGCCCTTCTTCTTGCCCTCCCTACACTAGTTAATAGCATCTAATCTTAGAGTGAAGTCATTCTTAAACATCCTCCTCCTTGGGCAAGTTGCAGTGTCCCACAGAAAAAAGGTTAACAATGGAGCATCCTTTACACTCTACCTGGGCCCCTTACTATTCCGGTCCACTTTTCCAACTGTCTTATCAACCCTTCCCACACCACTCTATAAGGATAAGAAAGGAATATGGTGGTAGCTCAGACTCAGCTTCTGGAGAACAGCTACCACTCAGCTAGTACTAACCACTTGCCAAAGACTGCTAGTCACTTGATACACACCTCATACAACCTGCGCTACAGCTGCTCCAGATGAAACTGAGCCCACAATAAGCTAAGTAACGTGTTCGAGGTCACAGAGCAAAGCAGTGAGGCCAGGATTTGGGCACCAATTAGGACCATGGGGCTCTAACTAAAGTCCCTTATCTCTACAACGCAAGCTGGAGACTGAAACTCTGATTGGCAAAATCCGAGTGAAATCAGAATACTTTTCAGGTTATTCAAATAATAGGCGTCTATCAACCATTTTACAATTGGGAAACCCAGACTCACCCAAACATTTCAAGGAACCCGTTAAGTCTACCAATTCCGATCATACAGCCTCTCCTGGCCCAACGAATTCCCCAGTGGGATCATTCCAGCTATCCAATCTCGTGCTTGCAGGAGGCTGCCATTTGGACTGAGGCAGGGGGTGACAATGGAACACAATAGTGAAAGCAGAACCTCCTTTAAAAGGTCGGGGTTGAACTTCGGACTTGGTCGGGACACATTCTGGGTCCCGCCGACCCCATGAACACACTGCAAGCAACGAGTCCAAGGGTCACCTTGACCCCTGCTGAGTGCCAGACCTATCTTCCGGCCAAGCTAGCTCCACAGGGGAAGCAACTACAGAACTAGGAACTTCCTTGGCCGCCGCCAAGTGGACGCGGAGAGGCGCCGGGAGGTACCGGGCGAACTAAACCAAACCGTTAGCAGAAGCCTCGCCCGGTCCCGGCGCCGCGACTGCCTGACACAGGCTCAGGCCACCATTTCTCCAATCTCAGCCGGCGTGGTGAAAGCCATACCTGCGGGCTATACGCATCGGAAGCCCCTGCTCCCACCAACTTCTGCGTGAAGCCACTAAACTTGTAGTACATTTCGCCCTGAGTCCGGCTACCGGCAGTCGCTGCCTGCGCGACCGCCCCAAGAAAGGACCCTGCCTTCCCTGTGGTGTCCCCAAGGCGCAACCTAAAGGACCCTGAGCCAAAAGGCGGGCTGCCCGGAGATCGCCTAACTCAAAATAGGTAATTTTAAGTCACATAGAAGAATCCGGGCTCTCAGTTGCAAGAAAAGAAAAATCAACTCTAGAAGACAGCGGAAAGTCGCTTATAGCGGGTTCTGTAGAAAATACGAGTTGCCTCTTTCCCCACATTTGGATTCGGGCAAGTGCCAAGACGACCTAAGAAGTGCGCAAGCGCCCCGCGGCCCAGGCCGGAGGCTGAGGGACCTACCAGGGTGCAGTGGGGGGGACTCTGGGCAGGGCCAAGGACGGGAGGGGCGGGGCCTCGGCGGGATGTCAAGTCTCCCTTTGAAGGGGACAGCCAGTATTGCGAGGCCTCCACCTAGTGCGTCGGGTTGAAGGCTTCTCTTCCTTTACGAAATTAACTTGGCTTGTAGTCTCAGTTCTTCCCTCCCCTACCTGCCGCCAGCTCAGGAATAGATACCTGTGAGCCAGGCTTCTCCGGCAACCTGGGCGTGGGGAGCAAATAAAATTTGGAAGCACCTGCTGGGAGCTGTTTGGTACAGAAGGCTGTTAAAGGTTTCGCCACAGTAATATAACGATAGCCTCTTGGGCTTTATGTAGAAACGATGCGTAGTGACCTAAATTTCAGGCACCAACACATAAATGTTGCAGTTTTTCAGAACCAGTTTTTACTCTTGAGTTTTATGCGAACTGGTTACTCATCCTTCTCCTGACCTCTGCCCTTTGAATAAATGAGGTGGAGAGTGGAGGGAAGTGGACTAGAAATACTTGACAAATCTGGGCCTTGAGCTTGAATGATTCAGGACTACAACTTTCCATTCTGGTAGAATTGACTTTTGTTCAATGTAAACACGTTTTTTGAGCCTCCACTATGATGTGCAAGGTACTGTATTAAAGGAGTATACTAGTTTTCTACCTACAGGGATGGAGCAAGGCTTTTCTTAGCTTTATGATATAGCCAGAGTTTTTCACAAGCCTCTTATGGGTTCATTTATAGTGCACTTATGAAGGCATGTGGCAAACTTGATCGGTGGCACTCCTATATAATATTTTCCATAAATAAACTCATTTAATCCTTACAACAATCCTATGAGGTAGGTGCCATTGTCACCTCCATCTTACAGTACAGGAAAATGAGGCCCAGAAACGTTAAGTACCTTGCCCAAGGCAGCTATTAGTCAGTGGCAGAGCTGGCCATCTGACTCTAGTCTGTACTCTCTCAAGCACTACATTGTAGATACATAGGTATAAATCCATTCTGAGAAAAGGGGGATGAAGGCCAAGTACTCCGGGGCTAGGGTGTGCACCAGTACCCCAGCTTTGGCAGGTATAAGCCCAAGAGTCCCGCGTGTTCAGCAACACCAATGCTCTGAAGAGCAAAGGTTTCAGCTTCCTCATATGAGCAGCCAAAGTCACTGCTTTTACAAAGCAGCATTATGATATAATGGAAAGAAATGGCGATTTGGGTTTGAGTCACCGTTTGCTCAAGGCTGAGTGATTTACAACTAGTCCTGTCCATTTTCTGAGCCTCGCTTGCCTCTTGTGTAAGGAGTAGTCGTTATCATAATGTCGTCCCTCCCTAGTGTTCTGAGAAACAACAGTTCAGTAAGTTTTAAAGCTTATACAAATGTTATGATACAGATCTTTATTTCCTTTTTCATAGTTCTTGGTTATATATAAGAATCTTAGTTCACTTTTCTTGGTTACTCTCATTTTAATTGATTGATTGATTGAATGTCAGAGTCACTCATACCAAGAAAGGGGAATGAGCTTCCTAGCAATTATTGAGTGGAAGAAAAGGTCTCTCATTGAGTTTAGATTGAAAAGAGAAATTAAATGATTTAGGACGGCTCCCCATCTCCATCCCACCATCTCCTAGACATATTTTGAAAGAAGAAAGTAGAGAATATTACCCAACTCTTCGCAGCACTGAGGTGTACCAGCTTCTCAAGGTACAAAAGTGCCTGTCAACGCTGGTTATTTTCTTAAAGTTTCTGCCATCTGATTTTAGATCCTGCAAGACATAAATTAAGAATCCTGAAAATGTTACAACAGCCGGGCTGTTCAGTGGGAGATAAAATGTCAGTAGCAGAGTGTGGGTTGGGATGTCACATGGAGTGGCTGATCAGAGGAAGATTTTGTTTCATTTCCCAAATAAAACCCAGCACACTCTGACAGCACTAAAGCACCCTTTTCTCATTCTTATTTGCATATTCCACCCAACACCAAAGCATGATCTGCCTTTTTATCATGATCCCTTCAGATTGGGCCCTTGATTCTATTCTGAGGGGAAGCGACCACAATTCACAGTGCAGAGAAGCTTGTCAATCGCCAAACGATTTGTGTGAGTGCAAATGCCAGCCTGGCTCGGGTGAATCTGCATGCTGCCGCCGCTCCATTTGGGAGGGCTGTGTGCTAATGGCCTCTGGCAGGCCGCTCTGCGAAAGCTCTTGGGGATGGAAGACCAATATAAATTTTAAATTGGGTTGTACTGAATGTAGATGGGAACTGCCTCCTTGTGAAATCGTTTTTAATTTTTTTCAATTTTCCAATTTTTTCAGAATTGACTTTTTAAAAAAACTGACGTTTGGTGTGTCCAGCAGAGTTAAAGCCTGTTGGCCCTGTAGTAGTTGAGGTCATGGTGGCGGGCTCCTCCACTCCCTCCAATCCTTCCCTGTCTTCAGAAGGACTCATCTATCGCCTGGCTCTGGCATCCCCAGTGGGGAGCAGCAATATGAGTGATGAGCATTTGTTCTGTGCTGATTTACCATGTGACGGGCATCTCCAGGAAATACAGCTCCAGGAAACCCTGCTTTCCCCCTCTTACTCTCTCTTTGCTGCCAAATCTGCAAGCTGAAGACCCTTCTTAACCTGGGGAAGCATGTTTATGCATGTGGATTTTGCCCATTCTGAGGGAGATTCCCTGACAGAAAACAGACTATAATACTGTCACGTTATAGTGCGGTGTTATCTTTTTTAATTACGGTTTGTGTCTACCCTCTCCATGGCAAAAAAAGAAGGTAGAGGGAAAACATTTTCCTCAACATTTAAAATTGCTAGTAATATCCCTAAGAAGAGCATCCCCAAGAGAATACTGGAAAACAAAATGGAGAGCTACATGCACTTTGTGAGTCTCAGAACAATGACACCTGTCGTGCAATTATTCAGAAATTTTCATGTGGCAGAATTAGAAATCTCAGCTGTCATCTCTTATTCTTTTTGTCAAATAAAGCCCTATCTGGTGTGGAAATTCTAAGTTTGTCTTTGAAACCTGCAATCTAGAGTATATCAATATTATTGAAAAATAATTAAACCTTTGTTAAAGCACAGTATTTTTATAGCAAAGGAGTTGAGGGTCTGAATGGTGCGTGTCTCACTCACAAGAGGGGAAGTGGCAGCTGGGACTGCAGTCTCTGGGACAGCTTTATTGCAGTACGTGATGAACATATTGACATCAACTCTCTGCTCTGACCTTCTCATTGTTGAATGTCAATATGGTGTGTGAAGCTGCCTCACTTTTGCCTGCCTACTTTTCGCTATGTGCAAGTCAAAAGCACATCCGCAGAGATTATGGATTTAACTCAATTTTGACACATCACATTTCATTCCTCTGGTTAAGAAAGGCTGAGGTATGACTCATAATTTATTTTAAATCATTTCAAATACACTTAATTATGCTTAAAAAAATTTGAGATCCAGAACAAGAGTCATGCAATTTTACATTAACATCATCTATAAAAATACAGTACATACAACACAGACTGAAAGGATTATCAGTGGTCTTCTCCAGTCTGGGGTCAAAGGGTGGTGCCTCATTCCTGGAGAGTCCCACTTTCTGCATCATACATGCCTGAAATATTAGAATATTTTGCAATGCGCATGTATGACTTTTGCAAGTCCATATACACACAGACAAATAATATAAAATCCCCCAAAAGGAATACAAATTAGAATTTTAAAAATGTTTCCACATACTTACAACCCAAATTACCAATTAATTTAGAATATTTTTAATCACCCCCTGTGCAGATGTGAGGAGACTATGGAGTGATAGTTTCCAAGTGTTAAGCCATAGGAAGAGTCACTCGAGGTCCCTTTTGCCCATTGGAGTTAACACTGCAGTGGTTCTTCACCAGGCTGTTGAAGAAATGAGGGAATGAATGAGTCAATGGGTATATGAACGAATGAACTGACAAACAAACAGCGAAGGAACATCATCTCTACACATTACTGTGAGAGATGAACAACCGTCCTGGGTAGTTATCTATATGAGTTCTTTGAAATTGGGTAATCAAATGGAATAGAAGATTAAGAACCATACACCTGGGTCTCAAGAAGGTGAATGTGGCTGGATTATTTTATTTTGAGGTAGCAGAATTTTTTTGTCTTTGAAAAAATCTAACACTATCCAGTATCAAAATATGGGGTGCTCCATAGCCGTTGAAAGTCAGTATGTCCAGATCCCAGGCTTGCACTAGATCTGTGGGCTGGTTTCTTAACTTCTTTTGGCCACAGAATAAAAATTTCAACCTAACATGGTGACTGCAAGAAGTAAATAAGGTAAAAGAAAATATGTAAATATATAAATGTCTATGAGGGAAATGATATTCAGTAAAATAGTAAAAGGGTCAAATATATGGTGACAAAAGATGGTTTAGCTTTGGGTGGTAGGCACATAATGCAATATATGGATTGTGTATAAGAGAATTGTACACTTGGAAATTACATAATCTTATTAACAAATGTCACCCCAATAAATTAAAAACTAGATCTATTGTCACTGATAGAAACCCAAAATTAATTTAGCATGATAAAAGCATTAGAATTGTAAGTCTATTCAATTTTGTGTTTGTGTAATGCAGCTGGTTATAATAAAAATTGTAACCTAAAAATCTTTCCATCTTCTCACCTTTGTCCCTTTTGTTCTTCTTTCTCCCTGTCTCCTTTCTGCAAGAGTAGTAAATACTAGTTAAGGTGAGAGCTGTCAGGTGAAACCCAGTATGAAAACAGCCCCCAAAGACGTGGAATCTATCTTGAAAGCTTGAAGGCCAAAGAGAAGAATTGAGTGTCCCACTAAAATAATAGCCAACCTTTCAGCATCTGTATTAAAATAAAAAATGACATCATTTTCAAATGCCAAATCCATAATTTTACTAGCCTTCCCTTCTGCCTCAGATTCTTAAGCAGTAGAGATTTGACATCTCCTTAGCCCTGCCACCTAGAAACCCAAAGTCATAGCCCTAATTTCAGACCACCTTCTGAAGAGGGTGACAGGTACATGTAACCCCAGCCCAGCCTGAATTTGAATCCCAGCTCTTCCTGCTGACAAACTCAGTTACCTTTGGAAAGTTACTTCCCCACTCAGCATCTCACAGGGGAAATGAAGATTCTAAATCACGGGGTTATTGGTGTATTACTGGGTAGCAAAGGTACCAGCCTGTATTTCATTAAGTACCTGGGCTGAGCCTGGAAGGTGATTCCAGAATGGCTGACTTGGGAAGGAGGGATGGCAAGATCAGCCTGGGTCCTCTTCCAAAAATTGGACAGGCTGTGACGATCACCATTATAGTCTGGGAAGCAAGGCCACGGAAAAAGGAGGAAGTTATAAATATGGGGAAGTGTCTAATGGAAGGCAAATTCCACACACACACCCTTAAAAGAAAGGGGACTGGAGAGAGTATAACATTCCCCAAAACACAGCTGAGAAACTCAGAAAGCACAAGTCCAGTGGCATTGGCTCCGAGCCTGGCAACCCACAGTGGAACCCCTGCCCCGCACTGGCTCTGACCCACGGGAGGGACTGCCAGAGCACCAAACCAAACAACCCAAAGATTTCCAGTACGAGGCTTACATTGAAGCCCAGCTTTGTAACTGTGGTGACAGCTGGAAGAAGACCCTATTGTTGGCATTGCATTGTGTGATCCTCACCTGTCCTTCAGCCCCCAAATGTCCAGACTTCCCTGTCCTCTTTTCTGGTGCCCGCTCTTATGTCCTCGCAGCCCATGGATGCATCCTGGAGAATGGCTGCCTCCATTTTCGCTTAAGTCATGGTAAAGGTAGAAATCAAATCAAGGTGTTAGTGTTCTGTCCCCTGAGCAAAAGCAAGCGCTCTGCAAACACATGTAGCCTTGTTTCGGCACAGATGTCAGGAACGAGGAGCCTGTAAATCTGCCCAGGCAGTTCTGTTCTTGAATCATTAAGAACAACCCAGTGGGTGGAACGAGAACATGAAATTGCCGTGTGCACTCATGTTTTGTTTATGAAGCCATCATTTCTAGATGTGTTTTCTTTTTTTAAGAAGGATCTTTTCTGTGTTTGCTGTTTAACACCCCACCTTCCTTCCTGTCCCCAGCTCTCCCACACTCAAGAAAAAGAAACAGAGAGAGCTTTACAAAAATGTCCAGAAACTTAAAGAACAGGTTGCATTAAGTGTCTTTCTAAACCAATTCCATTTACTCAACCAAAATAAATAATTTACTAATAGGAATCACACAGGACAATTCTACATTGTTTAAACAGCTCCTAACAAGAGTTCCCAAATCATAAAAATCACTTTCCTTTTTCTGTTATTGGGCAACGGGGACCTTGTTCACCCACTGAATTGGAAGTTCTGTGGTGCCAGTGACGTAAAGTATAGATAGGAAATACAGTCAATGATATTGTAACACCTATGTATAGGGCCAGGTGGGTATTAGCCTTCTCCAGGGGATCACTTGGTAAAGTCACATAACTGTTTAACCACTGTGCTATACACCTACAACTGATATAACATTGAATATCAACCGTAATTGAATTTTTTTTAAATTAAAGAAAGTTCTGTAGTGCTAATTATCAGAAGGATTTAATTAGTGGTTTATGCTCCTGTCACTGGATTCTTCACTTAACTTCACTGTGCCTCAGTTTCTTTATCCATAAAATGGGTATAATATCCACTTTGTGAGGACTGAGTGCCTAGAACATAGTAAGCACTCGTTAAACTACAACCGTAGTTTCGCATTACTATTATTACTAGCAGTTGCGGGGACTAGGCCAACAGGATAGTAGGCTTTTGCTGAATCCTATGAATCCTTTTCTCTGATACACCCCTCCCCTAGCCTTGGCACAGAGCCAACACCCCACGAATGATGGCTCTCAGACTTCTCATGGAGAGAAGAACCCCAGTTAGTGCTCTAGGCTTCCAGGACCCCCCGCAGTGTCTGCCCATGCCTAGACCGATGTGCCGGGCTGCTCCCCACCACTCTGTCCACTCTAGGAGGGGTGCGTATGTTTGGTGAGCTCCGATGTTACGTTTACCATCTGGCTGTGTCTTCCTTTATTGTTTCTCTCCTGCTGTTGGCTTCTGGGCATTGTGCTGTCTGGCACTCGCCCCCAGGCGCATTCTCTGTGGCCCCTCACCGCAGCATCCCCTTGTTTCCGGCAGCCGGCTTGCTGCTAGAGGCAAGAGAATGGTGGCACCAGGTGATTTAGAAGAGGGAGGGAGCGATTGCATTAAATTTCCTCTCAGGAAAATGAGCTTGGTTTTTAAAAAATGTTCCATGGAACAGATCTAATAACTTAGTCCCATAATAATTTCTCCTCTGTCTGCTCTACTTGCAAAGATTCTTTCCGAAACAAGAGAATATTGCTGCTCTTCGATAGGCTAATGAGACCACATTTCCAGAGTGCTTTCATCTCAAGGAGGGTGTTGCAGACTTTTTCCACTACAGTAACAGGTACAGGGAAGCCTCCCAGCCTGGAGCCTGGAGCAGGGGTAGGGGTGATGCGAGGACACAGCCAGTCCTGGAAAGGCGTAGGAGGCCCCTTGGAGGGCCATGAGCCACCAAACCCTTCTCTCCCCGGGAGGCTCCACAGAGGTGCTTTGCTTTTTGACTGAAAGCATGTCCAGTGATATTCAGTGTCCAGGACAAGGTCTTAACGACAGGAATGCTAACCAGGCCAGCAGTCCTACCTCCTTCAAGCTCTGGGAGTGCTGGGGGCGGTTCATCCCCAGCCTAGCCCACTCCAGGAGCAGATCAAATGAGAGAACTGAGAGCAGCAGCCACAGACTTTTCCAAGAGAGCTGCAATGCTGTCAGTCAACTGGCACTTAATTTCCGGTGGGTTGTAAAAGTGCCATTTATCCTTGTGAGCTTCAAGGCCAGCGGCCCGGTAGGATTCTAAGTTAAATGATGCAAAAGTAACTACTCTCAGTGAGGATTTTGTGCATCAGAATGAAAAACAAAGCAAAAAAAGACTAAGCTTATTTTTATATCAATTGCAAATATTGTAGCAAAGGACTCACTGTCCATTACATTTCCATGACGAAGCCACGTGTAACCTGAGTTGGCCACTGGAGGCTGACAGCCATTTAGCAGCACCTCGTGGGCACAAATGGAGCTACGCCCTTATGACCTGAGCAGGCTGCTCGGACCAAGTAATAGCCACTTAGACAGGATCCCACCCATAAGGGGGGCGGGGAGAGGGCAGGGAAGATGGGTGGAGTCCGGCTGAGAAGTATCTGTGGTGGCTCCCGTTGGAAGGAGGGCAGCAGCAGTGGCCCTGACATGGGGAGGCAGTTGCCTGCAGGACAGCCAGACACTGGTCTGCTGTCATTGAGCATTTATACCCTCTCCTGGGCTTAAAGACCTCTCATTGAGGAAACCATGGGAACCTGTCATTTCTAAGAGGAGCCACGTAAGAGACAACCAGCATGTCGCCATGTAGCCGGGGGCACTGGGGTGGTGGAGTCTGTGGTGGTAGGGTTTGGGGAGGAGGCGATTTACAGGAAACACTACCAAGTGTTTGATTGACTTGTTATTTAAATTACTTAAAGGATACAAAAATGCTGTTCAATAAAAACAACCCCCAAATGCACAAATTAACTTTGATAATAAAGATGGGTAGCAGTTCAATAGAACATTCTGCAGTGATGGTAATGTTCTATGTCTGTGCCGGCCACATGTGGTGACTGAGCACTGGAAATGTGGCTGTCACAACTGAAGGCCTTAATTTGTAATTTTACGTCATCGTAATTTTTTAGTTTGGATAGCCACATACAGCTCGTGGCTTTGGTTTTGCATAGCACAGGCTTAAGGGAACCAAAGTGGGAAAGAGAAAGACATAAGGACAACTTCTCTGTTTGTCTAAGTCCTGAGAGAAGGGAATCCAACTCACTTGCTAATCAATTCAGACCACAGGAGTAAAAAAAAAAATTTCAATTTGTACTGAAAGTGCTTTAATGCCTGTCTAAATGCTGAACAATAATAGCTTCCCTTTTGCATAATTTTGGTGGGACAAATACCATTTTATGCTTCTGAAAAATGGCAGCATTGTTCTTGGTATGTGTCCACCATTCATATCCATCTTCCAGCCATGCAGATCTTTGCCTCTGGAGGCTTCGAACATTGTGATGATTTTTACAGCCCAAAGCATGAGGTTCTTTTCTTGCTAATGGCAGGTCAGGTCTCTCACCCTGAGTTAGACAACCATGCCATCCAACAGTTCACTGCATTTCACCATTTCTGCTTGTGATGTGACAACTGACTCCACTGAGAAACTTGCAAGTGCTGCTGATTGGAGTTCAGTAACCAGCTCATGTCCCACGTTTCAGCGACACCCCTGGGCCTGGGCAAATGCCTTGAGGATGAAGTGGTCTCTGCCCACAGACAGCCGGTACCAAGGAAAAGACAGTACATGGGACTCCCTACCACCTCCCCATGGCCCAAGGCCCCAGCAGCCCCTGTGGAGCAGGCCAGGGCAAAGGTCAAGAAGAGGAGACATGAGTGAGTCAGAAGAAAGAGAGTTTCAAGCAGAGTACAGGCTGGGAAGCAGGAGAGGAAGACGGGGTGAGGTGCTTCTGGTTAAAAACAAACTGCTGGAAGATTCAGGAAGCCAGCAACAGCTTGGATCCCAGAGTCTGGGCCACACAATAAGCTTTTAAAAATCCATGAAGTACAAACACGGCACAGTAACACCCTCTGATGTGAGAGCCCTGCCCTGGTCCTGTGAAAAGCACCAGGTCCCCTAAGTGGTGGGGAGGGGCAAGGGATGTCCCAGCCAGCTCTCTGGTGGGGAGAGCTCAGAGAGGCCAGTTCTGGGCAGGCAGCTCAGCCAGGCCTGCTTAATTGATATAGGCTCCTAATGAGCAGGATAAACACCATTTGGGCCCATTTGCTGTGAAATGGACTGAGGTGTATGAGAAATCAGCCTTGTATGAGCAGAAAACACACACGTTGGCAGAAAATAATGTGCTGGAAAAGTTTTAAATTGAAGACGTGCCGTTCTGAGTCTGCAGGGGCGTTAATGCTTATGTAATTAATCATTTCATATTTGAAGATTGGGATTTTTTCCCTTTTAATTAATTAGCCAGGAGACTCATTATAGTACATTTTTCATGTCAAAAGGCAGTGGATTCTGAGAGAAGGGAGGGGGGCTGTGGCAGCAGCAGTAGCGATACAGCGTGCTGTGAAAAGTACGGGGAACCACCGTCATCTCTGCCCCAAAAGTCCCTGTGGAGAGACTGGGAGCTTTTTTTAGCCCCTTACTGAGTTGTGTACTGCTCAACCAATGGATTTGTCTTTTACAAGAAAGAGGGACGGCATGAGGGCTAAAGATTGGGCTCTGAAGCTGACCATTGTGGGCTCCAGTCCTGACTGTACCTTCTTAGCTGAAGACTTCCAGCAAATTGCTTATACCTCTTTGTGCCTCAGTTTCCAGCTCTGTACCTCAGGGTTGTGAGGGAAGAAAGTAAAACAATGCATATGAATGGCTTCCTTAAGCGCCTAACACATACTGAAGACTCAAAAATGATTAAGTTTTATTACTAGAAGAGTACTTCTTTACAAAACTGAGTGCGTGTGTGTGAATACCCATGTGTGGCATAATATACATAATGTAAAACATTTTTCATTGTTTATCTGAAATTTAAATGGGTGTCCTATATTTTATCTGGTAACAGGTTTTTATTTTTAATTGACCTGCTGAATTAGTTTCCTATTACTGCTATAGCTAATTACCAAAATAGTGGCTTAAAACAAATTTAATTTGCTTTTTCATAATTCTGGAGGTTGGAAGTCCAAAGTCAACTTCACTGGACTACAGTCCAAGTGTTATTGGCGGGGCTGGTTCCTTTTCCAGATTCCCGAGCATGCCTTCCTTCTCTGGTTCATGGCCGCTTCCTCTGTCTTCAAAGCTGGCGGCCCAGCAGCATCTTTACAGCTCTCTCTCTCTGTGCTGATGTTCTGCCTCCCTTTTATAAGGGCTCTTGGGATTGTCTTGGGCCCACTTGGATAATCCAGGATAAATTTCCCACCTCAAAATCTGTAATTTAATCACACCTACTGTCTCTTATGAAGTGAAGTAACATATTCCCAGGTTCTGGGATTGGGACAAGGACAACTCACGTGGGGAAGCCATATTCAACCTATGACACCCACCTAATGACCAGCATACATCACATTATTTCTATTACGAAAGGAATCCTGAGTTCCAAACAAAAACCCCGACTTTCTTCCTCAGTGTGTGTAATAACAGCACTTGGCATACTATGTTGTAATGATGTCAAAAATGTCTACCTCTGTCTCCCGCCTCCCTTGCTTCAAGGCTAGAGATAGTCTGCCCTGTGCTTGACATAATGATGATTGACGCATGAGCTTGAGCAAATGATGACTAAATACGTATTGAATTGTAAATCAGGGCGTGCTTCTGAAATGAATTTGCATTATGGAAATAAACAAGAAGAGCTGTGCTGGGTGGGAATGTGATGCGCTGGGAAGAGAATTGGGCTCTGGACCAGAGAGCTAAGCAGCAAATGGAACACAGTGATCAGAGAGGTCTGGGAAGGGGAGAAAAGAATGAGGCAGAAGGGCAGGAGTCCCCCAAACCCTGGCCCCTCTCTGGGTCCCAGGTACAGACAAGGTAAATCCAGGAGGAGGTTATAAGTACGGTAAGGCCTCCCAAGCACACCCAGAGGCAAGGATTTGGGAGCGGGCACTTCATCTGGGAGATGATCCAGGAAGCACGAAGAGGGAGTGGAAGTGATGAAGGGAGGAACCCAGCTAAGGGTGTGTGGATGAGCACCTCCAGCTCAGTCTCCTGGGGGCCCTCAGTTGCCTCACACACATGGAGCCGCAGGGGCAGTCACTGCCCCTAGTTTGGGCTGTGCATACAAGACCCGGTACAGGCGACCCGAGCCAGGGCCCCGAAGGGCTGTGGCGGGTGCCCGCGCTGCCTGATCGACATGACGGAGGCCGGGTTACACGGGTGTGTACATGCTACTTTCTGCACTTTTGTAATATCCTAAAGTTCTACAAAGAGAGAAATATTTCCCTTTTGTAAAAAATATAGGTGATTATAGAAAATGAACATTCTCCATCGCTTCAGGGCCTACTCTGTCATCGGGCCCCTCGAGAGTGGCTGGCTTTCAGCCTCCAGGGCAGCTGCCACCTTGATTTGCCTAGTCTGATATTTGTACCGAAAAAAAAAAACACTGTCCACTGGCATATGACTTTCATCAACTAGCATTCTCCTTTTTGTCCCCGCCCCCTACTTGCCATGATCCTCATACAGTTTTTGGTTCCTGTCACAGTTCATCAGAGCCCTTCTCTGATAATTAGTAGTCTCTCCTCAAAAGAAAATAAATCTCAGTGATTATGAATTCATGGAGTTCATTCTGTTCATTTTATTTTCTTGTTATAATTAATTTTTTTAAATCTGACTGTTTTCAGACGATGAACACCCCCCCACTGGGACTTGTCTGCTTGAGTCTCTGCGTTCACGCCTTGGTTCTTGATTGCGGGCCATGAATAAAAAGGCTGTCAAACTAGCCGTCATAAGTGACAGGGCCCTTCTGAGTGTGAAGAACTCGAGGGAACTGCCAGGCTCTGTGGCACTGGAACACCACGCCTCGGGGTCCACAAGGACAAGAGAGCTGGTCCCTGCCGGCAGTCCCTGTTCCCAGGTGCAAACGCAGAAATGACAACTCTTCGTGAGACACTGCGGTTCGGGTGGGTAAAGTTTCACGGACCAAACCGGAAGCTCCACAACCCTAAGGCACTGCAGTCACCTCTCCTGTCTAGTTTCTTGAAGAAACAGAAAAAGAATATAGAAAACTTTTTTTTTACTTGTTCATTCCAGAAATTCTTGTTGAGCATCTACTTGGGGCCAGGCACTGTGCTAAGTATTCAATCAATGGTTACATGTGAATTCATTTTCCCAGGACAAATGCAATGTGTAATGCTTGGGTTGTTTGTGCGTCAGCTCTGAATGGAACAAATAAGGATGGGGAGGAAAGAGAGAGAAAAGGAGAGAGGGAGAAACAATCCCCACCCAAGAGAAACACTGGGGTCACAGCCAAAGCTGACTGTTGATGGCTGGTGACTGACAAAGTCCAGAATACACGATGGCATTGCACACTATCTAAAACCTTAAGTGTTTCCAGAAATAAGCATCACACACACGCGCACACACACACATTCCAGAACATTCTACCAGCCTGTCACATACAGTGGAAAAGGAGGGTTGAGTTTTTGTTTACTTTGGCAAATCTAAATTTAGCCCTCTAGCCCCATCATCACAAAGCCAGCTTCACAGACCCTTGGTCCTTGTCACGCATGTGTCCCGAATGCAGCAGGCCCTGGGAGAGCGGGGAGCATGTCAACCCCCCAAGACATCTAGAGCTCAGGCCTGGGGTCCCCTGCCAGCTGTCCTCGGACTGCCCACCGTTCTGCCCTTCAACCGCACAATCTGTCTTTGCAAAAACAATTGGCATTCGGTTTTCAGGGGATGAGCACTGAGTGCAAAATATTTACCATCCAGAAGTTAAGCTTTGGCACAAAACTGGTTGCCTCCTCAGTGAATTAAATTCAATTAACTGTCTCCTTATCTTAGCTGTACATTGTCATAAATGGCGAAGCCCCCCTGTGCCCATATCTCTGTAAGGGACTTCAAAGTGGGGGCGAGGTGGACATTGGGTGGGATTCGCCGCCCTTGGCAGAATATTGCCGCAGGAGGAGCACGTCCTCAGGGGCAAAGAATAGTCGGCTCTGCCTCCACATTTACTTCCACTAAGGGTCTTCTCCCCTTTGCCCTCCCAGCATCAACACGCAGCATTGGAGAGCGGCAGGAGACCACTCCACTCTGACAACTTTCTCTGCCACTGACATTATCTCCTAATTATCTTCTCAGCGGTGATGGCTGGCTACCAGTCCTCCACTAGTGCGAGATGATTGTAATACTACCTGGTTTGATTGGGCGGAAAGGAAAGTCTGTCATCCTTTGAGCTCCTTGGACCCTTCCCGCTTTCCCAAAGGAGCCCAAATAATATTCACAACAATCAAAAGGGAAAAAACACATGCATTACTTCCAATGGCCATTACTCAGAAAACAACAGCACACGTTTTTCAGCCAGATGAATATGTCCGTGTGACAGGGTAACGCTCGACCTCGGCGGAGCTTCCGAGAACCAGAGCCGTTAAGTTAATGGCCTGAAACGGAGCCCAAACACCCGCATTTGTTCCGTGACACACACCCTGGGTGGTGGAATGAACTGCAGTCTTCAAAAAAGGATCTTTATATTTTTAGAACAAATGGCTTTTTCCTACAGCCTGGAGGTATGCAGCTACCGTCCGAGCCGAGCTTTGTGAAGGACTAGAAATCAAGAGGTTGTGTTTAAAGGTTGACTTCAGTGGGCCTGTCATTGCCCTGCGTCTGTCCATAGAGAAGGAAGTCTAGAAGTCATGCCCCAAGTCCCCTCCCTCCCAGCCTCAAGCCCCTTCTCTGGTCTCTGGTGACTCTGGTCACCTCTTGTGCCCTAAGACGGTTTCTGCGACGTAAGCAACTTTGGCTTCCCCACTGCCAGTATGGAGCCAACCGGTTGGAAATATGGAGCCTGGAACCCACATCTTGGTTGGCTCCCCTTGGTTTCATAAACCCAGAATCCCAGCCACTGAGCTGGTCGTATGGGGGAACCAACAAAGGGCTGGGAATGGACTGGTGCTTCCATACCAATGGAAGTACCACCCAAGTGTCTGTAAGCCGGAGGGCAAGGACGGCACCCAGAGTGCCACTGCAGGCTGGTCAGCTGCCCTCCTGGACTCTCCCCTCTGGAGACAGCCCCAAGGAACAGCGAAGGCCTGAGGATTGGGTACCAGGTACACCACAACGCTTCTCAGTTCTTAAATACGTGGCAGCAGCTCTCAGACCTCCAGAACACAGCTGCCTCGCAGGTTTCCTACAGCTGCATGCGTGTTGGCATTGAATCCAGCTCCAGTTTGACCCTGAACCTGCTGTGCAGTTGTCTAAATACCACCTAGTTCTTGGGGGCTATTTTCTTTCATTTTGCAAAAAATATATAGTTATTAGAACAACCCCCCACCCACACCCCCGAGCCATCAGCTCACTGGTCATTTAACCTCAAAATTGCTCAGGTGAAAGGGACCGTCTAGATTGAAAACCGTCATTAATGATTCTATTACTAGCTTTATGAGAGGAAATGTTAGAGGAGGGTGTTATAAACTTCACACTGGAAAGCTTCCCTTCCAAAAATACAGCAGCTGGGTGCTTCTCCAGGTCTCCCCACCCGCCTCCTGCCCACCCGTCCTTCCCAGCTCTGCAGGGCATCAGCTTTGCCAGCGTCCGGGTTTCTGGAGTGCGGTCCTGAGCAAGGTGGAAGCTGCCCTGCCAGAACGCTGGGACACACGGGCCATCAGCTGGGCTGCCAGTTGTCATTTATAACTTTAGTCCTCTGCTATTTCTTGTAAATAATTGGGGGAACAAATGCCTCCCTAATGCTCGTCTTTCCTCATTCCTTCCTCAAATCAATTCAACAGAGATTTCTTGGCCAGTTACTAAGTGTCACCCAGTGGAGGAGAGAGAAATGTGATACCAGGGAAGAAATATTCATCTTTACCAAGGCTACGTAAGGCCCTGAGGTAAGCCCTGAGGATGCCAAAATGAACGTCACAAGAGCTACGCTTGAGATGCTGACTAAAGACACAGTCCTTTCCCTCAATGTACAGCCCCGGAGATGAATGGAAGGTGCTAGACAATCCACTAAGACACAGGCGGAATGGGCAGGGCCCTGGCCACGGCAGGGATGGAGGAAAGCTTCAGGGAGGCTGAGGCGCCTGAGCCAGACTGAGAAAGACACACAGGGTTTCAGCCTGGAAGAGGTGACGCAAGAACAAGATGCAGAAAGTCCCAGTGACAGCAACATGCATGAGGGTCTCAGGGAAAGCCAGCAGGGAATGTGGAGAGGAGCAAGGAGACACGGGCTATTTCTGTAGGGCCGGCCTCTCAGGGAGGGTCCGGAGGACATGCAAAATCTGATTCTGCCTACTGGGCAGCCATGAGTGCTTCAGAACAGGGAAGGGAAGATCATTCTGGCTTCCTCTCACTGACCCCTCCCTTCCCTTCTTGATGAGAGCCTCTGCCTTCCAGCCTGAGCAGTAAGGTAGGGAGGGCCTTCCAGCCCAGCCTCTGGCTCTTTCCACACCATGGGAGAGTGTGGGGCAGGCGGAGGAATGGGTTTGGACTTCCAGCTCGGTCCCGGCTCTGATCACATTGCCCCGCTGTGTGACACCATACCAGTCCCCTCTGGCCTGAATTTCTTCCTCTGGAGCTGAGTGTTGAGCAGACTGACCAGGGACAGCCCATATGGGGACAGGATGGGAGACGGGCTCCAGCTCTGCCTCTTCTAGTTCCCCAGTGGGAAAGAAGGTCACGGGGACAGACCAGAAATGTCCTCTCGCAGCCACTAACATGCCTGTAGGCCAAGTTATCCCAGTTTGCACATTTATGGTTGGTTTTATTGGCCAGCAGCTCATAGTGGTAGCTATAGAAACCAATAAACCCAAAGCCGCAAACAATTAACAACCACTGTTTACTGGGCCTGTGCAATGAGTGCTGGGCATTTTACATGCATTATGTCTCATTCAAACCTTACAACAATTTACCTGCTAGGTATTTTGTAGATGAGACAACCAAGGCCAAGCGAGGTAAAGGAAAGCTGCCCGGAGCCACAGACCCTGGAGGTGGTGGCGTAGACTCCTCTGTCCCATCTGAAACCATGAAAGTCTTAGAAGGAAAAACAGGCAGTAAGCGCCTTGGCATTAGTCTTGGGGATGATTTTGGACTTGACCTGAGAAGCAAAGCAGCAAAAGTAAATATAAACTATTGAGACCTGGCTGGTGTGGCTCAGTGGATTGAGCGCCAGCCTGTGAACTAAAAGGTTGCCAGTTCGATTCCCAGTCAGGGCACATGCCTGGGTTGCAGGCCAGGTCCCCAGTCGGGGGCATGCGAGAGGCAACCACACATTGATGTTTCTCTCCCTCTCTTTCTTCCTCCCTTCCCCTCTTTAAATAAATAAATAAATAAACTAATGAGACTATGTCAAACTAAAAAGCTTCTGCACAGCAAAAGATTCCATCAACAAAATGAAAAGGTAACCCACTGAATGGGAGAAAATAATTGCAAATCTTACATCTCCCAAGGAGTTAATATCCAAAATAAATAAAGAACTCATACAACTCAATAGCAAAAAGAAAGGAAGAAAAACAATCCGATTTAAAAATGGGCAGAGGATCTGGATCTAAATAGACATTTTTCCAAAGAAGACATAGAGATGGCAAACAGGTACATGAAAAAAAGATGCTCAACCTAACTAGTCATCAAGGAAATATAAATCAAAACCACAATGAGATACTAACTCACATCTGCTATAATGACTATCATCAAGAAGACAAGAAATTACAGGTGTTGGCAAGGATGTGAAGAAGAGGGAATGTTTGTGTATTATTAGTGGAAATGTAAATTGGTGAAGCTACTATGGAAAACAGTATGGACGGTCTTCAAAAAATTAAAAAATTGAACTACCATACAATTCAGCAATTCCATTTCTAGGTATTTATCAGAAGAAAATGAAACACTAACTTGAAAAGATGTCTGCACCCCTATGTTCACTGCAGCATTGTTTACAATAGCCAAGATATGACGCAACCTAAGTGTCTATCGATGCGCAAATGGATGAAGAAGATGTGGTGTATATATATGTAATATTTCATTATATGCATGATGAAATGTTATCCGGGCATAAAAAAAGAATGAAACCTTGCCATTTAGGACAAAATGGATGAAATTTGAGGGCATCATGCTAAGTAAAATAAGTCAGAAAGAAAGACAAACACCATGTATTCTCACTTATATGTGAAATCTAAAAACAAACAAACAAACAAAAATGAAGCACCCGAGCTCACAGATACAGAGAACAGATTGGTGGTTGCCAGAAGCCAGGTATGGACGGTTGGCGAAGTGAGTGAATGGGGTTGTACGGTCCAAAGGTCCAGCTGTAAAATAAGTCACGGGGATGTACCGCACAGCATGGCGACTCTAGTTAATAAAGCTGTGCTGCATATTTGAAAGTTGCCATGAGCATAATCTTAAAAGTTCTCATCACAAAACAATTTGTTTCTGACTGCCTGGGGTGACTGATATCAACTAGACTTATTGTGGTGATCCTGTCACAATGTATATTGATGTCGAATCATTATCCTGAGCACCTGAAATGAATATAATGTTATATGTCGATTACACCCTAATTTTTTAAAAAATCTCGCGTAAAAGGAAAGACAATAATTGCCCTCACATCTCCAACCACCTTTTGGGATCGGAAACCTGACAGCCGTGGGTGGTGACGTTGTGTGCCCGTGTCTGGCAGCAGACTATATGCACCTGGAGGGCAGGTATTATTTTGGGGTTCAGCTTTGCATCTCCTATAAGCCTGGCACAATCTTGCACAGTTCAAGCATAGAGATGTCTGTTGAATGTACATATAGTGCAACACTCTTTTTATTTTCCTACTTTATAAGTAAACTGATTTTTTAAGTTCCCTAGTCAAAGTGAGAAGTGGCAAACCCCATGTCAATACAAACTCTTCCCGATTCTTCCATTTAGTCAACTAAATTTTTACTTAACTCTCTGAACATTAAGTGATCTAGCAGAGTACCGGTGTCTGCAGCCGCGCTCATTCACTAGTGCAAAAACTGCAAAATCCCTAAGAGACTTTAAATATATTTATCCAAGCTCATACTTGCCAATGCTGAGTCAACACGTAAACATATCAGAAGCTAGATCCCAACACTCACAGACCCTGTTTTTTTCCAGCTCCAGCAGAGCCACTTTAAGAAAGTGCCATCTTCCTTGTGGGGCCCAGGGTTGAGGCTTCACCTTGCAGCCAGAGTGAAAGCACAGGACAAGTAAAGGCTGGCTGCTTAACTATCAAAGCCTACACAGCCTTTGAGGCTCCGGGAAACACATGACCCAAAAATAGCTCACACTTGGCATGGACACAGGAAAAAGTAACATCTTTCTATTTCCAATATGAAATATATGAGGACCAGCATTTGCCTGGGGTGGGCATTGGGAGGACTGAGACAGCTCTCTGCCTCTTATTCATGATATGGCCCAGGACAGCCGCAAAAGAAAGAGCTAGACAGGCAGGCACTGGCAGCAGAGACAGGCACTGGTCTTGGAGTCGAGAGGCCTGGCTCCACCACCATGAGGCACGTGGCCTTGGACAAGTCTCACACCTCCCCAAACCTCACTCATGAGGAGCTATACTACCTGCCTTGCTTACTACCTATGGTAATCAACTAAATTAATAGATACATATGTGCATTTTAAACTATAAGCCATGTACAAACTGAACTATAAATTACTGACCATGACAGCGATGAAGGAAGGAATCCATCCCTGTTGAGGACCTGGGCATCAGGAGCCTGAGAGCGGGCTGACTCCGTGGGGGACGTGACCTTGGTGATTTTACTATCTCCTCTCAAAGACTGTTCCTGAAGGAGACTAGGCAGTTGTGCTTCTTTCTGTCAACAGTAAAGTGAAACTCTAAGAATAAAATTTTCACATTTACTGTTCTTCAACTAATAAGGCGATTCATATGCACTATAGAAAAGCAAGACAGCCAAAACAAGAAAATTTAGAATAGCCACTGTCTTAGCTGGCGCAGGCTGTCATAACAAAACACTCTACACCGGGTGGCTTAAACAACAGAAATTTATTTTTTCTCACAGTTCTGGAGGCTGCAAGTCTGAGATCATGCTGCCCGCATGGTCCTGTGCTGGTGACAGCTCTCTTCTCGGCTTGCAGATGGCCGTCTCCTAGCTATGCACTCACAAGGCCTTTCCTTGGAGACACAGATCCGCTTATAAGGCATCAATCCTTTAGGATTAGGATCCCGTCCTTCTGGCCTCATTGAACCTTAATTACCTCCCTATAGACCTTGTCTCTAAGTAGAAAGTCACCCTGGGAACTAGGGCTTCAACATAAGAATTTGAGGGGGACACAATTCAGTCCGTGGCAGCCATGATCTCCCCAACTAGAGAAAACCACTCACTATACTTTGTTATATCTTCTCCTTTCCTTCTAAGCACGCAGATTTAAGAAAGAGATCATACCGTGCGAAATACTTTGCAAGCTGATTTTTTCACTCAACAATACATGGTGCCAGTCTCCACACACCACCAAATCTCCTTCTCCGACACCGTGTTTAGTAACTTCAGGGGTTCCTTGGTGTGGCTGCATCATGGATCCTCCAGGCCCCAATTCTGGGCTTGTAGTTCACAGCCAGCGCTCCCCATCACAGAGAGCTGAGAGGAGCACTCCCGACCACGTCCTCAGGACAAGTTCCTGGGGGTGAAATTACAGGTCGGTGGGCACGCATACTTCTAAAACCCTTCACGAGTCCTATCCGAGCATTTGTACCCATTTATACTCTCACACGGAGCAAATAAACATGCGGCCTTTTTTAAAAAAATAAACTTTTTGTTTGGGATAAATGTATTATCTACAGAAAAGTTGCAACGACCGTACTAAATACAGAGAGTGTCTACATGCTTTTTATCCAGTTTCTCTGAATGTTAACACATTACCCTACCGGGTGCATTTGTCAGAACTAAGAAATTGACATTGGCATGTTATTATTAACTAAACTGCAGACTACTTACTTTTTACAACTTTTTCCACCAAGCTCCTCTTACTGTTCCGGGATCCAATCCAGGATACCACGTTGTGTTTGTGTGGCATTGCTTTTTAAATCTTATATTTTATCGACCACAGGAGAGTCCCTGGTGTTTTGGAGGCTCACTGTCTCTAACGCTAACTAGCGGTTATTGCTTGTTGCTTCGGGGCATGACTTGTTCCATCATTGAAGTTACTGTTGTATAGGGTCATGAGGGTAATTTAGAGAAACTGACCATTGTGGTTTATTTCCCCAAACCTTGTGAAGAGCCAATGGGAAAGTTCTTTATGTCGCAAAGGTCATGCATGTGTTCCCCTGGGGTCTCTCATGCCAGCGTTATGCAAGAGCGTAAACAGACCCGCAATTGGATTTTGCTCTATATCTGGAAAATTTGGCCCTTCATTACAAAGCAGGCTGATGCTATCTTATTTAGTTCATTCTTTTGCTCATCTCCTGTAATCATTAAATTATAGAGCCATATTTCCAAAGCTCCAGGGGGAAAAACGGAATAAAATCTTTTAAGCTGCTGTAGAAAAGGCTCTGGGTTCATTTGTGAATAGTGGGTGCAGAGCTCAGGGAATGATCTGTTCTGAGCCGTCCCAGGTGAATGATTTGCTTCATTTTCCACGGCTCTACAATGTCCTCCTCTTAATGCAGAACAGGGATCTGTTCCTGGATGTATCCCCAATTGCTCCGTGATGCTGTCCCCAGGGCAGGAGTCAATGAAGGGACGAGAAGTCAAGAAATACAGAATGATCAGGAGGGCAAAGAAAAAAGCCGAGAAGAAAAGGCTGCGGGGTGTTTATCAAGCTCCCTGCATAAGACGGTCTGATCTGATGGCGCAGCTCCGGCCTTTGTCAGACTGCCTATTCAGGAATCTTCATTCTGTCCTTAGGATGGCCCGTTTCTCTTAGATGATTCAAAAACTTAAGTATTTAGTGAGTTATTAGAACAAGTCTTGGGCCAGCATCTGTATGCCTAGTTATCTTCTAAGCTCCAAATCTGTCTGAAACCACAACTGATTCACTTCCATTTTCCTTTTCTCTCCTTTTCTCCTTGAGGACACCTAGTTGTTTCTCTGGGCAGTCCAGTTTGGGCTTAGGGTTTTCCCCAGGCTGTCGCCATCCCCCTCATTCAGAGAAGTGTTGTGGGCAGAGCTCATGGTTCTCCTGGGGGATCTTCTAGAAAGATTCTTCTGGTGACAGCTGCTACAGCAGTTTTCTCTCGGGGCAGCTATACCAGATGTGGCTCTGCAGGCCAAATTTGCATTCCAAATGCAGGCAGGGCTCATTTGCTTCACCATATTTGTGTTTTTATTAAGAATGAGTAGGGAGCCCTGGCCAGGTTGCTCAGTTGGTTGGAGCATCGTCCTGTGCACCAAAAATGTTGTGGGTTCCATCCCCGGTCAGGGGACATACCTAGGTTGTGAGTTTCATCCCTGGTTGGGGCATGTATGGGAGGCAACCAACCAATGTTTGTCACAGGGATACTTCTCTGTCTTAAAAAAAAATCAATTTAAAAACCCATATCCTCGGTGAGGATTTCTTAAAAAAGAAGAATAAGAGGGAGCAAATCAGAGCAGAAGACGATCACTAAGATGGTGTTATTAATCCTGTATCCTCCTCACGGCATCCGCACACGAAGCCTGCCGAGCTTCGCTCTCCCCTGTGACCGGGGGTAAGCCCCCTGAGAGGTGCCTAAGGACCCAAAGCAAACTGAGTCACCTGGCTCAGCCCCCACAACTCACAGCTTAACAAGGTTGAGCTCAAACTCAGCCCCAAGCACCTTCTAGCTTGCAAAGGTGTCCTTAAGGTTGGCCTGCTGACAGTCAGCTTGGTGACCGAGGACTGGGACTTATGCCCAAGTATTGGAAGTTTCAGAGAGACAAGGCGGCCACAGGAACAGCTCATTTCTGACTGCAGCTTCCTAAGAAAGCTGCGCCCCTGGGCCTCCTCACTAATCAAAGGAGCGAAAGTCTCTTTTTAACACTTTATATCTCTCGTCTTTGGTTAAGTCAATCAATAAAGATGGCTTTATGAAGCCAAGTGCTTTAACTAGTAAATGTGGCCCCTACTTTTACCTACCAGGGATAATATAGCAGAATCTGTGGGGATCACTTTATTCAGAATGAGCAGAGCATCTAAAATTGGCTACAGAATTCTTTCATCGATTTGATTCAAATGAAGTCAAGATGCACCAAAGCCCACGCCTGGGAATCAGTCCTGAGGAAATGATGTTAAATGTTGGAAATGCTTCATAGGCATGAATGCAAGCATCTCTCTCTGCCGCCTTCCTCTCCTGTATTTAGGGAAGTCTGCTCCTGGTCCATGCCACAGCCCACATCGCCCTGCCTTTCAAAGTCACCTGGCTCCTTCCTGCAGTCTCTGCTTCTCCTTCAGTCTTTGCTCACACTACCACCGGTCACGGCCTGAAACTTCAGGATCTCCTTCCTTCCCATCAGCCGGCGTCAAGAAACAGGTGGCTAGGGAGGTTGGGGAAGTGGGCGAGAGGAGCCTTACTGCCTTGTGTCATGCACATTGTTCACCAGAAGTACTGAGATTCACCGACAGCACAGGACTGTGCTGGGTGGCAGGTTCCGAGGCAGCATGGCACAACTGTATCCAGGAGACTTGGGTTTGGCCATGTTCGTGCAGTGTAACACAGTGTTACAAGCCCAGACTGCCTAGTTTGCAAGCCTTTGCAAGCTACGGGACTCTAAGCAAGTTAGTTCATCTCTCTGTGCCTCATTGCTCCTTTGTAAAACAGAAAATAATAGTACCTACCTCATAGGGTTAGCGGTATACAGATTAGTTAGTATATAAGCCATGCACTTTGAACACTACTTGGCATGTGATAAGAGACTATTATAATACAGGGTGAGAGAACCTAAAGAATTTTATTTCTCTTTTACATAAAAAAAAAGTCCATGAACTTCCGGCCAAGATGGAGGCGTAGGCAGATATACTTTTCTTCCTTGCACAACCAAAAGAAGGACAACGACCAATTTAAAAACAAAAAGCAACCAGAACTTCCAGAAAATCGAACTGTATGGAAATCCGACAACCAAGGAGTTAAAGAAGAAACATTCACTCAGACTAGTAGGAGGGGTGGAGACAGGCAGTGTGGGAAGAGAGGATGCATGGCAAGGAGATAGACTGGGCCGGGCAAGGCGGTGGCTGACGGATCAGGTGGTCCCAAATTTGTGTGCAAATAAGAGTTTACTGGAGAGGCCCACAGGGTCCTAGAAAGTACACAAACCCTCCGACCTGGGAATCAGCACTAGAAGGACTCAATTTGCTTGTGAGTAGTGGGGGAAGTGACTGAAAGCCAGCTGAGAGCTGAGCAAGCAGCACTGTTCTCTCTCGGCCCCCTCCCCCACATACATCATCACAATGCAGCGACATGGGTTACCCTGCCCTGGTGAACACCTAAGGCTCCACCCCTTACAATGTAACAGGTACACCCAAAGAAATATGACCCAAATGAAAAAAAAACAGATCAAAATTCCAGAAAAATAACTAAGTGACAAGGAGATAGCCAACCTATCAGATGCAGAGTTCAAAACACTGGTAATCAGGATGCTCACAGAAATGATTGAGTATGGACACAAAATAGAGGAAGAAGTGAAGGCTATACAAAGTGAAATAAAGAAAAATAGACAGGGAACCAATAGTAAAGGCAAGGAAACCAGGACTCAGATCAACGATTTGAAACAGAAGGAAGAAACAAACATTCAACTAGAACAGGATGAAGAAATAAGAATTCAAAAAAATGAGGAGAGAGTTAGGAACCTCTGGGACAACTTTAAACATTTCAACATCTGAATCATAGGGGTCCCAGAAGGAGAAGAGGAAGAGCAACAAATTGAAAACTTATTTGAAAAAATAATGAAGAACTTCCCCTATCTGGCAAAGGAGCTAGACTTAGGAAGTCCAGGAAGCTCAGAGAGTCCCAAAGAAGTTGGACCCAAGAAGGAGCACACCAAGACACATCATAATTACATTACCCAAGATTAAAGACAAGGAGACCATCTCAAAAGCTGCAAGAGAAAAGGAGACAGTTATCTACAAAGGAGTTCCCAGAAGACTATCAACTGATTTCTCAAAAGAAACCTTACAGGCAAGAAGGGGCTGGAAAGAAGTATTCAAAGTCAGGAAAGGCAAGGACCTACATCCAAGATTATTCTATCCAGCAAAGCTATCATTTAGATTGGAAGGGCAGATAAAGTGCCTCCCAGATAAGGTAAAGTTAAAGAAGCTCATCATCACAAAGCCCTTATTATATGAAATGTTAAAGGGACTTATCTAAGAAAAAGATCAAAACTATGAACAGTAAAATGGCAGCAAGCTCACAACTATCAACAACTCAACCTAAAGAACAAAAACAAACTAAGCAAACAACTAGAACAGAAACAGATTCACAGAAATAGAGATCACACGGAAGGTTATCAGTGGGGAGGAGGAGGGGGGAGAATGGGGAAAAACATACAGGGAACAAGAAGCATAATTCATAGGTACAAAATAGGCAGGGGAGGTTAAGAACAGTATAGGAAATGGAGAAGCCAAAGAACTTATATGTATGACCCATGGACAAGAACTTAGGGAGGTGGGGTGGATGGGTATGCTGGTGGGAGGGGGTGTGCAAGGCGGAGGGGAATAAGGCGGGGGAAATGGGGAAACTGTAATAGCATTATCAATGAAGTATACTTTAAAAAAAGCCCAGAAGTAAGTAGTCCAGACGTGGTATGGCAGCTTTAAGACATTATTAGACCCAGACTCTTATCTTTATATTCCCTCCTAAAGATTACCTCATAACACAGGATGACTGCAGGAACTCCAGTGATTGCATCCAAATTGCAGTGCGGAAGAAGAAGGGGAGGCAGAGGGGCAAAAAGAGGTTATCTCAGCTGAATGAGCTCCCCTTTAATTAGCCTGCCTAGGATTCCAAACTAAAACTTCAGCTTACATTTATTGGCTTGAACTTGGTCACACTTCTGATTATAACTTATTAATTAGAACTGGGTAATATGACAATGACTAGCTGCAAGGGAAGCTGGGAAATATGCTCATTATTCCAGATGAATGTGCCCAACTAAATACTATGAAAAAGAAAGGGAAGAGTAAATATAGGGATAACAGTCTTTACACCACAGCACAACAAACACCACAGCACCACAAACAACCTAAAGTTGGATATTAAGCATGTTTTTTCCAAAGCTCCACAGCCAGCCCTTCCCACAGGAAAGTTTTCATTAGCTCCCTTTCTCTTTAAGGCACTAACTGGCATCACTTTAGTTCCTGTCTCTCTCTAGACCTTGGTCACACCTGCACCTGTCTCACATCGTCCACTTTCTCATTGGTCTCAGACCACTCACTTCTCTCCAGAAATTCAAAATTCTCTTCAGCGTGATGTTGAGCAATTCAGAGTCCCCTTGGCATTGCCCTCACCTGTATCTGAATCTCCTGGGGCCCTGCTATGGCTGGGGCAAGTCTTTCTCTCCCACAATGCTCATCAGACCAGTCAGAGTATTCTTATAAATCAAAGAATAGATAAAACTGATGCTTAAATACATGTATTACTCCTGCTCCTTGGAAAGAACACAAACCTGCAAGGACCAAGGGCCTGAGGAAGAATGTAGCTGCAACAATATTTTGGAAGTGTACAGTAGATGGACAAATGGTGAGTGATTTAGACAATCCCAAGAAAGCCAGATTATAAACTGGCAGGCAGAAAAACAAGCAGGAATCCCTTTTACAGTGCACCCCAAATGGTCGGGAATTGGCAGAATAGGTACTGTGGGTAATAACGGGGAAGGTGGAGCCAAAAGCAGGCAGGTTGGTGGAAAGGCTGTTTAAGAAGCAGTTAGGCCCTGGCCAGGGAGTTCAGTGGGTTAGAGCATCGTCCTGATACTCCAAGGATGCAGGTTCAGTTTCCAGCCAGGGCACCTGCGAGAAGCAACCAACAAATGCATCAATAAGTGAAACAACAAACTGATGTTTCTCTCTCTCTCCCTCTTTCAGTCTAAAATCAATCTAAAAAGAAGAAGGAGGAGAAGGAGGAGGACAAGGAAGAGGGAGCAGGGAGGGGGGGAAGGGGGAGAGGGGAGAAGTGGGGAACAGGAAGTGGAGGAGGAAGGGGAGCAGGAGGGAGAGGAAAAGCAGTTAGATCCCAGATCCCCAGCAGAAGACCAGAGGTTTACTCTCTGGGGAGAAGAGAGGGCCTCTGCTCTGAGAAGCAAAAGCACATTTTCAGTTGGAATACAGAGGATTGAAGGGCGTTTGTATGTTGAATGTTGAAAGTCCCAAACTCTTCTCCCCACTGGCTCCCAGGTGCACACCCTCTGGGCAGAAAATCAGATGCACCTGACTCACTGACATCGGGGACGTCTAAGGACAGGACCCAGCCAGCAAGGACGGGGCCCACAGTAAGGTAGACGGACAATCAGCAGGGATCATCGGAGAAAAACCTCTCGTGGGGAAGAGATTACAGCAAACCAACAGAGACCATGTTGGGTGAACAAAACCTAAAAAAAAAGGTCAGTGACACCATGAAAAAATAACCAGACAAATGCAGGATGTGGGACATGTCACAAGACAACTGGCCAGGTCCCTTCAACATCACAATCTGCTGAAAATTTTAAGATGTGAGGGGTGCTTGCTCTATATAAAGAGAGACATAACCAAATGCAATCTGTGGTACTTGATGGGATCCTGGTCTAAAAAGTAAGTTTTAAGAGATATTTTTAGAATAACCAGGGATATTTGGATATGGACTGAATATTAGAAACTAGGGAATTAGTTTGCTTTTTTATTATTTATTATTGATATAGTGATAATGGTGTTTATGTAGGAAAATGTTCTTTTTTCATTTTTATTTATTGATTTGAGCGAGAGGAAGGGAGACAGAGAGAAACATCAATTTGTAGTTACACTCACTTATGCAATCATTGGTTGCTTTTTGTCTGTGCATTGACCAGGGATTGAACCCGCAACATTGGTATATCGGGACAGCACTCTAAACAAGTGAGTATCCAGCCAGGGCTTATTTTTTAAATTGTGTGCAGAAGTATTTAGATGTGAAGCATCATGATGTCTATAATTTTCTTTAAAACGGCTCAGGAAAAATAAATATAGATGAATCCAATATGGTAAAATGTTAACAATTTTTAATTTAGGTGACGGAAGATACTGGGTTTTCAATCCCATTCCTTCTCTTTTCTTGTGTGTTTGAAATTTTCATAATAAAAAAGTAAACCAAACCAAGCAAAAAAAAAAACCAATCCAAAATGACAAAATAAACTGTGGTATAACCTCTTCAAATTCCTCTGGAAAGAAGCTGGGTGGGAGATGGGGTTGGGCATTGCTGGGTTCCCGCAGGCACTTCTACCCCAGTCCACGGGCAGTAGTGAGAGCTGAGGAATTACCAATTGGAGACCTCTGGGAAAGTCAAGATTCTAATCCTGGAGAACCCATGCCCAAATCTCAAGTTCAGGGGAGGAGAGACTGAGATTGGTGTCACCAAAGTCGGATTAAGAACATGGCAGAGAGAATTCAGAGCTGGAGAATACAGGCTGGGGTTTCAGGTAACTGCTCTGAAAACTGATGGACAGGTGAGGTTAGACACATTCTGTACCCATTCAAAATTACATTTACACAAGGTGATTCACAGGGTCATTATTTGTGACGGCATGAAATTTAAAGGGATCTACAAGTCCATTGTTTAGGGAACTGGTTGAATACACTAAAATACAGCCGTACAATGGAGTACGGGGCAGCCATAAAAAACAATGAGGAAAACCTCTAACTGCTGATGTGGGATGGTCGCCGTGATATACTGTTTAATGAAAAAAAAGCAAGGTACAGTATATAGAGTATGTTCCCTTTTGTGTGGGAGGAAGGGGAACGTACTAACACATATTATGTAAGTACTGGAAAGACAATTCAGAGACATATATAAATGGCTGCCTACGGGGGAAGGAGGGAACAGAGTGGGAGTGGGGAGGGACTGCCGCTCATATATACACACCTATTACACAGTTTCCACTCGGAATCACGGTTTACATAATCAACACATTCAACTGAAAAGAAAAAAAACAGATTTATAAGGAGTGAAGTAATATGAGAAAGTATTGTGAGCTTAGGTATAAAGGTGACATACAGCATCTTCTGTTCCATATGTTTACAACAGCATAAAAAATAAGCCTAAGGCTGCACAGAATTACAAATGAAGGGCATATACATCCTGGTGTAATGTGGTTACTCTAGATGGTGGGACTGAGCGTTCTCCTCTTTCTGCTTGCTTATATTTTCAAAATGCTCTTTCGTGAATCTGCATTGACTTAGTAATGGAAAAAAGAGAATCTATTTTTAAGAAGACACGGCCAACTGTGCTGTGTGTTAGAAAACATTGCATACAGCCCTTTTGGTGTCTACAGTTCGCTCATGTGCATATCTCATCATTTAGTTCTCATGACAATTCTAACAGGAAGATTTTTGTCTTTAAAATTAAGGCAAGATAGCCCTAGCTGGCGTAGCTCAGTGGATTGAGCGCAGGCTGAGAACCAAAGGGTCGCCAGTTCAATTCCCAGTCAGGGCACATGCCTGGGTTGTGGCCAGGTCCCCAGTGAGGGCCACATGAGAGGCAACCACACATTGATATTTCTCTCTCTCTTTCTCCCTCCCTTCTCCTCTCTAAAAATAAATAAATAAAATCTTTTAAAAAATTAAATTAAGGCAAGATAGTAACACTTGGACTTGGACTCTGAGATCATCGCTCTCTGCCATGGCTGCCTCTGTTCTTCTGGCATTCTGGAGGCCTTTGTTTTGCAAAGCCCAGTCTTCTGAGGCCAGGGGTGAGCTGACAGCCCCCCCAGGAAAAGCCTGGGAACTGGGATTTGGTTCTGCCACCCAAGACAAATCTTAAGTTCCACCATGAGTTTTTGAGACACATAACATTATATGGAAGACTCAGAATAGGTCTGAGCTCTGGCCAGGTAGCTCAATTGGTTAGAACATCGGCCTGACACGCCAAAGCTGTAGGTTTGATCCCCATTCAGGGCACACACGAGCATCAACCAGTGAACGTGTCGATGTGTGGAACAACAAACCAATGTTTCTCTCTCTCTTTCTCCCTAAAGTCAATTTTTAAAAAAATTTTTTTAAAGAATAGCTTTGATACTTATTATAACCTTCCAAATTAGATAAACAATCTTCCAGCTGAAGTCAATCCTTTAGGGACAAAGAACAAAGATAAAAAGGCTGAGAAATGCAGCAGCTGTTACCCAAGGAAACCCTGTTGCGATGTAAAGCACTGGGTATTCTTGACACATGTAATCTGGTTGTTAACCCTGAAATGGCCTTGGAACAATACAATCTACACCAGTAGAAGGTTTGTCCCTTCTGCTCTGCAAGCGAGGCAACTCATAAGACGCCGACAAGCTGCAGACATGCCCACGAAGATGGGAAACGGAGGGGGAAAGGCTCCCACGTGTTCGGGGGCAGAAGAGGAGACTTATTGCAGGGATCCAACAGGACAGACCTGCAGGAGTCCCGCTTGCAGTAGGATCCCAGAGCTCCTCAGAGAAATGGGAGAGGAATCTGCAACACCAGGTGCCGTACGCAATCCTCACCCAAAGAGGAGACACAAAGGCTTGCCCGACTTCTGGGAACTCTGTCTGGGCAGGAACTTTTCCACAAGTTTTACATTTTGATGCTAACTGTATTGTCTTTGTCCTTATTGTTTCTCTCTTTTGTATTTTTTAAAGAAATCCTTTAAATAGTTTTAAAGTTTTGTTTTCATGCTCAGATCTTTAATTCACCTGGAATTTACTTTTCATGTATGGTATGGAATAGGGATGTTTTAAAATATTTTATTTATTTATTTTTAGAGAGGGGAAGGGAGGGAGAGAAACATCAATGTGTGGTTGCCTCTCATGTGCCCCCTACCAGGGACCTGGCCTGCAACCCAGGCATGTGCCCTGACTGGGAATCAAACTAGCGACCCTTTGGTTCGCAGGCTGGCACTCAATCCACTGAGCCACACCAGCCAGGCAGAATAGGGATTTTTTTTTTAACTTTTTACAGAAAACCAATTTTCCCACTACCGTTTATTAAACACTCTCGCTTTACCACTGATTAGTGAGACCATACCTATCACATGTTGAGATTCTATATTACTTGAGCTCTTTTTTTATGGGCTCTTTGCTCTTTCCACTCATCTGTTTGCTTATTCCTGCATCCACATCCACCATTTACATTACACTAGACATATATTGTCTTGACTTCTGGTACTTAATTCTTTTTTTATCAGAATTGAGTTTGGATTGTCATAACCACTCATCTACATGAATTTAAAAAATATCTGTCAAAAAACCACAAAAAATCTATTTGGGAATTTTTGTTAGGGTGACATTGAATGTATAGATCGATTTAGGCAGAATAGCTATTTTGAGATTACTTGAGTCTTCCTTCTCATAAACATGATTTATTTGGTTATCATTATATGTCCTTTAAATGCCTTTATATAGTTTTTTAATAGGAGTTTGCAATTCATGTCTAAGTATCTTATTTATCTTGCTAATGGTAATGGTATCTCTCTTTTTTTTACACACGTTCTAATTGGTTGTTTCTCATGCAAAGAAACATTATTGCTTCTTTTATGTTGAACTTAAATGCAGCCACCTTGCAAATAGCTGTATTAGTTCTGCTACTGTCCTGGTGTGGGGGTTTTCTGGTAAAACTGTGTGACGAGGCCCATGAGCACAGTGCTATCTATATACTAGTAATGATCACAGGTGTCCTTGTCCCGTTTGGTGGAAGCACTTCCAAAATTTAACCAGTGGGAATGACGTCTGCTGTCAGCTTTTGGTAGATAGCTTTTTATCAAGTTAAGAAGGCCCCTTTGATTCCTAGTTTGCCAAGAAATGTTATCACGAATGGGTGTTAAAATTTGCTAACTGCCTTTTCTGAATCTATTTAAATCATATGGTTTCTCCATACGGAAGACATTGCGCGTACGGTTCAGGAAGTTGAAAAGTACAAAGCTGAAGATGAGAAGCAGCGGGACAACGTGTCTTCCAAGAACTCATTTAATCCTATATATTCAACATGAAAGGAACTGTTGAAGATGAAACACTTCAAGGCAAGAGCAACTGTGAAGCCAAACAGAAGATTCTTGACAAGTGTAATGAAATTATCAACTGGCTTGATAAAAACCAGACTGCAGAGAAGGAAGAATTTGAACATCTGCAGAAAGAGCTGGAGAAAGCCTGCAGCCCCGTCAACACCCAGCCATAGGGAGTGCAAGCAGGAGGCCTGCCAGCAAGAGGAGGAAGCTGTGAGGCTTCCCTGTGGGTGGAGCCTCGGTCCGGTCGTACCTCCGCTGGGCGCACCATCGAAGAGGTTGACTAAGCCGACCTGGGCAGAGATTTCACATGCCTCCACACAAGAAAACACCGAAGAACCCAAGTGTGCAGCACACTCAATGGCAGTTTTAAAGCTGAGCTGTTCTAGAATAACTGGGCATTCCTATTCCTTGACTAGGAATCTGTGCACAGAAAAATAAAGTGCCCTTTGTAAGTGCTGCATTGTAGGTAGAAAATGCAATGTCTTAGGTAACACTGTATTTAAACTTGGCAACAAAGAAATCTACTAACTAATTTTAATATATTTTTATTAATTTACTTAATATATTTTCTAATATTATCCTGAAATAAACCTTGCATGGCCATGGTGAGTTTTTAAATACAAAACTAGGTCTCATGTGCTCACAGTTTAATCAGAATTTCTGCATCTATGTTCTTGAGATTGGATATTAACTTTTGTTTCTTGTCCTCTCCTTATCCAGATTGTACTCTCTTCACAAAATGAGGAGGCAACTTTCCCTATTTTCTTTACTCTAGAACAATTTGCATGACACAAGGTTATCTTTTTCTTGGAAATCTGACCCATAAAACTGCTTAGACCTAGTAGCCTTGGTATGAGTTGAAAGGACAGCCGGCAATTTTGACTTCCTACTCAGTTTATTATTATCATCTATTCAAGTTTTCATTGTTTCTAGGGTCCACTTTAGTAATTTATATTTTTTAGGAAATTATTCATTTACTAGTTTTTAAATTTCTTGGCATAGAATTATTGATAATTCTCTTTTCATCTGTCGTGCTCAATGCAAGGACTTGGAACCGTTAATTTAATACAGGGAAGTGTGTGCTTACAAAATTAAGAGCGCTCTGGAGGAGTAAGCTCTGGGTGGGGCCCTCAGAAATGTCCCCCAGAACAGCCTAAAACTGACCCACCAGGGGAATTGCCAATTGTGCTATCATCAGGAAGGTGGGGGCCAGATGCTGCCATAGGGAAAATGGGATTCAAGAACACACAACACTGGCAGCAACCCAGGCTCAAGAAGCCGAGACTATCCCTAGCTGGTGTGGCTCAGTGGATTGAGTGTCGGCCTGTGAAACAAAGGGTCGCTGGTTCAATTCCCAGTCAGGGCACATGCCTGGGTTGCAGGCCAGGTCCCCAGTGGTGGGCGCACAAGAGGCAACCACACATTGATGTTTCTCTCCCCCTCTTTCTCCCTTCCTTCCCATCTAAAAGTAAATTTAAAAAAAAAAAAAAAAGCCAAGACTAAAACTGACTCCCAATCCTTAAACTGTGACTACCTCAAGACATCTGACTTCAGCTTCTGCATGGCTACAATGAACTGACACTCTCAAAGCTATGTCCTGCGCTGGGAGTCTCCACAAACTTGTTTGCCAGCAAAAAAATAAAATAAAATGAGTCAATCTGGGTGAAAAAGGTAAAGGGATTGAGAAGTACAAATTGGTAGTTCATGGGGATGTGAAGTACAGCATAGGGAATATAGTCAATAACAAGTAATAACTGTGTGTGGTGCCAGGTGGGTACTGGAAATATCAGAGGGAACACTTTGTAAAGTACGTGATTGTCTAACCATTATGCTGCGCACCTGAAACTAATACAAAGTAATATTGAATGTAGACTATAATTGAAAAAAATTAAAAATAAAATAAAATGAAATAAGTCTCCCAGATTATGGCCTCTGCTTTCCTTCTCCAACCAAATCTCGCCCAAGTGCTGCTATGGCAAAACCTAACTGTCATCTAGAAACCTGGCTGAAACGCAGTTTTCAGCTTTCCAGCCCCGGCGGTCAGGAAGATGCACCGGAGGAAGGTGAACAGCACTGTGGAGTGCTGATCCCCTGTATCTGATCCGTGTCATGATTTGTTAAAATCTCTGCTATCCCTGCATTTATGTGCACTCTGTTATCCTAAGGTTGCTTATCTCTGACTCATCTCCTTTTTCAATTGGTTTGCTAGATATGTGCCTATTCTATCTTTTCAAAAACCCTGCTTTTGGTTTTATTGATCTTTTCTTTTTTGTGTTCTATTTCAATTTGTGCTTTTATCTCTATCTCCTTATCTGTTCTGCATTCTGCCTTTTCATTCTCTAGCCTTAAGGTGAACACTAAATAACATTTTCAATCTTTCCTGTTTCCGAGTAAACGCGCTGCTTTATCTGCATACCTGAGTGTTTGATATTTTGTTGGTGTGATTTATAAGGGTTTGTTGTCATCCCGTGTTTTATCTTAGTTTCTCATTTGTATTTTGGCTTTGATTTGCTCATGGTGGCCTCTCTCTCTTTCTGCGCTGTGCAGAACTTTGCGGTCAAATTCTGAAAGGCCTTCTTCACTCTACAGTTCTGGAGAAACTTTCGTATGTTTCCTTCTAGTACTTTTAAGTTTTTGTGTTGTACATTTATCTTTAATCTTCAACCACTTTGAAGCTTTTGTGGTGTATGCTTTGTGGTAGGGATTCAGCGTTTTTTTCCGGATGGCTCCCTGATTGTTCTCAATCCAATTTACTGAATAATCTTTTTTCCCATTGATTTGTGACAGTCCTTTTAACATACATAAATATTTTTTTATGTATTTTAATCTTTTTTATTTGTTATTCTATTTCATTGCTTTGTGTCTAGTCACCCATCAATCCTCTATTGTTTTCATTTTGGAGAGTTTGTGTGTTTTAAAATCTGGAGGGCTAGTTTCCATTCACTGATCTATTTTTCAGTTTTCCATACTGTTCTTATTTGTTCATTTTTCTATGTGAAGCATAGCATCAGCACTTCTGGTCCTAAATAAGACTTAGCATTTTTATTGCTTCTGCATTACTTTTATAAATTAAGAGACTTGACCTCCTTATGATGCTGAGTCTTCTGATCCAAGAACGTGGAATGTTTTTCATTTGTTCAGGTCTCCTATGATGTTCCTCAGCAATATTTTAAAGTTTTCTCTATAAAGATATTATATATTTCTTAATAAGGTAATTCTTAGATATTTGTGCTTTGTGCTTGATATGGGTCAATTGGCACTTGATGCTCCCCCTCTGAATTATAGGGACTGAAAGGCAAAAAATAAAATAAAATGACACTAGCCAGACTGACAGCTGGAGTTCTGGATGTGACTTGGCTTTGACTCAATCACACGCATGCAATGCAAAAGCAGGAAGGTGGGAACAGGTGGAGAGCCTACTGCTGCTGCTGGGGTGGCTGGCAGGTGAGGTCAGCCTGACACAGCGGTTTCAGCCCCTGGACTCAACATTTCAGTACCTAGTCACCACCTGTGTGGACACGAGGGGATTGCGGTGGCGCAGCAGCAACAGCTTCCTGTCCTCTGAATTACGGCTCTGATGACTTAACTTGGAAATTATTAACCTCATGACAGTCCTCAACTGTATGCATCTTTCAAAATTTTATGTAATACTCATGCAACGTATACTATCTGCCAGAAGCTGGCACAAGCAATTTTTAAAAATTAAAAGTGATTACTTACACTGGCAATGATTTGGGAAGCACCCAATTCCTTATATTCCTTTGTGCTTAAAATACTCAGCAGTGACTTTGGTTTCCTGAACAGAACCCTGACTCATTCAGTATTTTATCTTTGGTGTGACTATTGAATAATAGGGTCTCCTTCTGTCATGGTGGCTTCTGTCTGTGTTTTTAAACACAAAGACCTATCAGTTCTCAGACAACTGTGTTAACGTCTCCCATTGATTACAAACTTGTCAAATTCGACTAGCTTTGCTTTATATGTTTTAAATGCTTTTTTGTGGGGTATAAAGTACATGCTTATTATTATTTCTTGGTATACTTTTTCTTTCAGTAGTATAAAATAACCTTTGTGGACTTGGCTGGTGTAACTCAGTAGATTGAGTATGGGCCTGCGACCCAAAGGGTCAGCGGTTCAATTCTCAGCCAGGGCACATGCCTGGGTTGCAGGCCAGGTCCCCAGCAAGGGGTGTATGAGAGGCAACCGCACATCAATGTTTCTCTCCCTCTCTTTCTCCTTCCCTTCCCCTCTCTCTGAAAATAAATAAATAAAATCTTTTAAAAATATAAAATAAAATAACCTTTGTGCATATTAATTCCTTTCTCCTTAATGATATTGGGTCTATCATTATTGTTACATATAATATTTTATATATATATATATATATATATATATTTTTTTTTTTTTAAGAGTGAGAGGAAAGGAGATGGAGAGAGAGCAAGAGAGAAACACCAATCAGTTGCCTCCTGAACACGCCTTAGCAGAAGACCAAAACTGCAACCTACGCATGTGCTCCAACCGGGAATCAAACCTGCAGCCTTTTGGTTTATAGGACAAGGCTTCAACCAACTGAGCCACACTGGCCAGGGCAATATAATATTATATCGTTATGCTGAGTTTCTTTAGGCTAGTAATTGAAGTTTTTTTAAGGAAGCAAAAACATTTATGCAGTTGAAAATCTAAGAGTATACAATGATGTCTTTCACCCTTGACCTCAGCGTCCTAGTCTCCCCCACTAGTGGACCTGGATTCTTTTAGCATTCCTTTATTTTGAACCTTTCCATGTCATGTTTTAAAGGAGTATTTCTTATAAACATTATTTCTTGTGTAGCTGGATTTTTTTTAATCCAGGAAGAGTCTCTGCTCTTAAGAGAATTTAACCTCCTGATACTGTGATTACTAATTTATTTGGATGTATAGTTGCCATCTTGCTTTCTTGATTTATTATACTTTTTCTTTTCTTTTTTTAAATGATTCTGTGGTATTTTTTCTATCACCATTTAGTCCCTATAGCCCCCTTCCCTGCCACAATCACCACACTGTTGTCCATGTCCACGAGTCCTTTTTCCTTTGTGCTCAATCCCTCTACCCGCTGCCCTCCCCACTCCATAGCTGTCATCCTCCTCTCTACGGGTCTGTCTCCATTTTGCTTGCTAATTCAGTTTGTTCATTAGATTCCACATATGAGTGAAACCATATGGTATTTGTCTTTCTCTGACTGGCTAATTGCACTTAGCGTAATTTTCTCCAGATCCATCCATACTCTTGCAAAGGTAAAACTTTCTTTTTTTACTTCAGAGTAGCATTCCACTGTGTAAATGTCCCATAGTTGTTTTATCCACTCATCAGCTGATGGACACTTGGGCTGTTTCCACATCTTGGTGATGGTAAATAATGCTGCAATGAACGTAGGGGTGCTTATATTCTTTTGAATTAGTGTTTGGGGACTATACTTTTTCTTTTCTTTCTCTTACCTTCTACTGAACTGATAAAACTGTATTCTATTTTCTTATTCTAGTGATTAAGAGGTTATATATTCTATTTTTATTCTAGTGAAGTGTTACCAGCTTTATTTTTTAAAGATTTCATTTACTTATTTTTAAAGAGAGGGGAAGGGAGGGAGAAAGAGAGCAAAAGAAACATTTTGAGAGAAACATCCATCAGTTGCCTCCCACATGACCCCAACCAGGCACTTGGCTCACAACCTAGGGACCAAAAAGTCACCCATTCAATTCCCGGCATGTGCCCCAACCGGGAATTGAACGGGCAACTTTTTGGTCCATGGGACAATGCCCTACCCACTGAGCCACACCAGTCAGGGCAACCAGCTTGATTTTAAACACACACATACATATGCATGCAAATAAAGCTGTTGCAAAATAGTAATTATTACACTCAAGGTTTGCCAACATGGTTTGCCAATTTCTTTTTTTCTCTTTTCTTTGTGAGATCGTGCTCTTTCCTTTGGATTCATTTTTATTCCTGCTGAAGCAGTTTTTAGCTGTCCTTCTAGTGAGGGTATATAAATTTTCAGTCTTGGTAGTAAATTCTCTTAGTGTTTACATGTCTTGAAATATCTCTATTTTACACATGTTATTTACACCCAGGTTAGCTGGGTATAAAATTCTATGTCTAAATTATTTTCCCTCAGTACTTTGAAAGTGTTATTTCATTTTTGGGGACAACTATTTGTACTAATAAGAAGCATATTTTGTCCTGATTATCATTCTAGATAATCTGTCTTTTCTCTCTGGTAGCTTTTAAGATGATCCTCTTTATTCCTAGTAGTTTGTAATTTAGCTGCAATGTTCTAAGTGTAATTTCTTTTTTTTTTCTTCTTTTGCTCTTCTTTATATTTTTTGTAATCTGCCTAAGAATGCAATAGCATTTTCAATCTGACAACTTGTGTCCTTGAACTTTGGAAAATTCTTACCTGTTTTGCTTTCAAATATTACCTCCTCTTCACTCTTCATAGTCCCTCCATCTGAAACTCCTCGTTCACATAAGCCGAAGCATCTCAATCTATCATCCCTGTCGTCAGCCATTGCCTTCTGTTCTGTACTCTGAGAGGTTTCCTCAGAGTCCAATTTACTAATTCTCTCTTTAAACATGTGCAGACTAGTTCTTCACTCCAATGACTAGCTTTGCCATGTATAGCTGTCCTTATGTCGTGGCCTCTCATCTCACTTCACAGACACTAGTCCCTCTATTACATCTAAGCCTTTTAAAGGTACTTTTTATTTTAAAGTCTTTTGGATTGGCCTATGATTTCTATTTCCTAATAGAAATTCTCTATGTTTTTAGATTTGTTGATTCTCTTCCACAGTGCTTTTTAGTTTATCTTCGAGAGCTTATCTTGGGAGTTTCGTCCTGCTTGTGCCCCTTCCAGTCAAGTGGTTTACTTGGTGACACAACTCCGCCTACGCAGGTGCAGGGATCGGGGCTGAGTCAGGGCTCTGACCCACCAGGCAGTGCGGCTCCAGGCTCTGCCACCCCCCCCCCCACTCCCTGCAGTGAGGCCTCACAGGTGCAGAAGCCTTTTCCCTTCCTCCCATGGCCCAGACACGCATCACATTCCTGGTCACAGCCCTACAGTGATGTAATATTGCTCCCAAATGTTTACTTCCTCCCCCCACAGGAGGATTATGTTTTCTCACCCCAATAATGTCAGGTGGGGTCATGTATCTAGTTGTGTCAATAAAATGCCAATATAAATGAAGTGTGACATTTTCCAGTAGAAACTTTAAAAGTCCGCATGTTTTCACCAAATTTTTTCCTTTGACAAGAATAGCAACATCCCAGATAAAAGCAGCTCCTTCATCATGGACCCCAAAATGAAGAGAACATGCCATAGAATCATAGTCAACCTGTGAAAGACATATAATGTGAGCAAGAAATAAAGTGATTGTAAGAAATTAAGATGCGGGGGTTGTTGGTTATCACTGCATAACTTAGTTCAAGGTGACATACATATTTCTAGCTGTCAGGATAACTACATTTAAAATTTTTAATCATATTTTTATATCATTTCTAAGTGTTCAGAGCAGATGTAAAAGTGACATATTGTGCTTTCCTTTGTATCATGGTAAAATACATATAAAATTCACCATTTAATCTTCTTAAGTGTACAATTCAATGGCTTTAAGTACAAAGTGGTGGGCAACTGTGACCACTATCCATTTCCAGAGCTTTCTCATCCTTCCAAACAGAAACTCTACACCCATTAAACAATAATCACCCATTTTTTCTCCGTCCCCACCCCACCCCTGGTAACCATCATTCTACCCTCTGTCTCTACAAATCTGACAATTCTAGGTACCTTATGTAAGTGGGATCAGACACTATTGGTCATTTTGTGTCTGACTTATTTCACTGAGTACAATGGTTTCAAGGTTCATGTATGTTGTAGCACGTATCAGCCGTGTTCAGGCTGAGTAATAGTCTGCTGCGTATGTCCCACACGTTGTCTACCCAGCCACGTACTGATGGACACTTGAGTTGTTCCCACCACCACTCTGGCCACTGCGCTGTGTTTTCTTGATCAAATAGTAGCCAAATGCAGGCAGTTACAGAAAAGGGCTTCGGTGCTGCACAGCAGACCGCGGCCAGCGGGTGCCTGCTGGGTTGAATTTGAAACTGAGAAAATGTTTATCCTTCATTTTATATATTCCTACATTATTTAAATTTGTTGCAATTCCCATGTAATTTTTAAATGAATAAAGCGTTTTAAAAATAAATGCTTCCTTTTGATAAGAAGGGGGATGAACACCAGATATAAAAAATAGCTGCAAATGTATTTTTTTTTAATTATTAGTAAAAGCTTAGGGTGGCTACCCTAATCAGCCAGCAGTGGAATCTCCAAAAATGAAGTGCATTTATTGAAAATTAAAATCACACTGCGGAAAGCTATATACAACTCAATGAAGACTCTTGCACATAAGAGTATCTCTTTTTTTCTTTTAATCCTCCTATTCTTCTGTATAAGATTTTATGGCTCACAATGATTAATGATTATTAGTAAAACAGTTCTTTTGGAGCAAAGTGTAAGCTATTACAATGCCACGTTCCGAGTCTAAATGTGATTAAGAATACACGCAGTCTCAGCTTCATCATTTGTAGTAAAATGCTACCCTTGGGTAACTGCCCTTGATTTTTAACTGAAAATGTGACTGTGATTTTAGCTGTGCAAACGACATAATATTGCTCCTGGCAGGCCCAGGGGAAGTTCCCAAGTGATTAGAATGATGTTCAAATGGTGCTTCTTAATATCCTTGGAAAAGGTTAGACTCCAGGAAATGGAAACTCTGGATCAAAGGTTTGCTAAATCGGAGTTGAAAAGCCTGGCCTCAGCACTCAGCTACCTTCCTCTTTCACTCAACACAACTAGAACTTTCAGCCCTTTGATTAAAAGGATCACTACTTTATTTCATGTTCTGGGCTTGTTGAGCACAGCTGCAGCACTATCAATAAGTGCTCACAACGAACCGACAGCAGCGCTGAGCTGACAGGTCATGAGCTGTGGGGCTACATCCCAGAACAGGTTTGCAGGCCAACAGGACTCACGAGGGCCGGGACTGCAGGTCATCAAACGCAGGGATTCCCACACGACTCTGGGGCGGTGTGTATGAAATGAAGATTCAGCCCTGGCTGGTGTGGCTCAGTGGATTCAGTGCCAGCCTGTGAACCAAAGGGTCGCCAGTTCGATTCCCAGTCAGGGCACATGCCTGGGTTGCAGGCCAGGTCCCCAGCAAGGGGTGTATGAAAGGCAACCACACATCAATGTTTCTCTCCCTCTCTTTCTCCTTCCCTTCCCCTCTCTCTGAAAAATAAATAAATAAAATCTTAAAAAAAAAAAAAAAGAAAGAAAGAAATGAAGATTCAGTGTTAGACGACCGAATTCGGAGCCTCAAAGAGCTAGCGTAGGTTCAGACAAGTGATCTAACTACCCTGAGGCAGTTTCTGTATCTGTAACAGGGGTTAACCGCACCCACCACACTCACCTCTCAGGATCACTGCAAAGACCAAGCAATATCTTGTGTGTGAAAGGGCACCGGGAGGGCGGGTCTTCATTGTCCTCCTTCCTCCTTGGTCATTTGATTTGGTTTCCCATAGGGCCATCATCCACAGCAGCAAATCAGTCTTGACCTTTCCAACTCTGGCCAGTTTTGAAAATCTGACTTTCTTTTAACCGAATGACCAATTAGTTAAATCCTCTAAGTCCCAGCTTGTATCTTTAACCCGGACCAGCTATTAATCTAACGTGTTGTTAGAAACAAAGGGGATTGTTTCCTGAATGGGAGAGTATCATCACAAAACTACAGCCTACCATGCAAACCTGACTCAATGGGCCCTCGCTGGTGTGGCTTGGGTGGGCATCATCCCACAAAGCAACAGGTCACCAGTTCAGTTCCCGGTCAGGGCATGGGCTTAGGTTGCAGGCCAGGTCCCCTATTGAGGAGCGTGCGAGAGGCAACTGATAGATGCTCCTCTCATGCACTGATGTTTCTCTCCCTCTTTCTCCCTCCCTTCCTTTCTCTCTAAATAAATAAAATCTTTTTTTTAAAAATGACTCAATGGGAGTGAAAACCAAACAACAACAGTAGTATAAACTGATCTCACTTTTGGTAGGAAGAATCATCTTGGTGTATAGATATATAAACAGAAAAGACAATAAAAGAAAGCATGCCACAGGGAGCATTTACGATCTTGCTCCCTGGCACGTGTCATCAGTCTTGGCTCAAATAAACTCATAAAGATTCTATTTTAAAAAAAAAAGCCAAGCCCTGGCTGGTGTGGCTCAGTGGATTGAGTATGGGCTGGGAACCAAAGGGTCCCGGTTCGATTCCCAGTCAGGGCACATGCCTGGGTTGCAGGCCAGGTCCCCGTGAGGTCCCCGTGAGGGCCATGTGAGAGGCAACCATACATTGCTGTTTCTCTCCCTCTCTTTCTCCCTCCATTCCCCTCTCTCTAAAAATAATAAATAAATAAAATATTAAAAAAAAAGCCACAATATTTTTTAAAAGGGATTATCTGAGGTTCTGCACTCAGCAAATCTGAGCACCAAACATGTACTGGCCTCAGTGCCACATATTGGTGATACAGGAATTAACGATCCATACAAGGTCACTGCTCTAATGAAGTGGATATAGTTCAGAAGTGATCATAATAAAGGAGCCCCAGTGGGATGACAGCAACCCAATGAAGCTACTCTACTGCCGGGGTCAACAGGACCCTCTGGGAAAAGGACATTCACACCGAGAACCGAAGGGTAAGTGAGGGGTTAGCTGGGAGCAGGGCACAAGTATAGTAACAGCAACACGGATTTTTATTCTCTTCTTTCTGATTATCTCTAATTCTGTTTTTAATGAACATAAGACTTCACATCCTCATTCTTCTAGTGGTAATATCTTCACACCCCAAGGCAGCATGTTTTCCAGTCCTACCCAAAGTCAGTTGATTTCCTGGTGTCCATCAGGGGCCAGCGGTACGCCCCACACTCTTAGGCACTGGAAGAGGCAAAGGGAGAACAAAGCTAAATGGCCCCGAATCTTAGAATTGGAAAGAACCTTAGAAAACATCAACTGATTTTCTCCATTCAGGAACCGGCCCACCAATGGTAGGCGCTTAAGCAGGACTGCGCTGCCAGCGCGGCCAGCCCCACAGTGACAGTCAGCACGGTTTGACAAGTTCAGCCTTTATTTTAAATCTCCAATACGTGGTTTTTGATCTGGCTGGCTAGAAACTAAAAGTCAGGAGACATGGCTATTGGTAACCAAGGTGTTATTGCAGCTGACACAGGGAGAAGCCACTGCTCGTTGGCTGCCTTAGGAAAATAACTTAATGAGGGAAAATCCAAGGCTGACGAGGGCGTGGTGACACCATCAGTTTGCTGCTGATGACACTGCAAAGCAGTGCACCCCAGGGAGAATCAGCATGACAGTGGATTTCAAAAGCCATCAGAGGAAGACTCTTTGGTCCAGTAATTCCATTTCTGGCAATCTTATCCTAAGGAAGTAAGGTCTGGTACACCCCTAAGGAGATATTGAAAGTAACGGCTGTGGAGATTTGACAATAACAGGGGAAAGTTTACAGCCATTCTGTATGTCCATCACATTTATGACCATGTTTATTAGGAAGAAGCCTGTATAACCTGCATCGGCGACGTAAGCCACCAAGAGTGGCTTTCTCCAAAGTCCCCTAGAATTCCTGGTTGCTGAACCCAATGACACTTTCAGTCACCCCGCTCACCCGAGTGTCGGGAAGCAGTTAACGTCCCCACCTCCCTGCGGGGCCCCCCGACCTCCTTTCCTCCTCTTGCCCTGCTTGGTAATCCCCTGAAGCCAAGCTCAACTTACTTCATCTCTTCCCTCAGCGTTCTCTTTCAGGGGAATTTTTCATATCCTATTCCGATCTAGCTTCTCTTTCCACCCACGTGCCAAGGATTCCCAAATCCTGACCACTTGGATAACTCTAGATTGTCCTCTCCCCAGGGCTCAAGGCAGAGTCACTAGCCTGCTGGCTATTTCCATTTGGATGCTGCCCAGGCTCCTCAAACTTAATGTCTCACAGGGAGCTATTAACTCTTTCCCACCAAAAGCTGCTCAGTCTGTCCCCTCTCTGTGGGTACACAGAGAAGAGTGAGTGGCGTTACTGGGCGAGCAGAGGCCAGATTAGGAGAGGCCTCCGGTGTCTCTCGTCTTTGCTACTGGGTCCTCTCTCACCACTTCCTCCTCCCAGGATGACCACAGAAGGTTTTTAAATGGTCCCACTGTCCCCAGTCTCTCTTCACCTTTAACTTAGCTGAGAAAGTGATCCTCCTAAAGGACGAATCCCTGGAGGTCATTCCCCTGACTGAGGTCCTGCAGTGGCTCTCTGCCTCCACCATGAAGCCCACCTCCTTGGCTGACACAGGAGGCCTCTCCTAATCCGGCCTCTTGCCCACCCAATAGCGGCACTCATTCTTCTCTGTGGACTTGCCTGACCAAGTGCAACTGCCAGAACAAGCCACGTTCTCTTGCTTTGGTACACACTGAACTCTGTGTCACAAATCCTTGTCTGCCTTCCTAAACTGAAATTAAGAATCACTCCTCCAGGAAGCCTGCCTTGACTCCCGAGCTAAATGTGGTGACCCTCCTCTGGAACCCAGAGCGGCCATTTCCCAACCTTTCCCTTCCCCCTAGACCTCTTTAACGTTTTATTCCTGGTCTCTTTCCCTACGAGGAGCTCTTTAAGGGCAGAGAGTGTGTCTTCTAAATGTAGGTCCAGAGCTCAGCACAGAGAGAAATGAGGCAAGAGGAAGAAGAGAAAGCCAAGTGGTGAGACAGCAACTTGTTACACCAATAGGGATGTATGTGCTTATTTTTTTTCCTTCCTGTTTTCTATATTCTCCCTCATGTGGATTCTACTATTTTTACCCATTTAAAAAAATCAGTTCACTTTTAAGATGCGTCCAACGTCTCCTACAGAGCTCTAATAAAAGAACACACTGCCTAAGCAAAGTCAGGTTCCTCTCTCCCCAGACCTCTCTGGCTCCTGGAAACCCCTCACCTCAAGCTCCACAAATTCTTCAAAACTTAGCAAAGTAGAAACACTTACTTCACCACTCTCAGCAGACAGAAGGACCACCCACACACACAAAAATTCCTTGGCCTTGAAAAGGTTGCATTGCTCTCGTAGCCGAGTGCCAAAACCCGTTCTTGGCCACACACTCGTCAGAACCTCACTGTGTTCCCAGCCCAACACAGCAAAGAGGTCCATTCACAGAACCCACCTTGAGATTCATCAAGAATGGAGATGATGGAACTTGAGTGGAGGATCTCTCACTTTGTCAACCTGAGACATCAACAAAAGATGGGAGGGAGGACCTCTGAAAATTCTCCCCCCAACTTTTTTTAACCAAAACATTAATTATGTTCTTGGGTATCAAAATTTTCAATCAGACACACCGGCCTGTCATTCTTTTAAATTTGTGAAAAACAATCCAACCACATAATGTTCAGTCCGACATTTGCTATTATTTTTCCTTAAAAGAAAACAAAAACCTAATTAGTTTTAAGAAACAAACAAAAAAAAACCTCTGTTGAGAAGCAAAGCCTGTGGTTTAGAAATCATCGCCCTGATTAACAGCACATAAGTGTTACCTGACAAATGGATTCCCATCATAAATGCAATTAACACGCATTGCCTGTGATCCCCACTGTTTTTAGAAAAGTTTATGCCCAGCTCTTGCAGAAATAACTTGAATAGCAATAAATCAAAGGAAACCTCACCTCAGCACGTGGGCAGCTTAGACAGTTTTCCACCTCAGTCAGCAGAGACTCCCCCAGTGAAGGGTTGGCCCCGGCTCAACAGCTGTCCAAGGAAGTCCCCACCCCGTCACCCTCCGAAGTCTTGTTTCTACTCCTTTCCACAGTGAAGCCCATTGTCAGGCTCTCCTGAGACCATCAGGACAGGCAGGGCCTCTTCCCCCAGGAAACCCCTGCCCGAGGCCCTGCAGGCCTCCACCGTGGGGATGGTGCCTCACTGTTAGGTGTTTCTGGCAGTGAAGAGGAAACACCATCCAATTTCAAAGACCACTAGAGTATAAAAAAGTCAAATCTGAACTCACTTCCTGCGGGAAGTCAGGGGTGTGAAGGAACGTGAGAGCTGAAGGGAAGGATGGAGTGGCCTTCTGAGAGTAGAAACAGAAGGGTCAGGCAGGCATGTATGTCACCGAGAACATTTCACAGCATTTAGAAGATACAATTTCCAAGGTTTTTGACTCAACACATATTACGTGCCTATGGGTACCCATGTTCTTTGCCTGGAAACTTACCTCATGGAGATTATTTATGTTCTTATGACAGAAGAAAAGAGGAGTATTAAAACAGAAAAAGAGAACGTGAAAGCAGGTCAGGGGAAGATGAAAGAACTGACTCAAAGCCACACGACCATCAGCGGGACTGTCACAGCCGGGAGACACCTGTTGTGCTTCAGCCACCATTAGTTTATTGCAGAGTGAGGCTTTGGCAGAACAAAGGGCAAATAAGTCCACGAAGAATGAATTACACTAGTTAATGAAGTCAACAGATAGTACATGTACTTAGAATCAGCTGTAGGTGGTTCTCGAAGTCAAAATTTATTAACTATTCCAACGTTCAAGCTGTACAGATTTTTTTCAGATGTACATACAACATATTTATATCATAACAAAGTTAATTTTTTATAAAATATTTCCTTTAAGGACTAAAGATGCTAAAAAACTCCAACCACCAATTGATTAAATATGTGATATACATTCAAAGGTACCGGTAAAGGTCTGACATCAGCACACATGGGGAGTCACACGGCTGAAAGGGAAAAGCTACAACTCGCATCATTGCGCACTGGACTTACCCCATATTAAAGCAGAAAACGAATTTAGGCCACATACATTGATTTCATGAATCTTTTTATTAGAAGATAAAAGCTGCGTCCATTTAAACCATCATTCCTGGAAGTGCTACCAAACAATAAAATTGTTACCTTAAATCCCAAACGACAATGCAATCTTTACTGTTCTGACGCCTTCCCTATTGGTTGACACAGTGCCTCTGATCACTCCATGACATATGCAGTGGCGATTAATGATGGCAATTAGCAGGCGTTATGTCTATGTAGTGGAAGTAGAGTAGCACTGATCATATATCCAATAGAATCACTACTCCCACTGAGAACAGGGTCAATAAAATAATGGTTAAAAGCAATACAATTTCTTCTGTCCAATCACTTTTGCTATCTTTAGCAGTAAACGCCACACCACACACACATTATTTGTTCTGTAAAATCTTTACAGGTCGTAAATACTTTGTAAGCCAGGTTCAAATTATTAACAATAAAAACACTAGTTTTCTTTCTTACCTCCATGGACTTTTGCAGGCCCGTATTCACCAGGTACATAGAAAGATGGGTAACTTGGATAGACAATTTGACCGCAGACTGTTCTCAAGACAGAAATGCTCTATTTTAAGGCAAGTATCTTTATCATATACATACACAGCAATTTATCCATTGGTGGACTTTATCACATGACAGTACAAAATTCACCAAAAAATTGAGGTTATTATACCTTAACACAAACACAAATGTCAGAAAGTGCTAAGACATTCTCAATGTACTTCACATATTGTACCCCTAAGTATAGAAATCTTCTCAAAGTTCTTGTATGTCCAGAAATATCCAAGATTCTGAATTCTTTTTTAAAAAATGCTAGAAATTAAATACTCTAAAATATTGGCAATAAGGCTCTCCACATAAGGCTAACCCTTGCTATAAGGCTACGTCAACTTGGCTCCTGAAAACAGCAAAATGTGCGCCAGAATTCAAGCTATTCTGAACTAAAGAAAGAGGAATTAGTCTCATGAGAGATCATGAGGAGATAAGTTTACTAAACAAAAGTAAACAGGCAATAAGCAAATTTTAAACTACATCCAGTAAAAACTTTTCCTATCACATTTCACCATAAAACTGGGCTATGGTGCTATAAAGATGACGGAATATGTAAGGTACTTTTTTAGTGTGAAACAAACATATATTTACCTCTACCTAAATAGCTTAAATGGAATTAAATCCATAACTTGATGTATATATATATATATTTTTTTTAATCTACATTCTATGACCTTTACAAAAGTAGATCTATCCTTTACTTTCAAGTTAGAAATAGCGTAACAATTTATCTTTGGATACGTCCAGGCAATGGCTATATAAAATGAAAGCTAATGCTAGTCTAAGTCATCACCATTGTGTGCATTAATGTGTGAGCCAACATCAGCTTGGGGCCTTAACAGTGAAAAATGATTGCAACCACACAAAGTGGAACCAATAAACCCCAGACTTCTGCTCTAGCCCAGAAACTTAAGAGTCAATATGTATTTCTAATTACGGAATAGTTTGATGCAATGACATTCAGTGAAAAAATCTGATTACTAACTATACTCAGGTTAAAAACGTTTTCCTTAAAATTAAAGCACGGTATTCATTACACCTAAATACAAAAGTTAACTAATGGCAAGGTAGATTTTTTTTAAGTTTGGCAATTACCACACTCATTTCCTCTGCCAAACTCCCAGTGACGTGGGGAGAAAAAAAATTCCAATTATGTTCACCTAATAATTTAATCAAGTATGCTGAAAAATACTGTTCTGAGCAGAAGTTAATCAGAAATTGCTCATTAAACTTCCATATTAAATCAAAATAAGGGGAACAAAATGGCATTCAAAAACTTAGACTAACGGAATAAATTAGAATGACAGAGACAAATGCTATGCAAAATCTGGAAAATTTAAGACCAAACATTTTGGTAACCTCATTCTTGACTGTACGTGGTAAAAAGGAATTTAAATTGCAGATGAATGAATGGAAGTTTCCATTCAAACAACTGCATACAGAGTAACCAGACAGATCCGCCATCCAAATTCCACTTTCAGAGTGATGTCAGGCGTCGCGTGGTCATGGGCTGTGGGATTCCGCCTGACTCCTACAGAACAGGCACGAAGCACCCTCAAGTTTTCAGTCACCAAACTCAGTTGCTCCTCTACAGAAATGTCCTAATATTGGTTAACAGTTGGGGTAGGGAAAGTGAACCAATAAGTGTAAATTCCCTAAGTCCTCCTTCACGTCAAGGGATCTAGAAATCTGCTTATTTAGTAATTAACCAAACATACCCTGACTTCAAATACCCACACTCCTGGAGAGAGCCACAAATCAGCCATAGCTGCTGCCCACACAATGAGTCACTGCTGTTGTAACTGCAACTGATCACAACAGCAAAGTGAGCTCTGGGTGAAATCAGTTTTCTACTTGGAGTGCGCCAGGGAAGGCCAATCACGGAGCACTTGCTTCTGCCTGCTCGTCATATCTAATCAGCAAAATGCCCACCACAAACTTAGGCGCCTACGGCATGGTTCCGTGCAGTATCTCTGCAGGCAACTATGGCAGGTCCAAGATTTCCTTCTAAAGGACACTGCCCTGCCCACAACCATCTCCCCACCTCAGAGAGATCTCTTCCCCTAAGCCAGGAAGACTGGCTCAGAAAACTGTTCCCCAACCTCAGAGATGGTAAGGCTAAGCTAATGCTACTCTGGAATTTGAATAGGGAAAGAAGAAAGAGAAGCAAGCGGGGGATGCCAAGAGGAGAAGATACTGGAAGAAGTGCAGAGATGCCACGCTGCTGACAGGGACTGCAACCCTGAGAGGCAGGAAGAGACACATCAGATCCGCAGACTCGGGCAGGCGGCTGTGCTGTGTCTTTACAACAAACGCCCATTGCCTCTGGTGACCTACCGTTCCCTCTAACAAATGAACCTATAAATACAGGAACAATGATATATTTTTGAGTTACTGCTAGTTCTACATTTTTTTTCTCAGCAAATTTTGTTTTTTAGGATAACCAGCTAGGGTCAGGTTTATTTTCAGAACGCTTAATGAAAGTAGTAAGCAAAAATAAAAGAATTTTAAAACACTAGCACATTACTTCTAGTGAAAAAGTTGCCACTATTTTCATTATCCTATAAACTTTAGGAATTGTAGCCATTATTCAAGCATTCAATGACTAGTAATTGGGAATCCTACTATTTCTAAGAACAGCTGCTATGAGTGTACTAAATACATTTATTTTATATCTATAACAAGCTACACCTATCTTTGAAACTTTTCCTAAGTATCTGTAGTATAAACGTAACATTCCAAATGTAGCATACCCCGAGTTTTGGATCATAACTCCTTTAGGTTTGAAGATTATTAACATTTGTACTGAAGATTATTCTCATTCCCCCAGCACACCCATGCGATTTATTTAAAATGTAGCCATTAGCCAAGGCCTTCGGGGAAAATGTACAAAATTAGAGAACTGTGAGTACTTAGTCAAGTACTACATTAATAATATTACTCACGAAAAAAATGCCACCGGGGCCCTACCACTAAAAGTTAGACAGACTGGAAAACTCGGCCTTGCAGGTGACCTTCCAAGCCATTTGGGGAAGCGTTGTTTACAGATAACCTTGAATTTTTTCTCCAATTATTTTACTGACATAGTGCCCTGGAGGAATTTCAGCATGATTATTTTCATGGTGAGGGATTACATTAAAATATCTGGGCTTAGTATTTGTGCAAAAAAACCTCAGGCTAAACCAAAGAATGGATGTCTTGCACAGAACAAAAGGGGTTTTTCAAAGGGCATCTGCCAGGGCGAGACCAAGCTGCCGGTCATCTCTGTGCGCCCCACAGGGAACAGCACAGCAGAGGCATGGATTAGGTAAATGCTCCTACTGTGTGCACACAAAGGATTTTTTAAAAATTATTCTTTTTTCTACAGCTATACTACAGGATAATCAATTATCAAGTCTCGTTTTTGAGACGAATGGCTTCTTCCCCCAGAAATCCAGTGATACTTGCACTTTCTGGAAAGATGCAACTTTAAAACCCTAGGAAACCCAATTCCAGGAACTCAGGCCCTGTTTCTCCAGTTTTCCTACCAAGGAATCCCCAAGACAGGTGGAGGACGAGAACACAAGGGCACCAGCACTGGCTGCTGGGGAGACAGAGCCTGCCTCTTCCCACGCCGCCCGGGACCCTCCCCACACTCCTGGAGTATCTGAGTACCGAGCAGTACAAGGTCAGGTAATAAAGAGGAATTAAATGGACAAACAAATAAATGATCTCTTTTGTGTCTGTATGTCTCTGTGTCTTTGGACAAATGAACACAAACTCCAAGTAACTTGGGTTAATGAAGAGGATCGGTTTAACAGTCTTAGAGTCCATTAAACGTGTATCAACTGACGAACTGTGAAAACCATCCACGAGCACTTCTATGGCTTCAATCTGATTAGTACCTAGTACAGCTCTAGAAACCCTCTTCGACTAAATTTACTTCCTGACACAGTGCAACAACTCTGCGCACAACCAAATGTGCCCACCTCTTCACTGAAACCTGTCGCTGAAAGGTTGTCATTAGAATCCAGCGTTCTTTCATGATGAAAACACCCAACAAACTCAAAACACAAGAAAACTTCTGCAACCTGATCAAGGGTATCCATGAAAAACCCACAGCTAGCATCATACTTAACAGTGAAGAGTAGAAGTTTTACCCCTAAGATCAGTAACGAGACAAGGATGTCCAGTCTCACCACTTCTATTTGACATTGTACTAGAAGTTCTTGCCAGGGTCATTAATGAGGCAAGATAAATAAATAAAAGGAAGAAATAAGTAAAACCATCTCTCTTTGTGGATGGCATGACCTTATATATAGAAAACTTAAAAATTCGCAAAAAAAACCCCGCCTTTTATAGCTAAAAAAAAGTTCAACAAGGCCAGAGAATACAGGGTCAACATACAAACATCACTGTGTTTCTATACACTAGCAATAAACCATCTGAAAATAAAATTAAAAAGCAATTCCATTTACAATAGCATCAAAAACAAACAAAAAAATACTTAAGAATAAACTAAACCAAAGAAATGAAAGGCTTGTACACTGAAAACTACAAGACACTGGAAGAAATTAACGAGCACTTAGGTACATTAAAGCACAAACTGTGCCTGTGGATTGGAAGGCTTAATTGTGTTAACATGGTGATACTTCCCTCATTGATTTCCAATTCCTATCAAAATTCGACACTGTCCCTATAAAAACTCCAAGTGTTTTTGTCCCCCAAATGGATAAGCCTGTTCTAAAACTCACACATAAGTGCAAAGGACCCAGAATAGCCAAAACAATCTTACAAAATAAGAGGAACTCCCATTTTTCTGATTTCCAAACTGACTGCAAAGCTACAGTTTTCTGTGTGGTTCTGGCATGAGAACAGACATACAGATCAATGGGAAAGAACTGAAGAGTCCAGAAGTAAACCCCACATTTATGGCCATTTGATTTTTGACAATTCCTTTCAATGGTAAAAAAGAACCATCTTTTCAACAAATGGTGTCGGGACAACTGGATTAGCACCTCCAAAACAATGAAGTTGGACCTCTACCTCATACCATATCACAGGCCTGAAAGTAGGAGCAAATATTATAAAATTTTTATAAGGAAACATAGGGATTAATCTTGAGTTTCTTAGATACAACACCGAAAGCACAAGAGGAAAACTATACCGGACTCCATAAATAATTAAAAACCTGTGTGCTACAAATAATATCATTAAGAAAGTGAAAAAACCCTCAAACTGAGAGAAAAAATATTTGCAAACCATGTATCTGCTAAGGGTCTAGTCTCCAGAATATATAAAGCACTCTTAGAATTTAACAATGAAAAAACAAATAACCCATTTTTTTAAATGGGCAAAGGATATGAATAGACATTTTTCCCAAAAGGATATACAAATAATCAAAAAGCACATGAAAAATATGCTCAATATCATTAGTCATGAGGGAAATGCAAATCAAAATCACAATGACATACTTTATACCCACCAGGATGGCTATTATACTCCCCAAAAGGGAAATGAGACCCCACCTACTGCTAGTGGGAACGTTAAGTGGTTCGGCTGGCTACTTTGGAAAATGATACAGCACTTCCTTAAAAACTAAACTTACTGGTACCCTGTGACCCAGTAACTCCACTCCTAGATACATGCACAAGAGGACATAAAACATGGTCACACAAAAACCTGTACATAATGTTCATAGCAGCATTGTTCACGACATCCAAAAAGTGGAAATAATCCGAATGTCCAACAGCAGAGAAATAAACAAAATGTGGCATATCCATACCCTTGAATAGTATTTAGCAATGAAACAAACGAAGGACCAACACATGCTCCAATGTGGATGAGCCTGGAAAACGTGCTAGGTGAAGGAGGCCAGGCACAAAAGACCTTGGTTTCCATTTATGTGCAACGTCTACAGGCAAATCCACAGAGACAGAAAGCAGATTAGTGGTTACCAGGGTGATGGGTGAGGCGGGTAGGGAGTGACTACTAATGAGTACGGGATACTTGAAAATGTTCTGGAGTTAGAGGTGGTGATGGTGGCTCCGCTCTGTGAATATACTAAGAACCACAGAACTGCACGCTTCAAAATGATACATTTTATGATATGTGCATTTTTATCTCAATTAAAAAAAAAACTCATTGTTAGGACCACCTCTTCTTTATTTAGTTACACTTTTTTAACTTCCCTAACTAGTCTTCCAAAATAGCCTAAAGCTTATCAACCAAACCACTATTTCCCACTCCCTTCCCTAGCCATTTGCCTTTTGGCATGTGACCATATGCTTAACCTCACTTGTGTGGATTTCTACAGAGCAGGATGTGGGTCCCGAATGTGAGGGAGGGAAAAGCAGCAAAGATTTAACACAGGCAATAAGACACCCACCTACCATCCCCAGCCACCCCTTAGAAAACTTTTGTGGGGACCAGAAAACCATGACTTTTATTATTAATAGTTGATTAAAGTCTTCATTATGAAGCCAAATGTTATAATCTGATTTCATACACAGCAGATTTTCAATAATCTGATCTTCATGCAGGTATGCCCATCCCTAGAGGCCTCACTCTTACGTGCTTGAAAAATCAAATAGAAAAACATATACTTCAGGGGATAGTAACAGAACAGAAGGATGACTCACAGGTTGAAAGAATTCCCTAATTGAGTTCCTGTATATAAAATATTATGTTTCAAATCTTTTTCTTGTAGGTTTCCAACCCAAATGATTAGAAACCTATTTACTACAAAAAGTGGGATGCAACTAAGTATTTCTTGCCAGTGTTCCTATCTCTGCCTTGCACTGCAGCACAAAAAAAAAATCATAAATTTTAAAATGTTAAGAAAAATACACAAACATACATATGCTCCATTTCTACCTGATCTTTTTAAACTGACTTGACTAGAAGGTAATAAAAGGTGACTCCCCTTAAATTACTATAAGCAAGATATCATTTGTATTATTTTTCTTAAACTTGCAAATGGTAAAACTTTCTGAATAGATAATTTACAAAATTAGGCAGCTGATCTCAAAGTAAAAAAATCTAAACTTTCCAATTCTATCCTATGAACAAAAAATAAACCGCTGTCACATGGACCTGGAAGCAAAACCTTACAGCAATTTCATAATGTTGCATTTTACTTCCGAATGTTTCCAATGAAAAAGCAGCCATGGCTGAAGAAAGAAGACAAATACACACATAGCTATGGACACACACACACACAGACACTTCTCCAGCTCCGAGTTCCAGATTTACAACTCAGACACTGCTCTCCACGCGGGAAGCGGAATTCCCCTGCCCCCTGTCTTGCAGAAGCCACGGAATCTCATCAAAGCTGCAAGGTCAAGCTTGTTAACATCCAGTAAAAAGGAATGTGTAAGTTAAACAAATCCTTGTATATTAATACAGAAAAAATACCTGTCATCACTTATACTTCCTTAAAAAAAACACAACAATCCACCCCCTACAGACGTCCTCTACTATATTGTGGGCAGAGTCATAGGATTATTTCAAAACAATTGAAATAACTGAAATCTATGGGGGAGAAAAACCTACCTAATACGAAATAATGCGAAATTTTAGTTTTCGTTTTAATACAATGTTGCATAAATAAAGCAAGAGCAACACTTCAGCTATAAATGACATAGCATTACTTAGTCCTTATTAGAAACCCAAATAATACGTATTCTCCCCAGCTTTCATCCACTAAATGTCATTAATGCTTTCGCTGTACTTGGCATAGTGTTAGTATTTTTTAATATAAATCAAAGGTTTCTCACCAAAGTTACTTAAAGTTGATTAAATTATAGAATAATGCAGATTGTCAAATTCAATCCCCTAAACAGTAAACTGTCAATTGCACCTACACTGACAATCAAAACTTCAAGTGCTTATTATGCCCTGGCTGGTGTGGCTCAGTGGATTGAGCACCAGCCTGCGAACCAGAGGGTCGTTGGTTTGATTCCCACTCATGGCACATGCCTGGATTGTGGGCCAGGCTCCCGGTGGAGGGGGCACATGAGAGGCAACCATACCATGATATTTCTCTCCCTCTGTTTCTCTCTCCCTTCCCTTCTCTCTAAAAAGTAAGTAAATAAAATTAAAAAAACAAAAAACAAAAAAAACAAATGCTTATTGGGAATGTCTGCTACAAATAGAAAAATCTAAATGTTTAGGCACAGTGGGCAATTGCTAAAAGGAAACAATGTTAATCACAGGACAAGACCATGTAATCATGCTTGCAGATGACACCGCACCCGCCTTGGGAAGGCTCCACAGCACAGAGCAGTAAATCATTAATTTACTTTCAGGGCAGAACTGATACGCCGTCCTCTAAATGCAGATGGGTCTGAAGAGGCAGGAAGCAAAACACCATATGAAAGCACACAGAACAAACAGGGAAGTGTGTGCAAGCTTCCCTGACCAAAATGGCACTTCTCCAGAACATTCCACTAAAGCTTCAACCCATGTTACTTCCTATTCAGCTATGACATTTCTCAACCTGCACCTTCTAAGCACTGCAATGATAACTATGAACTGCATTTATCTGTGTATACGTGACTGGGTGCATAACTGAAGTTTTGCAATTTAAAAACTCTATAGAAAACCTGAGTTCACTCTACACTGGTCCCAAACCCTCCTTCCTGACATCTAGGGCATCTAAAAGCAATATCTGCTTTTTATTTGACCTATAAAAAAAGGCCCCAAAGAAAATATTTTTAAAAGAAATCATCCATGCCTTCTGATGTCACAAAACAAACAAGCACGTCCACAGAGCATGGAACCAGAAGCCTGGAAACCTGGTTCCTGGGTCCTGATTGGACACTGGGATGCCAACTATCCCTGTCCACCTTAGGCTAAGGGACTTCCCAGGGTTTCAGTGCTAAAGCCAAAAGTCCCGGGCAGATCAGGACAAGTTAGTCTCCCTCAAGTGACAACGGCTAACTCACAGCCCACTGGGGGTGCAGCTCCCTGGATGCTAACATTTAGATGGGATAACGGGCATAGGAAGAGGACCAGAAGGTCTCCAAGGCCCTTTAATTTTTTCTTTTTAACTGAATTTATTGGGGCAATATTGGTTAATACAATTATATATGTTTCAGGTGTATAATTCTATACTACGTCATCTCTATATTATACTGTGCGTTCACCACCCCAAGTCAAGTCTCCTTCCCTCACCACTTACCCCCCTTTTACCCTCTTTTACCCCCACCCCACCCCAGTAACCACCATACTGTTGTCTGTGTCTGCAGGGCCCTTAAGTTCTAATTTCCTATGACCCTATGAAATATTTACACCATAGCTGATTGCATTATATGTCGTATGCCATAAGGGAAGGTACTTTTTTGGGGGTCAGGGAGCTCTAGAAATATTTTGTGAAGCTATGCATTAAGTTTGGAGTTATATAAGCTTAATAGTAAAACAGAGCTAGGAGGTTTCAGTTTTTTTATTTTTCATTTTTATAGCAAAGAGAGAAAGATAAGCTGCTTCTAGAAAAATCAAGCCAACAAAGAAAATCCTCTCAACACCAACATCCAACTTAAACACATCTTCTCTCCCTGTTCCCACTCACAGGAGACCTAGGCAAGACATCTGGACAAAAGCTTAAAAACAGAAAATATTACTTTGAATATATTTCTGCATTATCAAGAAAGTAAGAACCTACAAAAGTGTGGTTACAAGTAACTGCAAAACCCAAGAGCAAAGCAAACACAACTACTTCAACTAACAACCCACAATAACAAGAGCCATAAAAGCAAAAGATAAATAAAGCCTTGAATAGTTTCAAATGCATTCTCTCATTTGTATCTTTACTCCTGAAAAATTCATTTTAGAGAATCAAGTCAGAGTCTTAGGTGTGGTAAAATCAGAACAAATCGCTAGGCTTCCTCCTTCCTCCTTGAGCATTCTAATTAGGATAATACCTGACTTCCTGCTACTAATAAAGATCCTAAAAGAAAGCCTCTGTGCCATGAAGACTGAGTTATGAAAAATGTCTAAAAGCACAACTAAGAAAGGAGTCCCATCAAATAATTCTTTTAAAGGCAATAACATTCAGGGGAAGTTATAATAAAATGCCTCTGTCCATTCTTAATAACTAATAGGTAGCTGAACTGTCCAATAAAAGAGTTCTCACTTGCTACTTGAGGGCAGCCTCACAGTCCGCATGTGCATTCACCCATGCGGCAGTACAGGTACACATGTAGGAATTCGCTTCTCCTGCCTCTGCACACAGAAGTTTCTCCCCCCAAATCAGTGAATAGTTTCTGCCCAAATCTGTCATAGACACTGTGGTAATATGAAAGGTATGTGTAAAAAAGGGCATCCCAGTCCTCAAGGTATTTATAATTTATTTGGGAAAGAAAAGACATAGTATTTCTGCCCTGGGTGGTGTGGCTCAGTGGACTGAATTTCAGACTACAAACCAAAAGGTCACCAGTTCAATTCCCAGTCAGGGCACATGCCTGGGTTGCGGGCAGGTCCCCAGAAGGGAGTGCTCAAGAGGCAACCACACATTGATGTTTCTCTCCCTCTCTTTCTCCCTCCTTTCCCCTCTCTAAAAGTAAATAAGTAAAATCTTTAAAAAAAAAATAAATGTAAAAAAAAAGACATAGTATTCCCATGAAGAGTTCCCTGTGTCAGCAAAATGGATGGCTATTGTATCTTAATTAGTGATATCGGGATGCTGCCATCTGCATATCATTGCATAAATCACAGAGCCTTAATCCAAATAGGTAAGAAAAAAATAAATCCATGCTATTTATTTCAAATATATTAAAATACAATAAATATACAATAAATAACATAATTATTTTGAGTATGTAATGGGTCGCATACCACTGTGCAGTAGTAGGAAAGATGGGGTGAGTGAGATTCTTAGTGGCCAAAATATCACATAAATCAGGAAATTGGGAAAAAGGAAAAGTTTTGCCGTTATCACCTCAGCAACGGCAATGGCAAAGAAGTGTGGCTTCTCAAAACCCGGAGGTTTGTGACGAACAAGCTGCTGGACTAGATTTTTAGAGATCCAGGTGTTAGCCCTCACTCCTTCACAATCGTGCCATCTCTCCCTGGTTTTCCACCTGTACCAGTTGAGGTCTGAACTCGACGGTGGCTAATATTCCTTCCGGGAACCCCTTCTCTGATAAATATATTAAACTGCCATCCTCTCTGCCCCCGCCACTAGATTACAGTGTACAATATTAAATTATTCATTAATCTATGACTTTAATTTTTTGTGTTTATACACGGACTTCTTTATGGCAGCTGGTTAACAAGGCAAAAGCCTTCATTCACCTTGCTAAAATTTAGCACTAAACAGTCATCAGTTTTACATCTGGTCCTCATAATCCAGCTAGATTAACGTGGCATCTTATTCAATATTGTTGCAATTAGTTTTGGTGTAGCCATAATTCATGATGGCAAAGGTCAGATCGAATAATTACATATTCTTTGCTTTTAGCTGGCTTACAATGGCTAAGCTACACAGCAACCAAGAGTAAGAAAATATTTCATTTCTGTGTTTACAATAACCCAGTGACAACATCAAAGCATGACTTTGGTGTACATAGATATCCTTTCACCTGGCTTAACCCATGTTGTTCAGTTGAAAAAAAGAACAGAAGAAGAAAAGTATGGGCTGTAACATCGAACTACTTCTATTATCATTTTTTATGTGAGAATCTTCTTGTTTGGACATTGGAATATAAGGTCAATTACCACCTAGTGACAGCAATGAATTCAAATAAAATAACTCCAATAAAATGCTAACTAATACAAGCTCTCTTCATTCTCAAACACTCTTTGAAAAGAGTCATTTCAGAAAAGAGATTTTAAAAATCCAAAACGAAAAAGTGAGGACATACTCAAGCTTCATGAAGCTGCGTGATTGAGTGAATAATAGCAACAAAAATAAATCTGAGAATTGAGAAATGTGCTGGAAAAGTTTTCCAAATACTATTCTTGCCTGTATCTAGCTCCATTATACAGTTTAAATTCAGCCAAATTTTTAAAGTATTTGTTAAACAGTTCCCGCATGTGACATATGTTTCCAAGATACTTCTGACATTGATATGAGAGATTATAAAACATTTAGAAATGAAAATGTTACTCTCCAACAAAAAACACCATAACTTCCAAGCTTCTTTGAATTCATAAGATGGAAAAACCTTTGGAAAATAGTAGCTTTCCATTTTAAAATGTTCAGATATATACTTTAAAACAAACAAAAAAAAAGTGTAATTGTTCAAGGCAAGAAGGAGACATGTCTAAATAAAATAAGATCCTAAAATTAACTCTAGAGATCATCACTTCTCCTTTGCAGTCTCGATCCTATTTACTCCATAATAAGTAAACTGTTTTATCCCTTCAGCTGGGAAGGATAGTTTTTACCCTACCGAGATGATAATAGTACACACTGCAGTGCTTGCTGAGCAAGAAACACATCAATGTGAAGGAGCATCAACTCTTTCGACCAAACAAAGTGTATGCAAGGCTTGATTTGCAATGCATTAATTTAGGAACTCGGTGGAGAGGCTCCTACTGTACCTAGCAGATCTAAACTTGAGCTCATGGTAACACTGCACAAAGCTGTGGTAGATGAAAGTGATAGGTAATGCCAACAGAACAATTCCACTGACAACACACACTCCTCCAAGAATTCTTCCCGGCATTGTGATAGGATACATATCTCCATAGCCAACTGTAGTCATAGAGATAATCACCCACCAGCAGGCAGCAGGGATGCTGGCGAAGTCCTTGTTGGATGCTTCCAGGTCCAGCCCATGTTCAAGAAGCTGAGAAAGTGCACTAAAGATTGCCATGGCAACACAAATGAAGACAAGTAACATAACCATCTCTCGGTAACATCGTTTGAGAGTCAAACCAAGTGTCTGAAGACCAATGAAGTGACGGGCAAGCTTAATCACCCAAAAAATCCGCATCATTCTAAGCACCCTCAAGGTGACTCCAGCCCTCTGGAGTTGGGAGTTCTCGCCCGTAAATACTGTCATTAACACAGAGATGTAATACGGCGTGATTGCCAGCAAGTCAATGATGTTCAGGGGTCTCTTGACAAACTCACACTTGTTTTTGGAGACGATGAACCTCACGATGCACTCTGCAGTGAACCAACCTATGCAGATGGCTTCAATTATCCTGTCAAGAGAACAAAAGAAGAATCGATCATTTTATTTTTAAGCATTTTAATAGCTCTTACAGTTTTTCAGACAGTACTATACTAACATATTAATTCAGTTACTTATTCCAGAAAACATAAAGGACAGACAGCATTACCAACATCATCAGACCCACCAGGACGCAACAGAACAACAAATATTACAGCTCAAACGAAAAATTAAACTTCAGAAAGTTCTTATTTATATACTGGATGTAAAACCACTGATTTTTTTTTTTTTTTGCTTGTCACTAATACTTAAAATCTATTTCTTATTTTGTGAAATTGAAATGAACTTATATCTCAGCCAACCTCAAAATGACACTTACGTACCCTGTGAGGGCACTGATTCTCAGCTGTCATGTCAGTTATGACACTGGTCAGAGGACTTTGCTCCCAGATAGTAGACGAACGCAAGTTTTCAGTGATGTGTTTCCTGTAACTTAGTGTGAACGCAAGATCATTTCTCGAAATGGTACTCCGCCGCCTCTGCCTGTAGGCTTGGTGTGGGAGGCACGAGGCCGCGCCAGCTCTCCAGCCTTGGTAGGACCACCGTGCCCTCGCCAGCGGAGCGGCGCCATCCCTGGGGCTGTCACAGTGCAAACAAGGCTGAGGACTCTTGCACTGGAGCAAAACAGTCGCAGAATGAATTTTCCCAAAGACCCCACTTGCTTTCCATAGCGATTCTTATGCGGCATATATTTTTAAAAGGCCACACATTAGCTAGAGCAGTATTTACCAACCTTTCCACATCACTGCACACACTGAACCTGAGGGTAATATTTACATAACGTACCGGCACCAACGGGTTATATTCTTAAAGAGGAAGCCACCTGCCAGGGGGCTCTGGCCACTCTGGCTCTTGCACATAGTCCCGAGGCTGAGAAAATGAAATCTCAGCACACCAATCAGGAAGCCTAGATCCAGAATAAAAGGTAATTCTGAGGTAATTGTTAATTAAATTACATTCTTAGATTCAAATAAGTTATACTCATTATACCATCATTCATGTTTTCCCACATAATTCTTTCCCATCACTGGCCTAGGCCCAAACATCAGGAGTACAATAAAGAGAGAAGAAATTGGGGGAGGGGAGATGGTAAGGCCCGTGGGGCAACATTTTGTAAGGAATTTTTCAAAGTGCACATCACAGAACGCACATGGCACTAGAGGTTACTCAGGGAAATGAACACATAAAATTAACCATGTTCCCCCTACTGTAGCATTCGCGGGGCTGTAAAGATCGATTTTATTTATTATTTGAGTAGGTAGTATATTCACATAGTTCAAATTTAAAAGGTGAAAACAGCTCTGACTGGTGTGGCTCAGTGGACTGAGGGCCAGCCTGTGAACCAAAGGGTCGCTGCTTGGATTCCCAGTCAGGGCACGTGCCTGGGTTGTGGGCCAGGTCCCCAGTAGGGGGAGCACATGAGGCAACCACACAGTGATGTTTTTCTCCCCCTTTCTCCTTCCCTTCCCCTCTCTAAAATAAATAAATTTTTAAAAAATTTTAAATGTGAAGACAAAAGATACAAAGAAAATTCCCACTCTCAGCCCGTTCCCCAGCGGCCCAGTTTCCCAGTCTTCACTCCAGTCACCAAACCCTCAGGGCACTGACTGTAAAAATGACAGCCACTGACCACCAAGACCCTGGAAACCTAAGTAGATTACAGTCCTGTGGCTGCTGTTAAAAATTACCATAAATTTGGTAGCATAAAACAACAGAAAAGTATTTTCCCCTAGTTCTAGAGGCCAGAAGTGCAAAATGAGTAGCCCTGGGCCAATACCGAGCCTTAGGAGGTCACACTTCCATCGGAGGCTCTAGGAGAGAATGCACTCCTTGTCTCTTCCAGCCTCTGGTGGCTGTGGGCATTCCCTGGCTGACAGCCAGTCATTGGAATCTCTGTCTCCAGGGCCCCACTGCCTCCTCCTCTTCTGTCACTGTGTCAGATCCACCCCACCCCCAGCGTGCTTCTTGTGGAGACGCACGTGACAGCATTTAGAGCCTGGTGGGATAATCAGGATAATCCCACCATCTCAAGAGCCTCAATTTAACTACATCTGGACCACCCCTTTCGCCTTGTATGACAACATCCACAGGTTCCAGAGATTAGGATCCGATATCTTCAGGGGCAAAAGCTTACCACACAAAGTCAGCAGCTGAAGTTACATCACCTGCATTATCTATTCCTCTGCTCATGGACCCCATTACTCTGTGGTGGGCAGTGCTTCCCTGTCCCCACCAGAGTATCAGGAAAAGCTGCTGCCATGACAGTCTCTGTGAACCTGGAGGCTTAGAAAACTGGGAGTAATGAAACTTGGCAGATTAAGAGAAGAAGCTGCATTTGTTTTCAATATATAGTTTTAACATATATATTACCATGTATCACTTCTCCCTGGTAATGTTCATCAAATATTCCATATGTCCCCCACATTTCCAGCCCCTTTGCAGTTAGGCAGGGTCATATGACCAGGTCCGACGGATGAGCTGTTTGCCAAATCATTCTGTCACTTTGGGGCAGGAGCACAGAATGAGTGCTGATTCTCTTCCCTGCCATGGCAACCTGGAAGGCCTGTGCCCTCCGAAATGGCTACAAGACAGCAGGGCCCCTATGAGCCCAAGTCCTCCAGCGTCTGCGCAAAGAACCTGACTGATTGGACTCGGTATGTGAGCAACAAATAAATCGTTGCTGGGTTAAGCCACTGAGATTTCTAAATGGGTTGCAATCCTAGGTAATAAACTGGTAAATACAGTAAGATCCACACACAGTAGTAACAGTAATGGTTTTCTTGCAGTGACTACGGTTAAAATGTCACCGATTCACCAGCTAATGTGAAGGGACAAGGGACGTGAGCAAGAGCGTTGCACCTGCTCCTGCTCTGAGGAAGGACCCTCGCCTCTCACATGGCAGGGTTGCATTGATCTCCTAAGGGCTCTCCTGGCAATAAAATCCTAAGATTCTATTAAATTAAGAAGAGTAAAAATTTTCATTGTGCCAGAAATACCAGAACATTTTCTGTTTAATTATTTCGCTCAGCAGCCAAAGTCGTTCAGCTTAAAAAGGAGGAAACCCACATGGTGCAGAATGATCCCTCAGTAGAAGAATTTCAAAGGGGTAAACTCCTCTATCACAAAGCCCCCTGGACTCTCCCTGCCCAGCCTCCAAGTCAGACGCAGGTTAGCCAGAATTCCACACTAAAGGGATGAATCAGTGGGAAGCCCAGGCATCCTTCTCTCACCTAGGACTTTGCCAAGACAGTCTCCAACAGCAAACGCCACTAAGCCTGCCAAAATCCCCCATGTTTCCAACGGCACCCCTGCCAATGCCACCACCGACGACTGCTGGAAAACCGAGTGCTGTTTTCCTGAGAGCCAGAGCCAATGGTTGGGTACTCCCAAAGGTTACTGGCACGACAAAACAAATAGAAAAAAATAACTAAAGAAGATAACTAGGGAACATATTTTTTGGAAGACCATTCTGATTCCTTAGAGGCCCCAAGCTTATAGAAGATTCGTGGCGGACAAACACATTTACCACTTATTGAGGCCTTTCAGTTGGGCACTGTTCTAGGCACTTCACAGACATCGTCTCATTTAATCCTTTCCAAGAATTCCAAGAAGTGGGAATTTCCCCTCCTATCTCCATTTTACAGATGGCAAAACTGAGGCTGGAAACTTAAACACCTTTTCCAAGGTCACACAGCGAAAACACGACAGCGGCACATGTAATGCGTCTTGGATCTATGGGGTTTTGAAGTTCTAAGGAACCTCAGAAAAGACTAATAATTTTATGACAATGTTCAGTGTTAATATTAAATGATACGTGTCAAACAGCAGCATTTTTCAACCTGTCGGTTCTTAACCCATTAATGGATCAAAACTGACATTGTTCAGAAATTACATGGAAAATAGCAGAGCAGAGTGACGCGTTCTGCAGGATTGCTCCTCCCTACCGCCGCTGCCTCAGGCTGTCCTCGCTTTTTCTCCCTTCCCCGCGGCGGGCAGGCACGTGCCTGAATAAACTGGGCTCTGCCCCTCCTCCTGCACTGCAGTTTCTCCTCTGTTGTTCCTCTGACCTGTCTCGGCCCACACAGGCACCAGATCCACATACTTTCTTAATGGATGGAGAGGGATCAACGACCCTCTGCAAAGAAACAACCGAGTTCTCGACCGCGTATCGGAGGACCACAACACTCGCTCTGCTACGGCAGGGGGCTACTCATTGCACATCGATCTCCATCAACAATCAGAGGGTGTTCCTGTGAAAACTCCCACACAATTACTCCAAATAATCCTTACCTTCTCTGCCTCTTTCTGGCATAAACAATTCGATTTTCAACCCCAAAACACGAATTAAGTGCATTTTGGTAGAACCTGAGGTACAGGCATACCTCAAAGATATTGCAGGCCTGCTCCCAGACCACCCTAATGAAGCAAGTAACGCAATATAGCCAGTTGTAATAATTTTGCTGGTGGAGGTTCTTGCCTTCAGTTTGTAAAAAAAAAAAAAAAAATCCAACACCTTCTGAAGCACAAGCAAGCAAAGGGTAATAAAATGAGATATGCCTGTAGTGTGTATCTACTAAGTGTGACTTGGCAGAGATGAATTCTAAAACCTAAGAAAGAAATGGTGATGATGCTTGGTCAGTGTGGCAATCTTTAACTCTTTGAGATGGAGAATTGAGACCATTCAGCATACAGAAGAAAACAGACCGGTATTATTTATTACAAGCCAGCAAGGACGCAGCCCCATCAGCCATCAGGCGACAGCCAATTACAAGCCCGCAGCCACTTCCCTCCTCAATATTATTTTGAAATGAATCTCAGATGTGGGCATGTGTTCCAGAACCCTTTCTCATCCTTCCTGCCTGGTAGGTCAACCAAGTGCTCACACAGGAGGCGTGAAAGGGCCCCGACTTCAGTCTGGGTCTGTTGAGACAGGCCCAGTTCCAGCCAGGCGTGGAGTGAGGGTGGGATGACTATCCCCGTTAACCTGGATGTGATTCCAGGCTCATGGAGCACACGTTCATTCACCGAACAACAAAGCTTATGAGTGCCTACTGTATACCAGGCTCCTCGGAGTCACCAGGAGGCCTACAAAGATGAATTAAAGACAGAACTTAACTGTAGTTACTAAGATGTTATTACTCGGCAAGCTGGATGAAGGGTGCACCGGAATTCTGTGCACTATTTTTGCAACTTCCTGTAAGTATAAAGTTATTTCAAAACAAAAACCTTAAAACAACAACAAAAGTTACGACTTAGCTTTTAAATGTTGACAACTTAGTGAAAGGTAAGTCATCCCCCCCTCTACAACAACCTTGTCCATATAAATTCAAATATAAAACAGAGACAGTGATAAATGCTGTTCAGAAAAAGGAAAGTTTTCCTTCATCTGGGGGCTGATGAGAGGCTTTTTGATAAAGTGGCAATTTAATTACAGGGAGGGGCAAAAGCAGGTCTAGAGTTGTTTGTACGGAAAATAATACAGTAATTAGGAAATAATAATCCAAGAATAAACACTGTGTTTCATGTACTTAGAACTGTAAACTTACTTTTGCCTCACTCTGTATTCTGGAAAGACCAGCACATGCAAAGTCAGGAAAGCGCTGGGTAGATTTGATGTAGTGAAAGCAATTACATTTAAAAAGTTAAAAAGAAAGAAGAAGAAGAGGCCTAAGGGAGGTAACAGGTAATAAAGATAATAAAGATGGAAAGGTAAATCGGAGCCCAAAGTTGATTTGATGGCAATAATCATGGGTACCATTTACTGAAATAACTGCAGTGAGGCTGATGTTTTCAATGTACCACGTCATATATATAGGTAAATATGACCCAGAAAAGAAGCCAGGTTATTAACAGTGGTTATTCAAGAAGAAAGAGGGAGATTAGCAGGTAGAGGGTTGTAAAGGTAGGACTCCATTTTGCTTTAACCAAAAGCATCTATGGTTCTTTCACAAGTATTAATGATATGATTTTAAAAATAACTTTTATATATGTTATTATCACTCCTCAGGGCCCACAGGTTGGTCGTTGCTATTGTATTATCCCTATTGCACAAACATGCTCTGGGCTAAGTCCGTGGCCAGGCTGGGATGCTGGGTGGGCAGCGTGACCATGTCTGCTGGGGGAGAGACTGAAGACAGACAGTCTACTTAGGGGACCACGCTGTTCAAACACAAACATAAAGGCCACACACCAAGCGGTGATTGTGGGAAAAAGAGAAGACACACAACCAGAAAAGCAGCACAGTGCTTGGAGAACGTGGGGCCTGGCTTGGCTGCAAAGTGAGGTGTGAAGTGGGAAGAGGGGGTGACTGCAGGAATTATGGTTGGGTGTGTACACTGAAGCCTTACGTCAAAGCTGATGGGTTTTGAAAGTCAAGTCACAGCTTTAAAGGCAAAGGCAACCCATTAAAGATTTGGCTACAGGTGGCTTCATTCACTCAATTAGCATTTCTTAAGAGGTAATACTGCCAGGCCAGGCAGCGGGGAAGAGGCAAGTGTGCTGTGGGAGCAGCCATCAGGCAGGAGGTAATGGGACGACTGGGGAGCGTGCGCAGTCAGGAGGCCAGGACACAGGCAACGAAATGGAAGGCCCAAATGGGCGGGGGATGATGGGAAGGAAATGAAATGAGATGACTCGGCACAGATGCCAGAAGCCTTCATTCAGCAAGGCGCCGCCACTGGCTGCCTGGGACCGGCACAGAGTCATGGGTACCAGCACGTGAGCTGACGCCCAGCACGCAGCAGACATTCGTCACCGCCTGGGGCCTCCTGGAGAGGCGCGAGGGTCCGAGGAAACCAGACAGAGCCCCTGAGACTGTCCCTAAACCAACAGGCAAGTGAAGAAAGGAAAACCACCCAGAAAAATCTTACTACAAGAGATGGCCACTCTGAACCATTCTCTTTTCGGAGCGAAAGTACGTAAAGAATTTCATCAGCATCAGCTTCGGTGTTCGTGTTCGTTACCCTCTAGTAGAGGACTTTGGCTCTGGGCTGACTGTGCAGAAACCACCGTGGTTCTGTATATGACTCACCTGAGGCTCTCAAAGTCAGGGCCATCGGGGTAGTTCCTCTTCACCTGATGCTAAGGAATTTGTTTTTAGAAGACTACTATGTCCTAGGTGGTCACACGAGCAGAAAGTTGCAAAATCTATGGCTCCGATTGTCACTTCTAAAACACTTTGCAGAGATGAGAGCATCCATCAGCACCTGCCTTCCCAGCCTACCTGACGTCTCCACTCCAGGTGGGCCCCCTTCCCCCTGCAGGTACAGTGATCTCTCCTGGCGCCTTCACCACTACCCTAGATAGACACAAACTCATCTAAATAATGCTACAAGAAAATCAGTCTCTTCACGAGAATCAATTCGTTCCCATTCCCTGTATAACTACCAGATGGGTTCTGCTCCTTTTTTATTTAATTGGCAATTCATTAGTAAAAGAATGATGAAACTAGAAGGAATATCAAGAGACCATCTTCCTTTTCAGACAAGATCATCTTAAAAAACTGATACCTATTCTTTTTCTTTAAGAGTATTGTATTATTTTGATGTCAAAATAGCTTTTACCTAAAGAGCTGCTCAGAAAATGAATTTCAAAAGAATATTTGTAAAGTGAGGTATTTCATGCTATTATCATTATTTTCTATTTTCCAATCACAGGTAAATAATATGGCCAGAGCTCAACTTAATTTTTCATTTTTGCTTAATTATTGTGTACCAGCATGCAAAGTTTCCAACGCACACATGAAAACGAAAGATTTAATTAATTATAGGGATAGTTTAAAATATCCAGCTGTAAGGTCTTCTCAAACAACAAGCCTCGTGTTTTATAAAACATTCACAGTATTAAAAGCAACAATTCTCAGCTCCCCATGGCGAGTTACTGACTCCCAACTATCATCAGATAAAAGCTGAGTTCATGATCTGATCATCCAAGGCTCCAGGTCAACGCTCACGCCGACTCCTGCTTTGGACCATCTACTCCAATGTAAGATTTTCTCTGGCCTCTGGCCTTTGCACACCTATCCCCTTCTTGGCTAACAGCAACTAGACCTTCAAGTCTGAGCTGAAGCATCACCATCCTCGGAAAGCCTCACCTGGGTTCCTAGCATGGCAGGGTTTCTCCTGTGTCCCCCAGACAGCCAGCATGTACCTCTAGCACAGTGCATGTCGCACTGTGTCCTGGCTGTATGTTTTCTGTGCCTCCCCAGGCAGAGGGAAAGAAAACTGGGCTCTGCGTGTGTGTGTATCTCTTTCAAGTCACTCTGTCGGCCTAGTTATGACACTTAATTCAACAAATGTTGTTTGAATAAATGAATGGTGAAATAAATTTTATTAGTGAGTGCAGTTGTTTTATCAGTCTCATAAAATATTTATGAGAAAATGATGTATTTGTTGTGTTGATTTCTTAAAAATTAAAAATAATGCATTATCATCCTTCATACATACACTAAAATTAATGAAATGGAAAATAGTCCTAAAGGTAAAAGCTAAAACCGTAAAGATTTCAGTTTCCATAAAGAAAACACAGGAGCCCTGGCTGGCGTAGCTCAGTGGATTGAGTGTGGGCTGCAAACTTAAGGGTCATGGTTCGATTCCCAGTCAGGGCACATGACTGGGTTGCCGGCCAAGTCCCCGGTGGGGGCCATGTGAGAGGCAACCATACATTGATGTTTCTCTCCCTCTCTTTCTCCCTCCCTTCCCTTCTGTCTAAAAATAAATAAATAAAATCTTTAAAAAAAAAAAGAAAACACAGGAATCATCTTTGTTACTGGGCAGTGGGCAAACTTTCTTATGCAGGACACAAAAGCAGTCATTGTGAAAGAAAATACTGATAAATTAGACTTTATGAAAATTTACAATTTCCAAAAATTTTTTAAAACTTCAGTACAGTGCAAGTGAATAGGTAAGCCAGAGACTAGAGGAAAATAGTCACAAAACATTTATCTGTCAAAGCCCTGGCTGGTGTGGCTCAGTGGATTGAGCGCCAGCCTGTGAACCAAAGGGTCTCTGGTTCGATTCCCAGTCACAACACATGCCTGGGTTGCAGGCCAGATCCCCATTGGCGGCACATGAGAGGCAACCACACATTGATGTTTCTCTCCCTCTCTTTCTCCGTCCCTTCCCCTCTCTCTAAAACTAAAAATCTTCTTAAAAAATTGAAACGAAAGATTTTTTCCCTGAAAGTTTAGGCCAAAAATGTCAATGTGCATTAAATACAGAAGCATGTTATACACGGCAAAATACTGTATTTAAAAATGAGTGCATTCCATTTTATGTAAATTATATCTCAATAAAATGGATTTTTTAAACAAAACAATGAGATATTTCACACCAACCAGATTAACAAAAGTTTTAAAGTCTGACAGCTTGTGGAAATGATGAGGACTGAGCAACAGACTCTTGCGCACAACTGACAAAAGAAGAAATCAGTACAACTACTCTGCGGAGCTGTTAGCAATAGCTAGGAGAGATGTGCACACCTCTCAATACGGCACCTCCAGTCCTAGGAGACACGTTGAACAGATTCTCCTATATGTATGTGCACTGAGACGTGAACAAAACCATTTACTTCAGCACTACAGTAACAGCAAAAGTTCCACGGACAGAAGAACAAATAAATCAATACTTATTATGTTATAGTTGAAATGATAGCAAGAGATATCAACATGCGAAAATCTAAACAAAATAAAGTCGAGCTAAAACAGCAAGCTGCAGATTCCACTGATGATACCGCTTCACAAAACAATGGTTTTAAGTACACAAAACACTCCTACATTTTATGTGTAGATACATATGCAAGCATACATAAAAAGTACTTTTAAGTGTGTGGAAATAACTCCAAAATCAGGAAAGTGGCTATTTCTGTGGGAAAAGAAGTGATTTCAGCAGGAAAGAAGTACCCAGGGGACTCAGCTGTTTTTTTTTCTCTCTCTCATTTCAAATGCTGGGTTGTAGGAACACAGGTGTTCATTGTACTATAATCTCTATTTCTCACATGCCTGGAAGACTCTGTAATGGTATGATGCATAATTTCCTCTTCTTACCTTTGTAAGAAAAGAAAAGGAAATAAAAGAAAACATGTGTTCCTTTGATTTCACAGATTGTTTTGTTCTGCTGGTTATGTTTTTGGTAGCTGTAGTCAAGGAAAACACATTTTGATTGGCATAAGGAGCTCTACTTTTTTAATGTTTAAGTTTTGCTGTATTTTTAATAGTCTCTCATATTTAAAAAATCATCAGGGCATTTGTTGTAATGCCATAAAACACCAACACTTAATTAAATCATACAGATTAATTGAAAAATAGGGACAATTTATTTTACAAGCCCCATGTATTTTATACTGTTACCTGGTAAAACTTCATTTTTATCTTTATAGAGACTGAAAATTCTGCCTTTTCTTTTACTTGTTCTTAAATGGCACGTGTAAAAATAACTATCAATTAAATCCAATGTGGTCCTTAATTTAGTTCTTGGGATGTGAGTCAAAGTCCCCCACACACCATCCACACGCCCGAAGGCGAAGTTGCTGCCGCACAGAAAGCAATGGAGTTTCAGCCAAGAACACCCGCTCTGGATGTGGATGACTTCCAACTCTCCCTCATGTTCCGGGACCCACAGTGAATCACCTGACTTCTGTATTGCCTTTACCTGTAACCTGACATGCTAATGACCTCAGAGTGCTTTGTCTAAATAAGACAACTCATGCGTTGTCGGGCATGTAGTGGGGAGCTCCGTCATACTTACTTCACCCACTCCCACCTCGTGCACACGAGGAAATGTGCACATACGCACAGGTCCTCACGAGATGACAAGCAGACTAGTCACGCTGCTCCAAAGGGTTGCCTTTAAAGTGTCACAAATGAAAATGTTTCTTTTTCCTCAAAACATATTACATCACATCACACAACCATATTCTTGGTGATCGTAAATTAACATACATTAGTAAATAAATGGGTGGATAAAATCCTGTCATGAAGTGTTCTATTAATTGGCATTTTATCAAAGCCAAAAACTTAATGTTGTCTCCCAGGCATTTCAGTATTGCCATTTAGGGTTTAAATGCTCCCTGAAATGCATCCTGACCCCGTCTTGTAAAGGTACAGTTACTTGCCCTGGCTGGTGTAGCTCAGTGGATTGAGCGCGGGCTGAAACCAAAAGGTCCCGGTTCAATTCCCAGTCAGGGCACATGCCTGGGTTGAGGGCCAGGTCCCCAGTGGGGGCCACGTGAGAGGCAACCATACATTGCTGTTTCTCTCTCTCTGTCTCCCTCCCTTCCCCTCTCTCTAAAAATAAATAAATAAAATCTTTTAAAAAAAAAATAAAGTTTAGCCCTGGCTGGTGTAGCTCAGTGGATTGAGCACGGGCTGGGAACCAAGCGGTCCTGGTTCGATTCCCAGTCAGGGCACATGCCTGGGTTGCAGGCCAGGTCCCCATGAGGGCCATGTGAGAGGCAACCATACATTGCTGTTTCTCTCCCTCTCTTTCTCCCTCCCTTCCCCTCTCTCTAAAAATAAATAAATAAATAAATCTTTAAAAAATAAAATAAAATAAAGTTTAAAAAAAAAAAAGGTACAGTTACTTACTGTGTCACTTAGGGAGCTACTGCCCCAGCTGGTGCCCTCTCCCTGACTTCCTGACACTTCATGACAACACGAGGGGAGACAGACCCCCAAAAAGCCTGAATTTATTTTCTAAAAATTGTGTATTTATTCTTACATGTTTAAACTTCAGTCACCTTCAAAGCACTCTCCATTGGATGCACTACACCTATCGAGACATTTTTCCACTGCTCAAAACAGTATTTGAACTCAGATTTTGATGCTGTGAGTGCATCTGCCAGTTTTTTGTTTCATCTCTTCCACATCAGCAAAACGTTTCCTGTTGAGGACTTTTTCATCTGGGAAAACAAAAAAAAAAGGTTGCTTGGGGCGAGACTGGATGAATAGGAAGAGTGGGGCACAAGGGTCCAAAACTGCTGGACATTCAGCCCTGGCTGGTGTGGCTCAGTGGTTTGAGTCGCCGGTTCAATTCCCAGTCGGGCACACACCTAGGTGGCGGGCCAAGTCCCTGGCAGTGGGGGGCGCACGAAAGGCAACCACACATAGATGTTTCTCTCCCTCTTGCTCCCTCCCTTCTCCTCTCTAAAAATAAACAAATAAAGTCTTTAAAAAAATAAAAAACTGCTGAACATTCAGCACAGTGTGGGCAGGTGCACTCGTAAATCACCCATCAGGAATTGGGCAAAGGTGGTGAGAGTCTCCAAAAACGCCAGCTAGTACACTGATACAGATGGGTTCCTAGAACACTCTTCTAGCCTGTACTACTTATCTTTTTACCAGAAGATAAGTCTGGGTTTTCCGGGTGCACCCGATAGCAATGTAGTCCCCCAAAACAATCCCGGCAGCTCTTCCCTGCCTCTAGCCCACTTGAACACAGTGGTCCCCAAACTTTTGGCCCATGAAAGAATTTAGGAAAAATATATATCATCCTTGGACATTTTTATTTTGACACTTGACAATTTTAAAGTTAAAATAGCTACAAAGCATGCAAATTCTGCCATGTTGTAAATATTTAAAATATTTAAGCCAAACTGTTACATTGCTTTTTTAAAGTATCTAAAGAATCCAAATTCTTTAGTGTTTACATACAACCCACAAACTCTCATTTTAAAAGCACACTAACAGCCCTGGCCAGTGTGGCTCCGTTGGAGTGTCAGGCAGTACATCGAATGGCTGGCGGTTCGATTCCTGGACAGGGCATGTGCCTAGGTTGTAGGTTTTATCCCTGGTCTAGGGGCACATGAGAGGCAACTGACCATGTTTCTCTCTGTCTCTCTCCCCCTTCCTCTCTAAAATCAATAAATGTATTTTTTTATTTTAATTACACTAACAAACTCTTCTTTAACCTAATTATACTTTATAATTTTCATATAAAACTCATATTTCCATTCTACTTCTTCAATATAATTTTGCTGTACTGTAATATACTTTCAAGTATATGTAATATATACTTGAAAAACTTTAAATATCCTATCATATTTCTCTGTAATATCAAAAATTATGCTTATATATTTAATTTTCTTAATTACCTATTTATCTGTAACTTAATTTGCTATAATCTGTTATTTTTCATTGAGTTATTACAAAATTCAGTATGTAACTAATTAAAAAAGGTAATATTTTATTTGAACTGCATCTTCAGGTTTTTTCCTTTTCAATTAGTTCATGTCTTTTCAGCAGGTGAATATTTTATAGCCAAATTAATAAATGAATATTTCTCATGTCATTGGTAGAATGACATACATTCAGCTTCATTTCTACTCCTATTCTTTTTTTTTATTGAATTTATTGGGGTAACATTGGTTAATAAATTATATAGGTTTCAAGTGTACAATTCAATAATACATCACCTGAATATTGTATTCCTATTTTTGTTTTTACAGACAAAAGGGCTGAGAATCCTTACTTAAACAAGTAGAGGAAAATGGAAGGACTTGTACCATAGGAATGTTATTCAATTCTTTCACCTCCTTCCAAATATATACAAAAATATCCCATTTTGATTATCAAAAATTCTTTTTACCCCTATATAGTATTTCTATAGAAAAGATTTGACTTGAATATAATTATGATGGAAATATCATAAAGTTCAAATTAAGGGGCACCTACAAAACAACTGGCCTAGGGTCTCAAAAGCATCGATGGTAAATGATACCCTGAGTGTGACCACTGTGTTATTGTTGGACGGGAAAACGTCCTGATTTTCAGAAGGTAAGTGCTGAAGTATTTAGTAACCAAGTGTCGAGATGTTTACATCCAACTCTCAATGTTTCAGCAGAGAAGTAATAATTGTAGATAGACAAATAGATCAAATCAAGAATAATTATTGTTATATTACAATAGATGATAGACGAAATGAGGCAAAATCTTGACAACAGGTGAATCAGAGTGAAAGATAAAAGGCTGTTTGTCGTATTTTTCTTGCAAATTTCCTATAGGTGTGATATTTATAAAATTAAAAAATTGGGGTGAAATTATTTTTAATGATTTATCTGCTGTGAAATCAATTATATTCTTCACATTTGTTAAAAGCAAAAACCGACAGTCCCCTAACTCGCAATCAGCTCTGTTGCCCATAATTAGAGTCATTCACTTTCTAACGCCCTAGGAGGTACTGCATAAAAAAATGAAGCAAAGAAAACAGAAACCACTTAGACCAAGACTTGTCCAGTCACCGCTAATTACACCGTTCCTCTTCTGCTTTGAGGCACCAGTTTTAAAGCTGATGTTGGAAAGGCTTGGGATATTAAAGTATTTCAGTACATCTCTGTCAACACAACATTTTTTATTAAATGTTTGCATCTGATCACGTGCTTTCAATATATTTTCATCAAAACGTTGGAACTGCACCTAGCTTATTCAGCTTGGGGAAAATGCCCACCAAGTAATTAAATGTGCTAAGTCAATCCTCACTATTAAACCCATCATTCAAATCAGATGTACTTTCCCAAGGAAGAGACCTTTTTTTTTCCCAATTCAAATGTTGTGTAAATAGTGCATTTCTCTATGACAACCTTCTCACTTGAACTGTACCACAGAGAGGGAAAGAGAGGGAGGGAGGGATGCGGGAAAGAGGAAGATGGAACTTGAAGACAAAGAAAAGATGATCGAGCATCGTGGTGGGTCTGCCGCCTGGATGAAGTGCGGTCCTGTTGGGCACCTTCCCACGGATCTTCCTGATTCTCTTGGTATTTCTTACCAACGTCCTCTTTGTTTTGCTATCAAACGACTCTCTCTGGGAATGGCAATGGCAATGGCAAGATTATTAAAAGAAACATACTTTGAGTGGTGTCTTTCATTAGCATCTGTAGTTTTTACACCATGAGACAATGCACCTTATTTAATAAGACTCAGGATGGTGAGAGGAATGCCTGTGACACTGAGGAACTGCAAAAGACCACGGCCTTCACCACAGGCACGCCCTCAAGCAGACTGGTCCTACCGAACTGGACACACTGAAGGACTTGGAAACCGGCGCCTTCGAAATCGTGGTTCTCCAACTTTTGGGTCTCAGGCTCCCTGTACACTTGAAAATTACTGAGGCCCCCAAAAAGCTTTGGTTTAATGTAGGTTATCTCTATCGATATTTACCATGTTAGATGTTAAAACCAGGAATTTTTAAAAATATGTATTCATTAATTCAATTTTAAAAAACAAATATATTTACATACACATGGAATATTTTTATGAAAAATAAGCATACTTTTCAAAAAAAGGGAGCAAAGTGAGTCTTTTACCTTTCTGCAAATCTCATTAATGCCTGGCTTCACATATGGCAGCTGAGTTATCCTGTTTCCACATTTAATATGTTGTGCTGTTATTTGAAAATATACAAAAACAGGTATTTGGGAAAGGGAAGAGCACTTTAATAGGCTTTTCTGTTAAATGTGGATATACTTTTTTGATACCACACCAAAGCTCATAAAGTGGTAATTTCTTAAAGGTTAGCAACAGAGTGGAAACTGAAATCCTGTCACTTAACTTTTGGTACTTGGTTACATTAAAATCCACTGGAGTCTCTGGCACTCAGGGCAGATCTCTTGCCCTCGCAGAGTTTTATACACCTCAGGTATCAGTCACTTAGGATGTACCAGTTACTGAATGATGTAGACCTTCCAATGTTAACACATTTCATTCTATATTTTACAGATTACATTGACTAACATCACCGACAAACACATCAGAAAAATTATTAAGTGTTGGGAAGCTGGAAAGCATGCAATGGCAGATTCAAGTTTTCCAAATGTCTATTTTTAACTTGGAATCTCTGATTTTATCACTGGCAACGATTACTGCCTGTTGTTTTCCTAGAAGGGACAGACTCATCTAGTTCATTTATGACAAAATATCTGCTATCTACTCAGGTCTAAATAACCACAGTTTGCCGGTCATTCTTTCTTTCTTTTTTTTTAAATATTTTATTTATTTTATTTTTGGAGAGGGGAAGGGAGGGAGAAAGAGAGGGAGAGAAACATCAATGTGTGGTTGCCTGTCACATGGCCCCCACTGGGGACCTGGCCTACAACCCAGGTATGTGCCCGGACTGGGAATCGAACCTGCGACCCTTTGGTTCACAGCCCGCGCTCAATCCACTGAGCTATGCCAGCCAGGGCCCAGTCATTCTTTCAAAGAAAGATGGTGTTTCATGAAAAAGCTGCTAGTTCTGCTTGCAGTTCACCCAGCTGCACCAGTGATTTCCCTTGGGACAGCCATGGTATTTCAGTCTGCAGCAGGAGAGCTTTCTGCAACTTCCCACTATATCACATAGAAGATTTTAAAATACATACTTCAAAGTCAGGGTGTAATATAATTAATAATTTTAATTGCTGCCCTGGCTGGTATGGCTCAGTGGATCGAGTGCTGGCCTGAGAACTGAGGGGTCACTGGTTCGATTCTCAGTCAGGGCACATGCCTGGGTTGTGGGCCAGGTCCCCAGGTAGGGGCGTGAGAGAGGCAACCGATTGATGTATCTCTCACACACGGATGTTTCTCTCCTTCTTCCTCTCTTTCTCCCTCCTTCGCCCTCTCTTTGGAAATAGATGAATAAAATCTGTAATAATAATAATAATTTTAATTGCTTTGTCAAGGGCATTCTTGGGTAAAACTTTTTTTTTTTTAACTATATATGGTGACCTGGCCAGCTAGATCAGTTGGTTGGAGGTTTATCGTGATACACCAAGGTTGCAGATTCGATCCCCAGTCAGGGCACGTGTAAGAGTCAACCAGTGAATGCATAAATAAGTGGAATAGCAAAGTGATGTTTCTCTCTCTCTCTCCTCCTTTCTCTCCCTCTTCTCACCCTGACCAAACTAATAAAGGAAAAAAGGAAAAAAAAAATTTAACTCTATGTGGTGGTGGAGAATACACTTCCTAACCCAGTTTGGTGCCACTGATACTTTCACTGTGTTCTTGTGCCTGGCACTCAGGGAATGCAGTGTAGACTTAAATGAGGCCGCACCAGAAGCCCTTCCATGTCACTCAAGGCTGCCCAGGCTCTGCTCCCACCCCTGGGCTCCCTTGTACGGCCACACCAACTCACCTACCCATCATCAATGGCTCTGGTTCTTCCTCCTCGTGTACAGGAAGCTTCTAGAGGAGGGCAAGTGCTGTCTTGGTTATGCCTTAAGGCGACTGAGTTATTCCATATATCAACAAATACGACTGACTCCCATTCTTGAAATGTACTTTCCATTTTATTTCCCACAAAATCATAAACTTCAAATGTTACAAAAACACAGTCCTCGATTTAATAGGACCTATCTTGTGAATCCCAGTTTTGATCATCTATCCCTTCCTACCCACCTCCCACATTTACCAATTCAGAGGAAACTGGTAAATCTAACTCTGTAATCTCTATAAAAAAAAATCCCTAACTAACAAGTACTTGATTTCCCGCCCCAACCATAAACACTAATAAAAGCCCCTACTCACCAGAACTCCTGTGACTGAATAGTATGCTTTGATTAGGGAAACTTCTTGGGAAAATAGAACAGTCTGAGTCAGGGTACGCTTTGCTGAGAGCCACGGGCAGAGTTTGGCACCAGGCTGGTTAGAAGACAAGAATCAGTCATCAAATCCTGGGCCCTCCATTCTCAAAACACAGGTACTATCAGCTATCCTTATTTTACAAATGAGGACACTCAGGCCTGGACAGGAAAGTGTCTGAGGAAGCACAGCCGGAAGGCCCAGGCCTGCTGACAGGCCTTGCAAAAGGCCAGAGAGGAAATGCTGAAGCTTTGCGGGCCGTTCCATCTCTGTTGTAACTATTCCACTCTGCTGAAGGAGCGGGAAAGTTGCCATAAACACTATGTAAATGAACTAGCGTGGCGAGGCTCCCATGAAACTCTATTTATGGACACTAAAATGTGAATGTCAGGTAATTTTCACAAGTCATAAAATAGTATTCTTTTGGGTTTCTTTTGCCACCATTTAAAAATGGTTTTTACATTCTTAGCTAAGGGGCTGCACGGAAACAGGCAGAGGGCCTGAACTGTCTGCAGCCACAGCGTCCCCACCCCTTCTCCGGACCACTACCAGTCCAGCAGCGGGGTGTAGGGAACCAGGCCAGACCCTTGTCATAGAATGGTGTCAGGGTAAAAAAAAAAAAAAAAAAAAAGGCAATGATGTCGGGGGCAAACTTGGTCAATTAGAATGGTATCTTTATCCAAAAAACAAAAAACAAACAAACAAAAAAAGATGCCACCATAACCTGAACAGACATGGCGTGGCCATTAGCTGCCTGGACCCAGGACTCAAGGCACCCGTTGAAGTGTCAGGATGAAATGGCGGTCCTAATGTCCTCATTGGTTCTACCCTTGCCTCCACAGTGGGCCAGAGTGACCTTTTAAAATTAAGTCAAGTTAGCCCTGGCTGCTGTGGCTCAGTGGCCTGAGTGCTGGCCTGCAAACCAAGAGGTTGCTGGTTCAATTCCCGGTGACCGCATATGCCTGGGTTGAGGGCCAGGGTCCTGGTCAGAGAGCTTTCATACAGAAACCATCAATGTCTCTCTCCCTCCCTTCCCCTCTCTCTAAAAATAAATAAATAAATAAAATCTTTAAAAAGTATGTCTTCTGCTTAAAACCCACATTCATATACAAAAAAAATTGACCATTTTCTCTTTTAAAAAAGAAGACTACCCAAAATAAATCCTTTTACTTAGTGCATCTCTAAGGTTATGCAAGATCTACTTTCCCCACCTTTGCCCCCAATTCCCTACCACTCTGCTTCCTTGCTCTTCCTCCAACAGATCAATGGCATACCCATCTCAGGGGGTCACACTTACTGCATCCCTCTGGGTCCTTATTCAGACACCCATCACGTTCTCAGAGAGGCCTTTCCTGACCATGGTTTATACTTACACTGTAAACCCTGTATTCTGCTTTATTTCTTCATGGTACTTATCTCCATCTGTTTAGAATACATGGTTCTTGAGGGTAGGGGAATTACCCCTAGCACCGAAAATAGTCTCAGATACTTAGTAGTTGCTCAATAAATGTTTGTTGAAATTAATAAATAAGTGACTGGAGAGCCACAAAAACAATTTGCAATTGATATCTTAAAATATAACCTGCTCATAGGTTGAAGACAATTCGTAAGTTCTCTCCTATCAAAAAAGAACCTGGCTGGTGTAGCTCAGTGGATTGAGTGTGGGCTAGGAACCAGAGGGTCCCGGTTCGATTCCCAGTCAGGGCACATACCTGGGTTGCAGGCCAGGTCCCCGGTGAGGGCCATGTGAGAGGCAACCATAGATTGCTGTTTCTCTCCCTCTCTTCCTCCCTACCTTCCCCTCTCTCTAAAAATAAATAAATTTTAAAAATCTTAAAAAAAAAAGAAAGAAAATGCTGCTGTATTCACATGGGTCTTTCACATGTATAATTCATTAAAAAAATATATACTGAGTACCTACCCATGTGCAGAGTATTGAACTACATGTTGTGAAGCACAGAATTTCTGTTCTCAAAGAATTTCCACACTAAAAGGAACCTAAGACATACTGACATGCAACCTCAAGAAAAGACAGTCCTGGCTGGTGTGGCTCAGTGGACTGAGCGCCAGCCTGCAAAGTGAAAGGTCGCTGGTTCAGTTCCCAGTGAGAGCACATGCCTGGCTTGCAGGCCAGGTCTCCAGTGGAGGGCTTGAGAGAAGCAGCCCATTGTTGTTTCTCTCCCTCTCTTTCTCCCTCCCCTTCCTTCTCTCTGAATATATATAGTCAGGAAAAGAAATAAAAATCTTTAAAAAGGAGAAAAGATAGACTGTGAGAAGGGGTCTAAGCAGGGAAAGATAAAGACCTAGGGAAGTTTAGCTTCCTGCTGAGGGCTCAGTCTTCATTCTCTCATTTGACCATCTGTGGGATGACCCCACTTAACAGGCCCAGAGCAGGGGGCGGTGAGTTAACTGGCTAGCGTGGTCTCCTAACTTCGATTTCTGGGTTCTTTCCACCATAATTTTTCCCTTTGATATCCTTTTTGTCTCAGTTACATACTTCCCTTTGCCAGTAAAGGCAAGAGTTGAGGAGTCCTTGCTATTCCGAAGCTAAGAAAATCATTAAATATGTATAACCATTCCAAACACTCCAACCAGTTCACAAATTAATTAATTAATTCAAGCACAAATGTTTTGCCTATTGCTTTGTCTGATTTATCTGCCCGGCCAAACTGCCCAAGTCTCTTTCCTAGCCATTCAAGGGCTCCAGCTTTATAAACATTTATACTCCTTCAAACACACCACCAAACCACTATGCTTAAAACAGCACGGATGGTGACGGTTGTGTAACTCTGAGAAAGCCACTGAATATGCCTTTTAAAAGGTCAGTTCCATGGTATCTGAGTTGTATCTCAAAAAAGTTGTTATATTTTTTCCAAAGGAGGTTATTTCCAAATGTTTACTATTAAAATACTAGTAATACGAGTATTCTATCCATCATTAATTGCATTACTATAATGGCTGTTATTCATGATGAGCGGTGCTGGACTTCCTTCACCCTGTTAACCCAGCCATTCTCCCCCTTTGGCATTTCTTGAACATATGCGCATACATGTGCATCCATTCGTAAAGATATGTGAAAAAAAAATTGTGTTCTGCACCACTGTTTGCATTTGGAAAAGCTAGTGTCAAACTAACCATTCCAGCCCTGGCTAGTGCGGCTCAGGGATTGGGTGCTGGCCTGCAAACCAAAGGGTCACCGGTTCTGTTCCTGGTCAGAGCACATGCCTGGGTTGCGGGCCGGGTCCCCAGCTGGGGATGCACGAGAGGCAACCACACATTGATGTTTCTCTTTCTTTCTCCCTCCCTTCCCCTCTCTCTGAAAGTAAATAAGTAACATTTTAAAAAACAAAGACAAAAACCCCCCCACTAACCATTCCACAGTAGAGTAGAGCAGGGATAAGGCTGTCAAATACCAGATCGCCACTTACTCAGTACGTGAGTTTGAACATGTTACTTAACCTACCTGCACTCAGTTATAAAACAGGCATAATAACAGTCCCACTTGATAGGACAGTTAGGAGACTTAGGTGATAAAATACACATAAGAACTGAACAAGGGACTAGCATATGTTATGTATTCATTAAATATTAACTATCATAGCCAATATTGTTTCAACCGGACACTTGTTGAATGAATTGTGAGCCATCCCTACGATGGAATACCATGCGGGTTTTTAAAGAATCGGGAAGATTTATGCAAACTCATATGGAAAGAGTTCCAAGATGCTAAGCTCAAAGAAAGCACCTTGATTAAAGAAAAGCTACTGACAAAAAAAAAGTCTCCACTGAACTCTAAAACTGGCATCAGACAGAAAAACCCTATACACATATCAAAAGAAACAGTCCACTGGGAAAGAACAGAATTTAACTGAAGTCTGGGTTATGTTCAATACTATCAGAGATCTATTAATTACTGGCTTCTGAAAATATCCACCTTATCTACAAAGTACAATCACTGAGACTTCCATCTTCAGATTCAAATACCGCCTTTTATTTTTAAAGTACTTAACAACCAACTGGATTTATATAATACCGGCCTACAAGGCAATAGAAATAATACAATTGGTTTTTAAATTTCCATCACCTGGTGTTTCACTGTGATGGTTTCATTTTTTAAACTTGGACTTAAAATAACACTGTAAGAAATTTTCACATCTTTACATCTCAAATTCTTACCGCAACACAAAGCAATACAAATTAAAGATCAAAAGTCCCACATGAAATAACTGTTAGAAATAACTTCTAAAAAATAGATTAAAACTACAGCAAGACCTCCATGCTACAGAGATTTCAAACTCAAATGAGAATGCTACTGCTGAGCCTGACGAAGAGACCGAAGTTCAGGGGCCAAGGAGACCGAAAGTGACAAGGACACCTACTTTACATCTCACCCTCCTTCTCCAAGTTCTGACTAGCAAAGGGCATCTTTTTCATGAAACACGCGGCAATGCTTAGTAAGTTTAAAAGACTACATCTATATGTTCAACTACCCAAAGACTGTTAATCTCCTCGGCAGTACTGAAATGATGCTCAATTTGTTACTAGAAGGCAAACGGCCTGAAAAGTCTTTCGTTTGTCTTGTCAATCAGATACAGCGTTAAGAACATCATCATTCTAAGATTAGTTACTAGGATTGTTCATTAAGGGAAGCTGTGAATGTCTTCACCAGAGATCTTTAACAGAAGGGATGGTCCGCCCTGGCTAGTGTAAGCTCAGTGGATTGAGCACCCGCTGCAAACCAAAGGGTCGCTGGTTTGATTCCCATTCAGGGTATAGGCCTGGGGTGTGGGATCAGGTCCCCAGTGGGGGCCACGTTGAGAGGCAACCACACAATGATGTTTCTCTCCCTCTCTTTCTCACTCCCTTCTCCTCTCTAAAAATAAATAAATAAAACCTTTTAAAAAATTGAAAAAGAAGGGACGGTCCTCTCATTGAGATGGCTTTGGTCATTGAGATGGCTTTGGTTGCACAAGAAGGACAATGGTACATGACCCCTCTCCCACTCACCCTCAGGAGGTCCTGCTTCCAGAGCCTTCTCCTCACAAGACCCCAAATGGGAAGCAGGCCCTGTATGGAAAAGAAGTGGATTCCTAGCTCACTAGATGTGGGCCACGGCAGTTACACAAGAGGGGCCCCCAATGTCTGTGGGTCCTAACACTGCTTCACTCAATAAATGATACCTCACACACCGTCCTAGCACTGGCAGATTAGTCATCATTGGTAAAATCCACATTTCTGCCCAAGTCCAATCACTTCTCACCATCTTGACAGCTACTCCCCTAGACAAGCCCCACATTCTCTCCAGTGCCAGGTCTCGAGGCCTTGGCTGCTGCCCTCTCAGTCCACTCTCTACCCAGCAGTCACTGGTGTTTTTAAAACACAGCAGGTTATATCTTCCTTCTGCTTTAAAACCTTCCAAAAGCTTAGCTGTCACACTTGGAATAACATCCAACCTCCTTCCCAGAGCACACAGTCCCTGCCTGATGCTCTCTTGCCCTTGGATTAAATGCTAGCCCCTGAGGGCCTTCCTTTTCTGTTCTATAGACAAGCCGAGGTCATCATCCCAACGCCTGTGCATTCGCTGTTCCCTCTGTCCAGAACACTCTTCCCTCTCTCTGCCAAGGCCAAGTCTTTCTTATCATTCAGGTCTCAATTCACATCACCTCCTCACATCCTATACAAAGAAGCACCCCTGCTGCATTCTAGACTCTGTTTTTCCTTTAATATCTGAAATTCTGATTTATTTGCCGACTTTGCTGTCTGTCTACCCTCTTACTACCCCCACTAGTCCACCAGCGCCGTGAGTCTTATGTACCTCTGATCCACAGTGCCTGGCATAGTGACAGGAGTCAAACACTGGTTGACAAATGGTTAGAATTCACAATTATTCTTTAATCATGTTTTTTCATAATAAATAGATATTGAAAGTACAGCTACTACGTCCTAGGCAAACATGGCTTTCTTTTAATGGGGTCCTAAATTAGAGAACAAAATATCTATAATTCATATCATAAACAAAGGGCTAATTTCTTAAGATTTTTAAAAAATCTTCAAACTGCCCTGGCTGGTGTGGCTCAGTGGATTGAGCGCTGGCCTATGAACCAAAGGGTTGCCAGTTCGATTCCCAGTTAGGGCACATGCCGGGGGTGCAGGCCAGATCCCCAGCTGGGGGCATATGAGAGGCAACCAATTGATGTTTCTCTCCCTCCGTTTCTCCTTCCCTTCCCCTCTGTCTAAAAATAAATAAATAAAACCTTTTAAAAAACCCTTCAAACTACAAAAGTCATTGACAAAAATGAGAAAAAGGTAAAATAGCTCACCAAAAAGTAAGATAAAGAACTCCAAAATATATGTTAAGCTGAACAATTTTTACTGAAAATAAAACAAAAACAAATTAAAGCTAGATACCATTTTTCACCTTTCAGCATGAGAAAGATATACAGTACAATGAACACTTTGTAGATTATGAAGAAACATGCTCCCTCATACATTGCTGGTGGGAGTATAAACTGATATAATCTTTCTGGAGAGTAATTTGGAATTATTGATAAAAATTAAAAGTGTCCATACCCTATGACTTAATTTTCAGGAATGTAGCCTATGGGTATACTTTAATAAAAGCAAAATAGTGCATGTACACAAGGATAGTCATTAAAACATATCCTGTAGACAAGAAACAAGATAAATGTCCAGAAATTATTCCATACGAGGGAATATTATGCAGCTGCATAGAAGAATCAGGCAGCTCTTTATAGACGCATACAGAACACTCTCCATGACACATTGGCACGTTAATAAATCAAGCTTCAGGACAGTGTTATCACACTTGTTTTTTGTTTTTGAAAATATATATGATATGCTTTGTAAATATATAAAATGTCTTTGAAATGACAGAAAATACTGTAATTTTGGTTACATCTAAGGAAAAGAACTGAATGGTTGGATAATGGAGAAAGGCTTGCTTTTGTAGCTTTTCAATTTTAAACTATCATTTACATGATTATTAACTATCTAAAACAAATCAATTTAAAAGATCGTATCCATACACAAAAAGTTTTCAAATTATTGATTTAGAAACCCCTCTAGGGTTCTTCCAAACTTCAGATTGTGTATCATTCCCAAATTTCAGGTCAACAAAAAGAAATCATACTCTCGTCTTTATTCCTTTTGCACAGTAAGTTCTTCATAAATAATTATTCCTTGAGTCAACAGACATTCTTCTCGTTCTACCACAGGCGCCTGTCCTCAACTGAGAGTTCTGCCACCCGAAGACCACAGCCTTACCCTCACAGCTCTTCAACCTCTGCAGGGGAAGATACATTCCTGGAAGTTTATATTCTAAAATGTAAAATAAACCGTAGATATTTACTGTGCCGGAATAATCATTTTTTTTTCTAGAAAAGACTATCATAATAAATAGTATAAGAGAATTCAGCTGCCTTCTCGGGCTTTTCAACTCATCTAGTTTAGAAGCTAGGACATGTTTGTATGAAAAAATAATGACCATGCTGGGAAGGATATCATAGATGCCAAATAAGTAGCACAAATAAGCAATCCCTCAAGAAATTCAGGAGGAAAATCACATTTACTAGTGCAATCAGAAAAGGCTTCCAACGAGAAACAGAATCTGAGCTGGGCTTGCTGTACGACCGGTTTCAGTCGGCAAGGGAATGCACAGTCCCTTGGTGTGGCCAGTCTGGACAAATGGAGCCTGCAGGTGGCGGAAGTGCTCCTAGCGCCTAGAGGTCTATTTATCAGTTCCTGAGCCTGTGTCCTTCCCATGCCATGGATTAATTTTGATTCTTCTTCGTACCTCCCAGAGTTGTCATTTCTCCTCCATTCTTACCACCTCAGAGCAATCCAAGCTCTCATTCCCTCCTTATGGCGAGATCTCTAAACTCATCCTCCTGGTTCCAATCTCCCCCAGCTCCAATCCACAGTGCACAACCCATGACATTACTTTACATGCATAACTCACTCACCCCAAACCCACTGATGGCTAATCACAGCTTGCGAAGGCCCTTCATTCCAGGTCTTCTAACATTTTCTCTCCATCCGCCTCTCACACCATCACTGGACTCATACTCACTCAACATAATATCCAGATTTCAAGCCTATGTCCATGCCATTTCTTTTACCTGGAAAAATTCTCCAGGTGGGGCACACATGGTTGGTTGTACAGGTTGTGAACACCATAGTTTATATAAATGATACCCCCTGCCCATGTACAATCTCCGCAACCTTCCAAAGATGGCTCCTTTCCGTCCTCCTTCACCTTCAAGGCCTTCTCAGAACGCTCAACTCAATTGTTGATCAACTGTACATCTGATTTCTACATCACCAACTTGACACCTTTTCTTCATCAAAAAAAAAAAGTTACAGTATTTGGAACACCAACAGTGTCTTGAACACAGCAGATACTCAAAAGATGCTTGCAAATTACAAAGGGCTAAGTTAAGACAGGCAAACTCTGGCATCAAGAACCTTGAAGGCCAAGAGAAAAGTTCTGACTTTACTTGGCAGGTGCCAAGTATGATCAACGATCAGACTGATGTTTTGGAAAGACTAATTTCAGCAACCATAAGCAAGCAGGGGTTGAGAGATGATACTGGAAGTGCCAGCTGAGGGCCCTGTGGGTTGCAGGAGGCCTGTGGGGGGCTTCCTCGGCTATCTGCAGCCTCCACAGCCATTCAGTCCTCCTTCAGTTTATCTGTTTGGGATAACAGATATTGATTTGCATATGCCATCAGAGTGAAGCTTAAAACTGGGCCATTAAGCCAAGAAAAGGACGCTTTTGCCTGAAATATCTGCGTATCTAGGAAACAGTTCTGACTTGAATAATTATATACGTACATAAAAACATATACACAAATTAAGCATTACTCTTATCTTCTTCCTTCACTTCTTTTGCAGTCTTCCTCTTTTCCATCTGTCTCTTCCCTTTTTGGTTTCTCTCCCTCCCTCTCTCTCTAAAATTATTATTCTTGTTTCCCATTTTTTTCCAAGTGCTTTACATTAATGATCTCCAGACTGCCCTCCCCTCCTCCCCAAACTTCCCCAACCCCCCCAATTTTATTCAGTTTATTTGACTGTTTTTGCTCATATACTGATTTAGCCAACTCCCTAAATATCTGTACTAATAACTCTATTCTTCCACTTCCTTTGCTAATGTAGACTCAACCTTCACTAACGTAGAATTCTACAATTACTAGTGAATCATTTCAAGGCCAATCATTTTCCTATAGTCCTCTAAGAGAATCAAGGGCACTTATGTATTTAGGTATATAAATTAATTTCATTGTACAGTTGCAGTAGCAAATAAGTAATTTTTATTGGTAATTTGAAAACTCAAAACCTAATACATTAAACAAAATTAGTTTCCTAGTGAATTTCCTTCCAAAGCACATATCTTGAATTTCATGCCAAGATGTCCGTCCTATCAGTAGTGACCTCCATGGTACTAGAGAATTTTATTTACTTCTCAGACTCATACAAAAATCTTTACTCTCCAAAGGAAGACTATCATGTGGAGAAACCCACTGTAATATCGAGGCAGATAACACCATTAGAAACATATGCATGCCTATCAGGAAAAGATTACCTGGAGCAACCTAAATATGAATTAAAAAATGAATGAAGGGGAATCTAAAACAGTATCAAAAGTAAAACAAAATATGCAATTTTATATCTGTGCCCAAACAGGCTGTCTCCCTTGAAAGTCCAATTTTACTCAGGTAAAAATGATCTAAGGAAAGATTTAAGTATTTTTGTCTCATCCTAAAGTGAAAAAAAAAAATAACTACTCAAATATTGTCCCTAGATTTAGGGCAGTGTAGATTTTTCTCTTCTACCAACGTAATGATTTTTTCCCTCCCCACACTAACGATCCCTCTGAATGCTACAGTGTGAATCTTTGGTACTAACAGTGGGAAGGTGCTTTACTAACTCCATACTTTGTAGGAAAGGAGAGAAAAGAGCACAGACACCCATTATTTAGAGTCTATCGTTAAGTTAATCCCCTATATAACAATTCCATTACTGTACGTATTATACAGAGTGTATAGGCTGTGTAGTGTATAGTACACCACATTCACAATAGCAAGACTTTGTCTTTTCAAAACCACCAAAAATTGGCAAATCATTCAAACTGCTCTTAGCTCAATTTTAAATTGTTGAATAGTACCAATAAAAGTTTAGAAAAATCTAATTAGCCGGTTGCTAACTGCTCAAAAGTAAACTATTATCTGCCCTTCCCCATGCCCGGCGCTTGGCCCACAAGAGGGGTGTTTAGTGTGTGGACCAAAGCCGACCAGTGCCCGGGAAATAGGGGTGGGGAGTGAGCACCAACCGTCCCCTGCAGGCCGCGCCTGGGGCTTCTCTGGGCCCCAAACCCAGACTGACTCGGCCGCCCAGAGGCATACAGGACAGAGACGGAACCGACGGACTGGACGAACGGACGTGACAGGACGGACGCGACGGGCAAAGAAGCAGTGCGTCCTACCCGGAGGGTTCCCTCCCAGGGATGGCGGAGTACCTGCTCCGGTCATCCAGGCTGCGGTTGTCGGCTGCTGCGGCGCGCCAGTCGGGCAGTGTGCTAGCGCACAACACCACCATGGACACGATCACAAACACCACCGACACGCTGGCCAGGATCTGCGCTGCCAGCGACGACGTGGGCTCCTCGAAGGTGCGCCGCATGCGCTCCAACCAACGCCTGGTGGGGGCTGCCTCCGCACCGCCGGGTCGCGCCTCGTCGCGGCCCGGCTCGTCTGCGGAATAGAAGGTGTAGGTGTCGGACATGCGGTCGTCGAGGCGGCGCTGGCAGCAGTACTCGAGGTGTGCGCCCTCCAGGCCCCAGTAAATCATCTCGTTGTAGAAGGAGAGCTCGCACATCCGCGGCGCGAAGCGCAGCTTGCCGTGGCCGCGCACGTAGAGCAGGATGAAGCCGAAGGCCTCCGAGTGCCGGTCGAAAAAGTACTCGTTGCGCTCGCGGTCGTAGTCGTCGCACACCTCGAGCACGTCGCGCTCCGAGCGGCAGCCGTGCAAACGGCTCACACGGCGCAGCGGGAAGTCCTTCAGCAGCTCCCGGGACAGGGAGTACCGGGCGCCGCCCACATTCAGCACCACCGAGGCCGCCCCGCTGCGCCCGAAGGTCATGGTTGGCCGCCCCGAGGCCCCGAGGCCCGAAGGCGCCGCGGCCCCCTAGCCGAGCAGGATCTGCCTGATGTCGGCCGATCCGGGAGTGCGCCGTCGGGGCCCACGGGCTGTCTGGCCCACTTTGCCTCCGAGCTCCGATTCTGCCCTTCTCTGGCCCGAGGATCCCTAGGCTCTAGCCTCCTCGGCAGCCCAGCTTCGCTCCTAGCGACACTCCCTCCGCGCGGCGGAACCTGCAGGTGTCCAGGGAGTCCCCTCCGGCGCCAGCTCTGCGCCCCACTGGCGGAGACTAAGGCTGTCAGCGCCGCCGCCCCTTGTGCCCGCGGGGTGCCCCCTCCAAGGCCGGGGTGTCCTCTTCAAGGCAGGGGCGCTGTTCCCCCTGAGGGGCGCGGGCGCCGAGAGAGGAAGCTGGTGAGGGATGGCTCCTGGTCCCCAGCTTTCCCTACGGCCGCGGATGTGGCAACCACCCCGCCGCCGTCCAGAGGCAAGAAGCAAAGTGAGCGGTTTCGGAGGCTGCAAGGAGCCGGCTCCGAGAGGCGGGGGCGGGGCCTCCTCGCCTCCCGGCTCAGCTCGGCTCACCTCCCGACGCTCGCCGCCCTCCTCTTCCCGCCCGCACCTCTCGGGCTCGCTCTGGCTGGGATTCCCCGGCGCCCCGCCCTGGACCTCGGGCTCCCCGCCTCGTGACGCCGTCCTTCCCCTCCGCTCCCGCAGTGGCCGAGAGGGGTCCGCGGGGCGGGGAGGTTTGAAGCGGGGAACCCCGGGATGCAGTGGGGAGCCTGCTCGCGCGTCCCGCCCCGGGCCATCGGGATGACTTGGGCAGCCCCCAAGAACCCTTTTAACAGCCCCAAAGGGAGGCGACAGTGTGGTGGAGAAGATTGAGAACTGGGGTGCAGGATTTGAGGGGTGGGGACAGACGGCGTTTGGAGAGCTTTTTCCAGAAACTATTCAGAACCCAGCTCGGTTTCTGAGACCGCCCGAAGGATTTCTCAGAGAAGGCACCCCAGCAACTGCTTTTCGTGCCGACTTCGCTCTTCCTCTCCCGGCGCGGAGATAACGTACCGCGTGCTCCGAAGGCGGCCACACACCCCAGCACCCAACCTCAGTGCCAACCTCCCGCGGAGGAGAACGGCCCCAGCTCCCGCTTCCTGGGACACCGGTCCTAAGAGGAAGCCTACGGGTAGCGCGCCTGGACCCTACCCTGACCCTTCCTCTAGAGCGGGGTGGAAGTCTGGGGAGAATCGCCTTGCCACTAGCAAGAATTGCTCGTTGCCTTCGTCTGCATCCTCCTTTTCCTAAAGTCCTGATTGCCGCCGTGCGCCCCCAAGCTGGCCGCAGCACCGGTCCTCGGAGCTTTAAGAGCCCCTTAAGACTCCGCAGGGCGAACTGCCCTGTGTTCTGCTCCGGTCAATGTCCAGGCAGTGGGTGCCGCTTGGCAGTTAGATTTTAAACTGCTACTAGCAATTCACATATCTGACACCGGCAGCCCATCCCGCGCAGAGGTGAAACAGGTGAGTCGTAATGTAAAACTGCAATGTCAACTTTAAATCCAAAACAAATACTGGAAGGAAAAATACGGGTGGAGATGGGTGGGATGCGGTCATCTGACCTGAGAGTAACCCAGCTCGTTACTGGGAAGGGTTTTTACTTTACTTTTCCTGATCTTGTAGGATTGTCTCGTGCCCACTAGAGGTCACCAAAAAGAGTCGTTTTGCCCTAAGTCTAGTGTGGTTGCCTAGCGAAAAATCAGATAGCTAAAAATTGGAGTGCTCTCTATCACAATGTAAAAATAATAATAATAAATCACTGGTTTTTTTTTTATTTTCTTAGTTTTAATTGAGTTTATGTGGGTAAGATAGGTTAATAAAACCATACAGGTTTCAAGAGTACAACTCAGTAACATCATCTACACACTGCATCGCATGCTCACCACCCCAAGTAAAGTCTTTTTCCGGCACCATTTATCCCCCATTTTCCCACCCCACCCCACTTTCCCTCTGACAATCACCGCACAGTTGTCTGTGTCTGTATTTTTTTCCTTCATCCCTTCACCTTTTTCATCCAGCCCCCCAACCCCCCCTCTGACAGCTGTCAGTCTGTTCTATGTATCTATGATTACGTTTTGACTGGGTGATTTCTTTTTTCTTTTCCTCCCCCCCCCCTAGTTTATTGATGGGTGGTTTCTTAAAGAATGAAACCTGTAAGTTGTTTACCCCTAGACTTGTATAGTTTATCTTAAAAGCACTTAATGTGATTAAAAGCTTAAAAGCAGGAATTTATTTGTTAAGTAGCTACTAAACCAGGCAAACATCCTGAAGGAACCGAGTTTCAAGGTAGAGTGAAGGAGGTGAAGGTCTTGAGCTGGCTGAAAGAAAGAAGAGATTTCCAAACAGAAGAATCTCAGATGTGAAGGATTAAAGTCTAAAGAAAGCGAATGCATTAACTTGGCTGAAAGAATGGGGATCTCAATTGCAGAATTTAGATTTTATCCTGTAAGCAAAGGGATCCCAAATGATTTTAATAATAGAAATGGCTTGATGAAAGCTTTATTTCAGGAAGATTCCTTTGCCTTTTGGGTTATTCTGAGAAGTCCATTTCTGCAACACAGGAATGAGAATCCCACCCCCAAGTCTTTGTAGATGAGAAAGGAAACGCTGAAACCAAGGGCTCAGCAGAGCTTGGAAATGGATTTGTTATAGGACATGAGGATGAAGAAAAGTTGGCAGATGTGAGCCGAGAGAAGAGCCTGGCTTCACACCAGCAAGAGCCAATTCCTCAGAGAGTTGTTAAAAATACTTTCTAGAAGCATCAGAAGCCACAGAACACAGAACTGTTTTGTTGATTACTTGCGCCAACAGTACTGTATTTATTTCCTGTGTTCGCCATCTAAAATCCCTTTAAAGTCTGTTGATTGAACCATTTAAAGAAATGTCACATTTTAAATTAAATTTGAGCTCAGAAAACAAATTAATATGATGTTAATACAATTTGTGCCTCGTAGGTATATTTTCATAACATTTCTTAGAGATGGGTTTAAATCATTTCATTTGTTTCAAGAGTCATATTCCTATTTGATTCATCAATGACTGCCGCAACAGCAATACCCAAATCATTTTCTTAAACAGAGAAACAGTAAGATGCAGAAACAGTTTGCTTGTCTGGTTTAGAAAGCATTCTTGAAAACAATTCTACCCTTTTGTACTATTTTTTTTTGGAAGTAGCTTCTTTTTTTTATTTTTTTTTTATTTTTAGACAGAAGGGAATGGAGGGAGAAAGAGAGGGAGAGAAACATCAACGTGTGGTTGCCTCTCATATGGCCCCCACTGGGTACCTGGCCTCCAACCCAGGCATGTGCCCTGACTGGGAATCGAACCGGCAACCCTTTGGTTCGCAGCCCGTGCTCAATCCACTGAGCTACACCAGCCAGGGCAACCCTTTTTTACTTTTAAAAAAAGACTGCATAAAAATTATGACATCTAAATACTTTTCTGGATTGTGGGTGATATTTAAGGCTTCATATATAAATCTTTAGGATGCATTAAAATTTAAAGACATCAGGCAGAATTTTAGAATTTGAAAGAACCAAGGGATTATATTGCCTTGATTTATCCACCCATTATTTAGGGAGGAGTAAGGAGGCTTCCAGATGTGGCTGTTACTTGCCTGAGGTTCACCAGTCAGCAGCATCATGGTAGAGACAGGCAGGGACCAGGTTTTCTAGTTACAAACTCTAGTAACTCCACCTCCAGGGCCTGCATAGCCACCACAACCTGCTGTCTGATCTCTCTGCTGTCCAGTTGTCTCCTCCGCCTGTGGGTCCAGTACTGTGCCACCAGACAGACAGCTCCTCCTTCTGTTCATTTCCATAGAGTCATTTCCCAGTTCGAGAACCAAAAAGATCTATAGATCTACAGAATTACAATATCACAGTATTATTGTCTGCACAATAAAGTCTAAACTGGTTATTAGGGCCCTCCCTAGATTAAAATTCTGGCCGCACAAGTTATTTGCTAAGTGACCTGGATCGAGTTCCTTAATGTCCTTGGGCCTCCATTTTCTCCCTCGTCTAGCAGAGGTGTTGATAGCTACATCAGAGGGGTGGTGATGGGATTAAATGAGGTGATGTGAGGGTGGGCTAAAGCTCAGGGCACGGTACTGGAAAATTTTCGGTTTATGTATGCTTATGCAAGCCCAGAGAGGCCATGCTCTCATTCCTGAGTTCTAAGTGAATACAAATTGGACAAGTGAGTTGATTCATCTAAAAATGCGACCAATCGCAAATAAGTAACCTGAAACGTCAAAAAGGCAGTGGAAAGTTGTGACCCTTAACTGCCAAGTCTTTGGATTGAACACAGATTTCTCCATCACTTTACGTTGTACAACTAGATGTGTTCAGAGACTGAGCACCCTGCCCAGAAGCTTTATCAAGTGGTGTGTACCCTGTGGGAGCTGCCAGCCCTTGAAGCTTACTTATCAGCTTCAGTCTAGAAAACCCTCAGTCTGCTGTTAATTCATATTTCCAAGTGTTTACACCAGTTTATTTCTCAGTATCTGCAGAACCAGTGGGTGCTTTAAAAAGTCAGCTTTTTTAATGGAAACACAGCCTGTGCACATCTCTATTTTTATGTAAATGAAAGACTACAGACATCACCCATGCTTACCCCTGTAGAAGGTAAACTTGTAACTTTCAGTAAACTGCCCTCATAACAACTGCGCCACGTTGACCCCATTCTTAAAAGTGAGAAGCCACCAAAGGGTCATGTCACCCCATCCCACACCAATGTTCCTGCCTTGTCTCCTCCAGGAAACTTCGTGCTCTTACTCAAGTAAAAGGAACACTATCTTCCTTACAGTTCCAGCTTTAGAGGGTTACTGTGTAGTTATTACAGGGAAGGCAAATGTTTACCTCTCCCTTAGAGTGTTCAACTGGGCCTAAGAATTAGATTGACTTAAAACATATTAGCTGGGCCCTGGCTGGTGTAGCTCAGTGGATTGAGCGCAGGCTGGGAACCAGAGGGTCCCGGTTCGATTCCCCATCAGGGCACATGCCTGGGTTGTGGGCTGGGTCTCCAGTGAGGGCCATGTGAGAGGCAACCACACATTGCTGTTTCTCTCCCTCTCTGTCTCCCTCCCTTCTCCTCTCTCTAAAAATAAATAAATAAAATCTTTTAAAAAAAAATCCTTTAAAAATAAAAAAAAAAATTATAAAAAAAAAAAAAAACATATTAGCTGGAGCCCTAGCTGGATAACTCAGTTGGAGTGTCATCTCCATGCACCAAGATTGCGGGTTCAATCTCTGATCAGAGCACATGCTAGAATCAACCAAGTGGAACAAAAAAAATTGATGTTTCTCTCTCTCTCTCAGAAAAAAAAATATATACATTGCCCTGTGTTAGGATCCTGGCATCAGCAAAACCATAGCACTGCGCATGTGCAACAATCCTGTAGCAAGCCATGCAACCTTCAAGGGAAGTTGCATCAGCCAGCCAGCACTGCGCATGTGCAACAACCCTGTCGCCAATAAGCTCCCCATTGCCCATAAAAGGCATATAGTCCCTAGAGCAAGAGGACCAATCAGTAAGACCCACGACTCCACCGAGCTTCTCCAGCAACGCCCCTCAGCCAACCAGTATATATACCCGCGATCCTCAAATAAAAATTGCAGCTTGATCAGAATCCTGTCTTGCTGCCATTCTTCGCGCCTCCTGTCCCTCTCACTCCTTCTCTAACAGGTCTACCCCAGTTGACTGCCCTGTTGGTCGGGGCAGCCCTGGCTGGTGTAGCTCATTGGATTGAGCGCAAGCCTGCAAACTAAAACTCGCTGGTTCAATTCCCAGTTGGGGCACATGCCTGGTCCCCAGTGGGGGAGCACTCAAGAGGCAACCACACGTTGATGTTTTTCTCCCTCTCTTTCTCCTTCCCTTCCCCTCTCTCTAAAAATAAATAAATAAAATCTTTAAAAAATATATAAAACAAAAACTATATATACATATATGTGTGCAATATATGTGTACATACATATACATATATGTGTGTACACACACACACAGATAGAGAGAGAGAGAGAGAGAGATATGGACTGTCCAGAAAGTCCAGCCATGTGCCATGAAGAATAGAGATAGTTGTTGAAGAAGCTACAGGGAATGTTGTACACAGAACAAAGAAGCTTCAGTCCCCTTCAAAGTAGGCCCCTTTGAACATCAAAGCCCCCTGGGGAGGGAGGAACAAGTTCGGTAAAACCAGAGGACGGAATCTGGCAAATCTTTAGTGGGTCTTCCTACAAGATAACTAATCTTCAAAAAGCCACTTTGTGCCCTGGCTGGTGTAGCTCAGTGGACTGAGCGTAGGCTGGGAACCAGAGGGTCCCGGTTCGATTCCCCGTCAGGGCACATGCCTGGGTTGTGGGCTGGGTCCCCAGTGAGGGCCATGTGAGAGGCAACCACACATTGCTGTTTCTCTCCCTCTCTGTCTCCCTCCCTTCTCCTCTCTCTAAAAATAAATAAATAAAACCTTAAGCCACTTTGTTATCCTAAAATATTTGAGATGATATAATGTCTGATAATTGCTTCAAAAATAGTCAAAGGCAGGAGCAAGCAGATGGGAACATAGATGACACAAAATTGACCATGAGTTGGTAATTGTTGAAGCTAGTTGATGGAGGGTTATTGTATTACTCTCATTAATCTCTCCCCCTTTTTATTTATTTTTTTACTTATTTTAAATTGTCCATAATAAAAGAGTAAAAGTAAAAATTTCAAACCTTGGGCTTCATTTAAGCCTATTTTTGAATGTTAACAGTTATTCCTCTAGACTAGACCAAAATGCACCCTTTTACCGTATCTATAATGAAGAGTTTCTCCAGAGTTTCCCCAGAGTGTGAAAAAGGTCAGAACACATTTGACTATGGCTATTAAAATTTAATGTGCGCCCTGGCTGGAGTAGCTCAGTGGATTGATGCAGGCCTGCAAACCAAAGGGTCGCTGGTTCCATTCCTAGTCAGGGCACATGCCTAGGTTGTGGGCCTGGTCTCCAGTTGGGGGCATGTGAGAGCAACCACACACTGATGATTCTCTACCTCTCTTTCTCCTTCCCTTCCTCTCGCTCTAAAAATAAATAAATAAAATCTTAAAAAAAAATTTAATGTGCACTCACGTAGTGCTCTAGCAATTTTAACACCAGTTATTTACCCTACGGAGAGAGTCATGTATTTCACAAAGACATACATTTAAGGACCACTGCATTGCTTTCAATAGCAAAAGTCTACGAGCGGCCTAAATGTCCATAATCAGGAGACTGACTGTTTAAATAGCTGTATATCCTTGGACTTAATGGTGTTGTTCACATAGGCTCGTGTAGAACCATTTCTAAGCCAAACTGCTAAATAAAAAAGCCTAGGTCTTGAGCTGATTCCTCCTGTATATTAAAGGTATATAAATATAGATATGTGGTAGGATTTCTGAAAGTTATGGGTGGTGGTTTCTTCATTGAGGGACTGGGAAGGTTAGAGTAGCTATAAGGCCTACTTGTTATTGGTTATTGTAAACCTTTTGTCCTTTTTTTTTTAACCAAATGTAAGAATTATGTTTTCAGTTTTGAAAAAATAGTTTAAAACATAAAATACAATTTCAGCACATATCCTTCTACCAAATTCCCCTGCTGTCTTTTTCCTCCGGCCCATCCTCGCTTTGTCCTGCCTCCTCTGCTCAGTGACACGTGGGGCCATGGGTCTGGGCTCCCTCTGCCCGGAACCCTCTGACCCAGAGCATTCTGTGGCTGACTCCTGGCAGGTCAAGTCTTAATTCAGATGTCTCTCCCTCAGAGAGGCCTTCCCCAACCATTCATTCTAGCATTATCAACCTGCTTTTGTAATTCCCTTATCACTGTAAAAAAAAAAAATCAGCTTGCTCATCCACCTATTCCTTGTTTATTGTCTGTATCCCCACCAGATTCTGCGCATTTCCTTTGAGAGCAGGGACCCTGGGTCTAGTTCACAGCAGTGTCCTCAGCTCCTGGAATAGTGCCAGGCTCCTTGCTGAAGCGCAGTAACTATTCGTTTTTTTGTTTGTTTGTTTGTTTGTTTTTAAAGATTTTATTTATTTTAGAGAGAGGGGGAGGGAGAGAAAGAGAGGGATAGAAACATCAATGTGTGGTTGCCTCTCTCGTGGACCCCACTGGGGGACCTGGCCCTGACTAGGAATCGAACCAACGACTCTTTGGTTCGCAGCCTGTGCTCAATCCACTGAGCTACACCAGCCAGGCCGCAGAAACTATTTGTTAAAGGAATGAATGACTATTACTGTTGATTAAAATAAAGTTCTCACCCTGACTGGTGTATCTCAGTGGGTTGGGCATCGTCCCCCAAACCAAAGGTTGCCAGTTCAATTCCGGTCAAGTCAGGGTACATGCCTGGGTTGCGGGTCGGGTTCCCAGTTAGGGATGTGAGATAGAGGCAATGTTTCTCTCCCTTCCCCTCTCTCTAAAAAACAAGTAAATAAAAAAAAATTAAGATTTTATTTATTTATTTTTAGAGGGAGGGGAAGAGAGGGAGAAAAAGGAGAGAAACATCAATGTGTGCTTGCCTCTTTTGCGCCCTCTACTGGGGACCTGGCCCACAACCCAGGCATGTATCCTAGACTGGGAATCGAACCAACAACCCTTTGGTTCACAGGCTGGCACTCAATCCACTGAGCCATACCAGCCAGGGCTAAATACAATCTTTTTTTAAAAAAGTTATCTGAGTCCTGAACTGACGGTATCAGTGTACATGTATAGTGAGGCCAGAATTAAACAGCTTAGGAAATCCAGGCTCTTTCTGAAAACCCACTTCATTTTTGGTTGACATACTGGCAGAGGAGACGTTGGCACTGCTTTCCTTATGTACCTTCAGTGCATGCCTCCTGCCATCTGAAAGCACTACAGAAGCCCTACTCATATAGCAGTCCCCACCCCTGGATCAATGAGTATCCCCATATTCCCTATCTAGCACGTGCTTTAGTTAGAAAAGTTATTGAAATGAACTCCAGTGGTATCTGAGTCCCATCACCCTCTCCTACCTGTCCCTGGAGGAAGGAGACCATGTAGAAACAGACCAGGGGCTGTAAGGAAAGAACTGTCCGCCATTAACTCAAACACTTCAAAATTGTTTCCAAAAAATAAATAAAATGGTCCAGAAAGGTGCCCTAGCCGGGTAGTTGCTTAGAGCATCGTCGTGATATGCCAAGGTTGCAGATTTGATCCCCAGTCAGGGTACCAATAATGCATAAATAAGTGGAAAAACAAATCAATCTCTCTCTCGCTCTCTCTCTCTCTCCTCTCTCTCTCTTTCTCTCTCTCTCTCTCACTCTCTCTCTCTCATCAATCAATTAAAACAAAAAGGAAAATTTAACCTGCCCAGAAAGGATTGGCTGTGGATCTAGGAGGTTCTGTGCATCTTGGCTCAGGAACGATAGAAAATATGGACAGAAATGTAAAAGGCTGCTGTCCTTGTGTTGGATTGACATCTCAGAGGCCCAGCTCTCCGACTGGCGCTGGAAGTCACGAAGAGAAGCTCTCCAGCAAAGCAGGCCTTGAGCCCAGACAGGAAGCAAGTGGGAAAGCCTCGCAGAGAGAGAGGGATTCCCCCACTCTGCCCCTTATCACCTATTCAAACAGCCTGAGAGAATATTCTACTCAGGAGAAAAAAATCAAAGACAGTTTCTAAATGAATGAAAATTGCCCACTCTGTTCTATCCATTCTGCAAAGAAGACAGCTGCCTTAACGTTAATGAACCAAAATTAACTACTTTAGAAGTCAGTTTCCAAAAACACCTGCTGTTCTTATCCTTCTGTCCCAATAACAGTCTATTTCCCTGCCCCACAATCCCAGCCCCACCCCACCCGCCATGACCAGTGCTGTCGTGTCTGCCAAAGGAAAGACTGGGGTAGGGGTTCACTGAGATGAAGTGTATGTATTCCTGGAAATGATCTTCCGTTGTAGATACAACCAAAATAGCACTGGCTCGCACTTAATAATTGATATACTCTTCAATGGCAATTGCATTTTTCTCCAAGGTACAGAATTTAAAATACAGACCATTTTTCTCCAGTTCTTAACTGGAGATAAAATAATCCAATTCTGGTGTGTGTGATCCCATTAACCTTCTATGGCAAACCCCCCAGGCATTTGCCTCAGTTTTTCCTGAGACTCGTGTTCTTACAGGTTGGGGGGGGAAATGCTTCCAGTAGAAAGCCAAGAGGTACAACAATATGGGAGATTTGCCGTTTTTAAAGGAGGGTGTAAGCCCGGGCTGGGGAGTTAAGTTGGTTGGAGCATTGTCCCACACACCAAAAGGTTTCAGGTCTGATTCCCCATCTGGGCATATATCTGGATTGTGGGTTCGAACCCAGGTCAGGGCACATATGAGAGGCAACCAACCAATTGATCGATCTCTCTCTCTCTCCCCCCCCCTCTCTCTCTCCCTGCTTCCCTCCCTATACCCTCAGGTGAGAATTAAATGAAAAAAGAAGGTTTGAAGCGGATGCAGTTAGGTTGGTAGATGTCTGTCTCAAGCCTGGGTCAGAGAACAGAGCCAGTGGCTCAGCCAAAAAATGGTGAAATGAGTGCTCACTGTAACTCCATGTGGCCCTGTGGCCCAGAAACATCAGATCCTGTCCCCAGATAGGACCTTCCTATGCCTGCAAGGAACCTTGCCCTCTGCTTCTTATTTGCTAGTACTTTAGGTCTTCCAGGTGGGATTTTTTCCTTTCCAGAGGAAAGTTATCACAAATAAAAATCTTTGTGGCATAGGATGCTGAGAAGCTGTTTTTCCTTTCACTGGCTTCTACTGTGATGGATGAAACTGCAAGAATAATTAGAGCAAATGTCAGTGTAAATCTCCAGAGAAAGAAGAAAATAGGCTTACCACGTTTTCTTTAAGGATGCCAAGTTGGCATTCTTCTCTCTGGATTCGGTGTGTATGCAACTTAGTGTTGAGGGATTAGCAGTCAGTCAGTGACTACTGGGCCAGTAGTCAGTCTATCTCAATAGCAACGGACACTCATGGAAAGGGAGACATTGTGAATATAAACTCCACTGAATCAGCACTAGTCAAGACTTTCAATTTATAGTTATTGTGATTTCACAATAGCAACCACCTCAAAAGCAGTATTTGTATTCTATATAAATTTAACATTGTTGAGACTTCCTCTTACTTATAGAACCCTTAAGCATACACCAGCTTTAATGGTGCCACTAAACAATCAATTTTCTCACACTCTGAAAATGTGAGATACACAAGTAATCGTGCCAATTCATTTGATTCCGTTACCATGGGATCCCCTGGAAGAATATTCACTCTGCCCTTCCTTCTAACTTTCTAAAGAATCAAATAGGCACATAGGAGAGGATGGCATTTGTTACCCCTTCAGTGAGGATCCCATTTCATCTCTGCCTTAGCAAACACCTTGTTTAAGGTAATTATTTTGGATATTAAACCACAGTGATTTATTTATTTATTTATTTTTAAAGATTTTATTTATTTATTTTAGAGAGAGGGGAAGGGAGGGAGACAGAGAGAGAGAGAAACAGCAATGTATGGTTGCCTCTCACATGGCCCTCACTGGGGACCTGGCCCGTAACCCAGGCACTTGCCCTGACGGGGAATCGAACCGGGACCCTCTGGTTCCCAGCCTGCACTCAATCCACTGAGCTACACCAGCCAGGGCTAAACCACAGTGATTTAGATTGCAAAAATCAATTGGTGCCCGAGGGATGGTAAGGGATAAAATGAGAACTACTGGGAATAACTGGTCCCTATTCCGAATTTGATGGAGAAAAGATCCTGCCGTCATTGAGCTTGAGTAGGTCAATCTTCTCGGTTTAACGAATACCCTTAGAACTGAACATTTCAGAGGCTAACAGAAAGAACCTTCCTGAGAGGGCCACTGGGAGGCATGAGAAGGAGAGAGAGGTGGCCACACCCAGGAAAAGGGATGGACTCCAAGTTAAGGAGGCAGCGGCCTCCAGAGGGCAGAGAAAGAGGAAGACCAGGAGGGACGATTGGAAAAGTAGACACATCTGGCTTGAAGCCCAGAAGATGAGTGCTGGAGTCAGTGAGGTGGGAACTGGGGAGAACCTGAAAGGTCCAGCGAACCACCAGGATGGCTACACATCCCAGGTTCATTTGAGGGGCAAATGGGGGTTCATGTCCATGAAGGCCCTGGGAGGATCTCAGATTCCCACCAGACCCGGCAATGCTCGCCTCCCCCCGCCCTCCACCGCAGGTTGAGAGACAGAAGTGAGAACATGAATAATCCCATGTCTGCAATAATGACAATTGGGCAAGTCATGCTTTTCTTTAAAGCATGCTTTTTTTTTAAAGCAAGTAAACTGTGCTCCGTTAGCTCACCATTTCTATGCTGTTTGTAAAAAAATCTATACTGTGCATGCGTGCGTGTGTGTGTGCGTGTGTGTTTATTTTAAAAGCTTTTTATGTAAAAGCTCAGTTTGTGTTTGTTAAACTGAAAGGAGCCCTGACCAGTGCTGCTCAATTGGTTTGCTGTCATCCTGCAAAGTGAAAGTTCACAGGTTTGATTCCCAGTCAGGGCACATGCCTAGGTTTATGGCTTCGGTCCCCGGTCAGGGCAGGTTCAAGAGGCAACCAATCAGTGTTTCTCTGGCACATCGATGTTTCTTTCTCCCTCCCTTACCCTCTGTCTAAAAAATAATTTATTTATTTATTTATTTTTAAAAAAACCCTGAGTCCTAGATGGTGTGGTTCAGTGGATTGAGCACCGGCCTGCGAACCAAAGAGTTTGCTGGTTCGATTCTCAGTCAGGGAGCATTCCTGGGTTGCAGGCTGGGTCCCCAGTTGGGGGCATGTGAGAGGCAACCACACATTGATGTTTCTCTCCCTCTCTTTCTCCCTTCCATCCTCTCTGTCTAAAAATAAATAAATAAAATATTTTTTAAATAAATAAGTAAAGATAAAACGGAGCCCTGGCTCGTGTGGCTCAGTTGATTAGGTCACCAGCCTACAGACCTAAAGGCTGCAGGTTCCATTCCCAGTCAGGGCACATGCCTGGGTTGCGGGCCAGGTCCCCAGATGGGGGCATGCTGGAGGCAACCGATAGTTGCTTCTCTCATACTTCATTGTTTCCCTCTCTTTTTCTTATCCTTTCCCTTTCTCTAAAAATAAATTAAATCTTTTTTAAAAAACTGAAAGGGGAGGGATTTGAGGCCATACTTGGGTTTCAGAGTGGCAGCATCAGATACAAATTATTTAAAAACCATAAATGCTATATCCCGTTCCCTTTTCATCAAGGCTTTTTATTAAGCACAAAATGGATATATCTTCATGAAGTTCAAGCTTTTTCTGGTTAGGGTCACAACTCACCGCAGCTCCTTCGGTGACCAGGTGACTCTCCCTTGCCTACCCCAGCAATGATTTTATAGAATTCTAATTTTTAGAGGGTTGCAAACTCAAGACAAATGCCATAGTTTTATTTGACAAAATGGTGACACCCTTATATTCAGAAGGAAAGAAATGGCTGCAGGAGCTCAAGTCTAGAAACAGTAAATGTGATTGAGTAATCTAGTGGTGACATCCCATGGACATCAGTCCTGCCAAAGCCCTTGTAAGCAGCTTTAAATAGAGAGAAAGCAAAAGAGAGAGTGAGTATTAAAGTGTACCAAGAAATTAGGAAACCAAAACAGGAACAGAAGCGTAGCACACTTTACCTTCAGTCAGGAAAAAGTAGAGGGTGAAAATATAGTTGAGTGGCCAGATCTTGGTTCCTAACATCATTCTCTAGTAAAGGAATCAAGGCTCCTTAGAAGAATGGCTGATTCTAGGACTGAGGCACAATGAATCTGGAGCATCTTATAATGCTAGAAAGTAAGGAAGTTCTAACAAAACGAAACCACCACAATGATGGCAGTATGTCAGAGCCAGAGGAGCCAACTGAAAGAGCTTCCAATGGCCAATGCTGGAACAGTTTTTTGCTTTTAATCTTCACCTAATGATATAGTCACTGCTTTCAGAGAGAGAGAAACATCAATGTGAGAGAGAAATATTGATCGGTTGCCTTCTGTAAGCGCCCTGACCAGGGATCGAACCTGCAACCTAGGTACTCTTGTTATATGCCCTGACCGGGGATCAAACCCACAACCTTTTGGTGTATGGGATAATGCTCCAAGTAAGCCACCAGCCCAGGGCAAAGCTGGAATAATTTCAGCAAAAAAACTAAGTGACATTGGATTATAACCCAAAGCATAAAATACATATTCATTAGTTCTTACTAATATTAATATGTGGTTGAATGAATGAATGAGGAAATAGATACCTCCAGTCTTGGAATGGTGCTACTTTGTCTCAGAATCTGGTAGTACTAGGGCTCTAAAACCTTATATTTTGGCACTGTTGGAATAGAAAAAAAAAGAAAGAGAAAAAGGCACCTTCCATAAGGCCGCCTCTCAGACCCGACGGCCAACCTGGAGGAACCTAATATTCCATGACATATAATTGAATTACCAAACCCTGAATCCTCTTGGGTCTTTTAAGGGTGAGTCATGGCAGGTGAATTAAGTCTTATTACTTCTGAATTTCAGTTTCAACCTCTTTTTTGCCACAGAGAAAAAACTGCCACGTCAATCGAAGTTTTCCCAGGGAGCCAGTGTACATAGGAACCCCAAATACCATCTGAAGAAGTCCAGAGCCAGGTAACCCCACCCAGACCCGGAAGTCAATCCGCAGAACCTACATGAATGCCAATCTGTGACCCAGAAACTCCGTTACCCAGACTGAGCCCCAGAGAAAGGCAGGTGCAGGTGTGGCTACCCCATAGCTTCTTGTTTGCTCTGATGGGTGAGACCATAATTCATGGCTCTGCCTGTTTCTCACACTTCTCTGGAGGCCTACAGGGTCCTGCCAAGATGATCAACACATTCCTTGGAACTTTTATTGGCCCTGCCAATAGTCAGTGTGCTCTGCTCTGTCGTGTGAACGCACACAAATGACAGACACCCCAAGGACTGCATTCATCCTTATCTCTGGACACCCTGGAAGGAGGCCTATGTAGAATTTGTTTCCAGACTTACCCTCTGTGTGTACGATGATTTGTTTATTTTACTCATTCTTTTTCTTTTTTCTTTCTTTTTTTTTTTTAGAGAAAGGGAAAGAGAGAAACATCAACCTGTTCCTCCACTCACTCATACATCCACTTGTTAATTTTTGTATGTGCCCTGACTGGGGATCGAACCTGCAACCCTGGCACATTGGGACAAAGCTCCAGCCAACCGAGCCACCTAGCCAATGAAAAATCACTATACTCTGAACTTTCAGGTTCCTCCAGTGGACTCTTCCTTTTACAATAGCTCCTCCCAAGTCCACAAAGAGCAGCTTCTCTGGACTTTGGTGTGGTTTGCCATGAGACCTGTTTGTCACATACTGCAATTCTTTGTTGTTCCCAAATAAACCCATTTTGCTGGAGAAATATATGGTTGTCTGTTTCTTTAAGGTCAATAGCCCCAAAGAACAGTAGCATAAACAAGACAGAACTTTATTTCTCTCTTAAGGAGAGAAAAGTATTGAGAGAAATAAACTTCTATCTTGTTTTGCTACTGGTTTTTGGACTTAGTCTAGTATATGCAACTGAACCTAACGAGAAATGATGCACGAATTTCTAAAAGCCAACTTGGACCATGAGACCATGAGCTAACAAGGACAAAGAAGCAAGATAGAAGGAACTCAGATCGTGGATGACAGAGGAGCTATCATTGGTTTATTGTCTCAGGGTTCAAGAAGGCTATTAGCAGTCCACATTCCAGGCAGAATAAAAGTGAAAAGGGAGAGAATAAGGCTTTTTCTTTTTTTTTTTTTAAGATTTTATTTATTTATTTTTAGAGAGAGGAGAAGAGAGGGAGAAAGAGCAATGTACGGTTGCCTCTCACATGGTCCTCACTGGGGACCTGGCCCGCAACCCAGGCATGTGCCCCAACTGGGAATCGAACCGGGACCCTCTGGTTCCCAGCCTGCACTCAATCCACTGAGCTACACCAGCTGGGGTAGAATAAGGCTTTTTCCTTCTTTTTAAGGAAACTCCCCGAAGTACCATGCAAGACTCTATTTGCATTTCATTGGCCAGAACTTGGTTACTTGGTATACCTGGCTTTGAGAGAAGGTGAGAAATGACTTTTAGATAGATGAATTGATGCCTTGAATAAAATTAAGGTTCTACCACTAAGAAAGAAGAAGAAAATGAGTGTTGGAGTAAGCAACACATTTGTTGATACATGGTGATGACCTGTATCACTCTGAAGGGACCCACAAAATAAGCCTGCACCTTTAGCACGGCATGTGGATAAAAGATAAGCCATAAAGCATTCACACTCCAAAGATGTCCCCCTGGGTTCATACATATTGGGGAAGTATAGAGCGAATCAAGTCTGTGCACAGGGGGCAGGGTGAAGACCATCTCTAAGACAATCCTGCCTCAGTAGCAATTGGGTGATTACGATTGTGTAGTATTCCCTTGTGCCCTACCTTCGACCACAGCATAGGTGTCCCAATAGGTGGTTTTATTGGCTCATGTAACCAAACTGCAAAAAAGGCAGGTGTAGCTGGCCTCAGGAACAACTGAATTCACTCAGATGCCACCTTCTTCTCGCATCATCTGCACTTTTCTTTCCTACTGCAGACTGGCTTCTGCTCAGCCGGGAATTTGTCTGCCAAATCAGCTTCACATCTATCACCAAAAAGGAGCCGTGACTGGTGCTGCTCGGTTGGTTGGGCATCGTCCTGCAAAGAAAAAGCTCAATTCCCAGTCAGGGCACATGCCTGGCTTGCGGGTTTGGTTCCTGGTTAGAGGGCATGCAAGAGGCCCCAGTGAGGGCCTGGATGGTGTAGCTCAGTGGATTGAGCATGGGCTGCACATCCAAGGGTCGCCGGTTTGATTCCCAGTCAGGGCACATGCCTGGGTTGCAGGCCAGGTCCCCAGTGGGGGCCATATGAGAGGCAACCACACATGGATGTTTCTCTCCCTCTCTTTCTCCCTCCCTTCCCGTCTCTCTAAAAAATAATAATAAATAAAGTCTTAAAAAAAAAAAAAAGAGGCCCCAGTGGGGGCCTGGCCCGCAAGCCAGGCATATGCCCTGACCAAGAATTGAACCAGACACCTTTTGGTTTGCTCAGTCCACTGAGCTACACCTGCCAGGGAAAATAAATAAAATCTTTTAAAAAGGAGCTGTACCTTCTTCTCTCTGGCTGGAAATTCAAAAAGCCCAGGGAGGGCTCTGATTGGTCCAACATGCATCACATACCCTGTCCACACAGGGGTTGTGTGGGTTGAAGGGGGAGGAAGGGTCTGGCTGTGGATGGGCAAAACAGTGCTCATTACAGTTAATAGTGAGTGTTATCTTTGTAGAAACCTTTACCAAAATGAGGGGTGAAAGTACATAGAAAAAGAACTTTCCCTGTGTTGTGAACTCTGCTCCCACCATTTGATGTTTGCATTTTAGTTTTAGCCATTCAATAAACATTGATTGGACTTAGGTATTTCCCAAGTCTTCTCAGTAATATCTATTCTAACCAATTCTCTCCCTGGGGCCCTTACCCAGATGGCTACTGTCAATTAGTTAACTCTTTTTGCTTGTAAATAATAGAAGTTTGCTCAGATCAGCTTAGGCAAAAATGATGACAGAACTATGGGGTCAAAAAAACAGGCATTGGAGGGATTGAAATCTGGAAATAGAAGGCTGTAGGGTACCAAGGTAACCATTTTCCTGGTTTTTCTGTATTCTCTCCACACTCCCACCCCCACCCCTACCCCCCTACATGCATGTTCCTGCTTAAATCTGCTCTCTGTGCAGGCAAACTTACTTTGTGCTCACAGGGAATGTTAGGGTGGTCAGTGATGCGGGCTGTGAAAGAATTCACAAAGAGAAGAGAGTGCAGAGTAAAGGTTCTATTTTTACTTTCCCAAGGGAGGGAAGGGGTTTGGTGCAGAGAGGGGCACCAGCACCAGCACTGAGGGTGTGGGCTTTGGGCTTTTATCCGGTGATGGGCGGTTGTAGAACAGGATGTTTCCTTTACGCTGCAACTCGTTTTGATGTTATCTTTGGGTGCAGGGTCTGGTCCCATCGTTGTGGTCTGGCATGTCTTGTTCTGTAAGTTCCAGAAGCCTCTGAGCCTTCAGGGCGCTTCCAGTAATTTTCTAGTCCTGAGGATAAAGGCTCATGAAACAATTAAGGCCTGCCATGCTTTATGGGGTCCAGCTAGCTCTGGGAAAGAGGGCCTGAGAAAGGGGCTTTCGTGCTATGAGGGAAGATAGCTGCCTCCCACCCCCACCATTCCAAAATGAGGATATACTCCTACATCAAGTACACAGACTCCCCAAGTACGTGCCCCATCCCCAGATTATTTTTTTTAACTTTTTTCTTTTCTTTTTTTTAAGAGAGAGGGGAAGGGAGGGGGAAAGAGAGAGAGAGAAACGTGGGTTGTTTACCTTCCACATGTGCCCTGACCGGGGACCAAACCCGCAACCCAGATATATGCCCTGATCTGGAATGGAACCAACAACCTTCCAGTTCCAGGGATGACGCCCCACTCACTGAGCCACAGCAGCCAGGGCCCATCCCCAGATTCCTGAGTAACAGACCCACTTGAGCCAGAGGTTGTTTCCCTCTTTTTTTTGAGGTTCACTAAATTTATTTTTTAAAATACTTTATCTATCTGTTTGTTTATTTATTTATTTTTTAGAGAGAGGAAGGGAGGGAGAGAAACATCAGTGTGTGGTTGCCTCTTGTGCGCCACCTACTGGGAACCTGGTCTGCAACCCAGGCCTATGCCTTGCCTGGGAATTGAACCAGCAACCCTTTGGTTCACAGACCAACACTCAATCCACTAAATTTATTTTTAGAATCATAAAATGTTTATTTTTATTTATTATTTTAAATTTTTAATAAAAACTTTTTATTTAAAATTTTTTTAATAAAAATTTTTACTTTAGCCCTGGCTGGTGTAGCTCAGTGGACTGAGCGTGGGCTGGGAACCAGAGGGTTCCGGTTCGATTCCCCGACAGGGCACATGCCTGGGTTGCGGGCCGGGTCCCAGTGAGGGCCATGTGAGAGGCAACCACACATTGCTGTTTCTCTCCTCTCTGTCTCCCTCCCTTCCCTTCTCTCTAAAATAATAAATAAAATCTTTAAAAAAAAATTTTACTTTAAGGTAAAATTTTACTTTACTTTAAATTTTACTTTTTCCCCTATTTCAGTCAGCTATGGTCATGGAACAGGGTCCCAAATGATAAATATGCCCCTACACCCAGCTCTGTGCAAGGCGTGGGAATGTGGGTGAGTTCTCAGAGAATGCAGATCGTGGGCTTACATTGTTAGAATCTTCCTGGTACAGATCCCCAAGTGTGAAAAAAAGTGGGACTGAACAGCAAAGACTACCCTGTTTATTTCTTGACTGCCTTCTCGGCAACAGCCGGTAGTTGGCAACCAGCTAAGACCTCACCTTGAGCAGCACATTCTTTGATCAACCTAATGGTTTGTTTAGGTCTCGGAGAGTGGAGGCCCCCAGCACTCAGAGTCCAGGTGACGACAGGAGAAAACAGCTTGGTCATGAAACCATAAAGATTTTGAATCCCAAAGAATGCAGTTCTCCAAGTGAATTCTCAAGTAGATGGACTAATGTACTTGATTTGTGAATTTGTGACATCATAACAAGATGAGACATGGGAAAAAATGCTAGATTCTTATCTCATGCTACAATTTTCCCTTCAGTGAACCTATCCTATGGTTTTAACCGTCATCTCTATAGAAGACTCATAAATCTCCACAGGAGCCCTCCCCTCTACGCTCAGCTCCATATGCGTTTCCAACTGCACTGGGTATTGCTTTAAATATTCCAAATTCATTTTGACCAAAACAAAACTGTATTTCCCCACAGATTTGCTCTCTCCAAATCACCAAACAAGCACTCGGTGGATGCCTCCCCGCATCCTCTCCATCTGTCCCCTTTCTCCAAACCCAGAACTACCCCTTTGCATAAGCACTCTTATGTCTTATCTGGACAACTGCGATGGACTCCTCAGTGACTTTCTTACTTTTTCTCTCTGTCCTTCAGTCTATTTCCCGTGCAAGAATCAGATTACCTTATTAAAAACGCAAGTCCAGTGTTGCTGTCTGCATAAAAAGCTCTTGATCACCTACAGAGTAAAAAACCCAAAGCTTCTTAGCAATCAAGCCTCTTAAGATTTTCTAGCTTTTACTTGTCCAGCTGCATCCCCCATTATGTGCTGGGTATTAGGCTTCACCTCCTGGTTACACCCTGTTAATGTCAATTTCTCACCCTTCCTGAAATAAGTATTTTCCAACCTAGGTGCCAGAATGTATATTCAGGGCAATGCACAGAAATGTAATGTGCCATAATGGAGCTATAAGCAAGTGCTAAGGGAGCCCAGAGGAGGAACATCTATCAGCCTACGAGCCTGGGTACTTCTAAGCCCCCAGTAGAAATTGCCAGGTGTAATCTAAGAAGAAAGGATCATCAGATACAAAGGCTAGGAGATGGAAGGAGCAGCTTTTAGAGCGTTTAGCATTTCATTGTGGTGTAGCAGAGTGCGTGTGGTGGGGGAGGGAGTCAGGGGACTAGTAGTTCCGGCCCAGCTGAACTGTAGGTGAGGTAAAGCATCATTTTAGGGGAGCAGCTTCAAGAGATTTGCAAGATAAAGGGATGCCTCTGGAGTGTAAACAGAACCTAACAATATGCAAAACTGTGTCAGTAATTCGGGAGAGAAATACTCTTGGCAATAACTAGGGCAATGAAGGCCATGATCCTGGGACGGATGGAGGGGAGAGCAGGGTCTCCCCAAGAGAATCAATGAATTGGAGTCAATAAAAAAATGCCCGGCTGGTGTAGCTCAGTGGATTGAGCGCTGGCTGGGAATGAGAGGGTCCCGGTTCGATTCCCAGTCGGGGCACATGTCTGGGTTGCGGGCCAGGTGCCCTGGTGGGGGCCATGTGAGAGGCAACCATACATTGCTGTTTCTCTCCCTTTCTTTCTCCCTCCCTTCTCCTCTCTCTGAGAAAAAAAAAAAATCTTTAAAAAATGAGGGAGGGGTGCTCATGCACAAGGAGAGGTGCCAATCTGAACCTGGTTCCGTATATTTAAATGAGGAATATATTGTTAAAAAAATTTTCAACCAAGTAAATTTGAAGATCCAATCGATTTCTTAAGCATTTCATGAATTGGGCAGCATCCCATCTAGCAACTAAATGGGCACTCCAAGGGGCTGTGCAAATGGAAAGATTTTATAGGAAGAAGGGTGGGCCAAGGGTACTGTTAGCAGAAGAAAAGATTATTTTTAGTCTCGTTTGCCTACCTTGGGGGTGGGGAGGGAACAGCAAGGGTTTTAGTCATGGAGATTGCCTCTTCTTCCTAAAGGAGCGTGGCAGGGTGGGGTGGGGGGGGAGATGGAGGGGCCTCACGTGACAGATTACCTCATCTGCTGACCAGAAAATTCCAGACTGGATGATTAAGATTTCATTTCTGGTGGCAGTTGAAACGGCACTTCAGTGAGGCATTAAGTCTAGGTTTGGTATTAGGGGCATAAGTGACACCATTTTGGGTCTGCAATGTTCTCTTTAACAATAAAATGCCTACCACACCAGATAAAATTTGTAAAGTCTCTAGTTTTGTGCTTGGTGCACAGCAGGTTTTCAAGAGGGTTTAAAGATTACAAACTATTTTCAATAGATTGCATGATATCCTCAGAAGTGTGGGCTACATGGGCAGACAGCTTTCAGATGTGAAAATCAAGGCCTCCACCCCCTTCCCCAGTTTCCAGCTCCTCAAGTCAACAGGGCGTGGCATTGAGATTCCAGACCTGGCCTTTGACCTGAGTTGTGGTTCCTTCCACAGTGCCTCCAGGCACTTGTAAGAACTTCCAGCCTGAAATTCTGGTTGTTGAAATTCTTTTAAGTAGGACATCTTGAATTTTCCTCCCCCAAAAGATTCAAAGAAATGAAAGAAGGATAATCACAATTGTGATAGTGCACTGAGCCAATCCTGAAACCGTGATTGGCTAATTCGGGAATTCTTTCTGTAGGTACCCTGGTGGGGTAGGGGAGGGAGCGCCTTAGAGCTTAATAAAAAAAGCCATTAACTTCAGCTAATAGCAATGACAATGGAGGCCCCTGGCGATTGCGGACACTTACATTGTAAATGGAAAACAGGAGAGCGCCTCGGGCGCCCATTGTTACATGCTAATGAAGTGGCTGCAAACAAAGGCCGAGGAAAGATTAGAGGAGGGTGTGGCCTGGTCCCACACTGGGTTAGAAGTCGGTGTGGACTCTGGCCTTCCCGGACTCAGAATTAAGAGGTCTTCCTCTGCCCCTCTCGGCTTTGTGACCTGGAGCAAGACTCTGCACTCCCCTGAACCTCTGTTTTTAGTGAAATGTGTATAATCAAATCTAGGGGTGGCTGTCGCCTACTGTCCGACTTGGCAAGTAGATCTTAGATGGATCATCTTTTTTCCTGGTCAAACCAACAAAGAGTGAACAGTAATTACTTGTAGTTTCCTACGAGTACTGCACTCTAGATGCGTTTTCTGCTTTCATGCTTTATGCATGTTGCAAATCTTCCCCAAGCATCCAAGTTCACGGGATCTGTGGTAGTACCTGATGGGGTCCCTACTCTCAGGAGCTCATGATTGGATAGGAGATAGGACACAGGGGCAGACAGAAAGCTAGGTGGGACAGAGAGACAAATAGCTGTACAGTATGGCAGAATGGGACACGTGTCACCCAGATCCAATCACAAGAGTGGTTCTGAGGTGGGAACACAGTGCTGAGGGAGCCAGTGGGGTTGCTCTGGGAGGTTTCACATGATGTGGTCTGTAAGCCACAGAGGCCCCCCAGTCCTGGCTGATGACTACAAGTCAATGAAGACTATAAATGCAGATTCTCTGGCTCCTTCCCCAGTGACACAGATTTTATAGATCTATGGTGAGACCTGGGACATCTAGTGAAAAAAACAGCAACAAGAAAACAAACTGCCCTGCCTGGTGCTTCTGTTGATCATCCGGGTTTGGAGCCCATTGGTGCAGTGTAAGGACAGTCCCAAATAATTGTGGCATTACAGTAAATGGTGTGAAGGGGATGAGTGCTCTGGGGAAGAGGTTTATGTACAAGCTGAGAGGCTCGCCCAAAGGAGAAGGAGAATGGACCAGGCCCTCAGGCTGTGATTGTAGAGGCCAAGGCCAAGGAAAGTCCATGCCCTGCTCAAGGAGCTGAGGGTGGTTCTGAGTCGGTAGAGTACACAGAGAGAAAGGTGAGACAGGAAGCTGAGAGGGGGAGCTGGGGACAGCTTGTAAAGGACTAGCCTTGGGTATCGTGCTAAGGAGTACGGACTTGACTGTGGAGACACTGGAGAACCAGCACATGATACCTTGATAGAGTGACATAAAGTCTTGTAGCTGTTGTAGGGATTTAGTTATTCCTTCCTCTCGTCCTTGTATAATTTAATGAATAATTAAGAATTAAAGTAGATCTAAGTCATTCAGCAAATTTGGAGCAGAATATGAAGAAGCCTGTCTTTTTGTAAAAAATTTTTTTACTCACTGATTTTAGAGAGAGAGGAAGGGAATGAGAGAGAGAAACATTGATTTGTTTTTCCATTTATTTATGCATTCATGGGCTTATTCTTGTGTGTGTCCTGATCTGGAATCGAACCCACAACCTTGGACCCTCAACCTTAGTGTATCGGTACAATACCTGAAGCAACCCAGCTATCTGGCCGGGGCTGAAAAGTCTGTCTCAAAACCATTTCTCACTTGGACTATTGAAAAAGCTTTTTGTAACTGGACACCTTGCTTCATTCAGATTTGCCTTTCTCAGATTTGTCCTCCTTGCTGCTTCCGAGAGGTATTTCTAAAATGCTTGTCACATCCTTGCTTAAAGCCCTTCAGTTGCTCCCTGTGATCTCTACACATAAAACTTTCGTGGTAGCCTGGGGTTCAGGTGATTCTGGTGACATAGGCACTTGTGGTCTGGCATCTTCTCATTGTAGCTGGGTTTTTGTCGGTGTTTATGTAAGCTACCTTAAATTAATTTAACCATAAAAAAGGAGGGGCTGGGGATTTGTTGTCATTAAGAAGAGGAGTGTGTCATGAACCTGGGGTGGAACGAGGCTGTATCTCAAAAAGGGACAGGAATCTGAGGTGCACTGGAAGGCTGGGGAAGTGTTCTGCCTTTCCCCTCTGCCTCAGGTCTTCCCCTATCTTTTCTTTCTGCCCAGCCACCAACCCTGCTGGCTTCGGTATTGGCACAAGCAAGAGGACAGGCTGGACACCCAAGAGATGGTGACAGTCTCTGTACTGACAAACGTGGCTTCAGAAAGTTCTGCTCTATAATTTTGTGTCTATGTCTTTGGCTTTTAAAAGTTTTCCCTTAATCAATTAATTTTTTAAAAAAGATTTTATTTCTTTATTTTTAGAGAGAGAGGAAGGGAGGGAGAAAGAGAGGGAGAGAAACATCAATGTGTGGCTGCCTCTCACGTGGCCCTCACTGGGGACCTGGCCCGAAACCCAGGCATGTGCCCTGACTGGGAATCAAACCAGTGATCCTTTGGTTCACAGCCCAAGCTCAAACCACTGAGCCACACCAGCCAGGGCAGTTTTCCCTTAATTTAAAAAAATGTTTTTCTTGATGAAAATCGAATACATTCTCATTGTTAGAAATTTTTTAACAACATAAGTACACAGAAGAAAATTAATTTTTCACACATCTCCCACTTCCTGCCCTCAGAGGTAACTGCTTGCTGTTCGGGTGCCAAGATCCTAGCCAATATTCTCACCACTGTATGCCTACATATTTATACTACAAATATCTAATTTTTGTTTTTTCCTGAATGCAATTGTACCACATGCATTTTAATCCAGCATACTTTTTCACTTAATGTATTTTGTAGCCCCCTTTTATTTTGGTCATTCTTCTTCTTAATTTCTCAGACATTTAGCCCTGGCTGGTGTGGCTCAGTGGACTGAGCACCAGCCTGCAAACATAAAAGTTGCTGGTTCAATTCCCAGTCAGGACACATGTCTGGGTTGCAGGCCAGGTCCCCAGTTGGGGGTGTGACAGAGGCAACTGGTCAATGTATCTCTTGCACGTAGACATTTCTCTTCCTCTCTTTCTCCCTCCCTTCCTGTCTCTCTAAAAATAAAGAAATAAAATCTCTAAATAAATAAATAAATAAATAAATTTCTCAGACATTTACATTACTTTGCAAATGTTCAGCCTTGTATCTATGAACAAATAAATTTTAAAATGTATGCTTCTGTACTTGACTGGAGAGAGTGGATCAGGGCCCTCTCCCTGGAGGAACAAAGTCCTGTATGCGAGCGCCCGGACAGAGACGGCCAAGGGAACGCAGGACCACACCCATGGGACTATTCTAAACTTTGGTCAGTCCTTACCCAGCATTTCTTCTCAGGTTGCTTAATGCTTCCTTTAAAAAAAAAAATATTATTAATGTTATAATTTGCCATCTGTTACTCTTCATTTAATTTTTCAAAAGCCTGGACCACTTCGGTCTTCAGATTTTTCAAGTGTGGATGATTCCAGGTTCCCAAAAGTTTGAAATTCTCCTCATCTGGAATTCTCACAGATCTGAGTGATTACCTCTCTTCTTCAGCCAAAATAATCTCCTCTCTTAGAAACCCACCCCTGTTTTCATCTGCTTCCCTCGGACTAGAATTCTGTAGGGCCTGGGGTGCTGTCATCCTCTGGGACTCCTGGGACCTCAGACATCTGGGATATTTGAAGTGGGGGCCAACACGCAGGAGGGGTCCTCAGGAAATGATACCGCCTCTCCACATTTGGGTAATTTTTGCCTTTCCCAAGTGCCGCAGACAATTCAAGTTGCTATAACAGAATATCATAGACTGGGTGACTTACAAACAACAGAAATGTATTTCCCACAGTTTCAGAGGCTTGAAGACTGAGATCAGGGTCCAGCATGGTCAGTTCTGATGAGAGACCACTTCTGGGCTGCAGATGGCCACCTTCTTGTTGTATCCTCACATGGCCAAAAGTGTGTAAAAGAGATCTCTGGAGTCTCTCTCTCTCTCTTTTTTTTTTTTTTAAGATTTTATTTATTTACTTTTAGAGAGGGGGAGGGGGAAAAAAAGAGATGGGGAGAAACATCAATGTGTGAGATACATCAATTGGTTGTCAGTCATATGCCCCCCACTGGGGACCTGGCCCACAGCCCAGGCATGTGCCCTGATTGGGAATCAAACTGGCGACCTTTTGGTTCGCAGGTTGGCACTCAATCCACTGAGCCACACCAGCCAGGGCTGGAGTCTCTCTCTTAAACAAAATTTTTTTTTGCCCTGGCTGGTGTAGCTCAGTGGATTGAGCACAGGCTGGGTTGCAGGCCAGGTCCCCAGTGAGGGCCATGTGAGGAGCAACGTACATTGCTGTTTCTCTCCCTCTCTGTCTCCCTCCCTCCCCCTCTCTCTAAAATAATAAATAAAATCTTAAAAAAAAAAATTTTTTTTTAATTTATTTCCTAGAGGAAGGGGAAGGGAGGGAGAAAAAGAAGGAGAGAAATATTGATCAGTTGCTAGGGACCAAACCCTCAACCCAGGCACATGCCCTGACATGGAATTGAGCTGGCACCCTTTTGCTTTGTGGGGTGACACCCAACCAACTGAGCCACACCGGCACACCGGTCAGGGCTTGAATCTCTTATAAAGGCAATAATCTCACTCATGAAGACTTCGCCCTCATGATGTAATCACCTCCCAAGGGACAGCCCCCCCACCCCCCGCCCCGGCCCCAAATCCTAACACCATCACAATAGTATTAGAGTTTCACATTAGGATTTCAACATACCAATTATAGGGGGACACAAACATTCAGTTCATAAAACCAGGACAAAAGAACAGAACTTTACCCATGGGCTCTAACTTATCCCTTGTCTCCTCAAACACTTTTCTCTGTTGAAATTGTCTTGTAGGGAGCCTGCCTGCTTTACAGGATGGCAATATTTTAGCCTATTTTAGTCTTTTAGTATTTTAGCCTATTTTAGTATTTTGGTCTATTGTCAGCTCTGCAGGTCTAGAAACATGATATAGTTATGCCAACCTAACTCACAGGAGAGAGCTGCATAAATTAAAATGCTGATTTATTACACTTTAGACACTACTATACTTCATTTTTAAAAAAGACTTTATTTATTTTTAGAGAGAGGGGAAGGGAAGGAGAAAGAGAAGGAGAGAAACATCAGTGTGTGATTGCCTCTCACATGGCCCCTACTGGGGACCTGGCCTGCAACCCAGGCTTGTGCCCTGACTGGGAATCAAACCAGCCACCCTTTGGTTCGCAGGCTGGCACTCAATTCACTGAGCCACACCAGCCAGGGCAGACACTACTATACTTCTTAAATACAAATATAATCATGTTGGCTTCCCGTTGTCTAAAAGACCTATAGTTTTAGGTCAGACTCCTTAGCTTAGCATTCAAGGCCTTTACAATCTGGCCTTGGACCCACTTTGTTATCATATGTCATGCATGTACTACCTATATGCTGTTCCCTTTGTCTGAAATGTCCTTTCTGACCTTTTACCAGAAAAAGTCCTTATTTTAATTGAAGGTCCAGATCAAATACTGCCTTTTCTCAAATCCTTCTCTGACCAACCCTGCCCCTACAGCAGGCTATAACAATCGCTCCCACGTCAAGCTATTTTGGCCCTTATCATGTTAGATCACAACTCATATATCCTCATGTCTGCCTCTTCTATTGGATAGTGAACGCCCTCGGGACCAGGACCCTATTTCATCTATCAAGGTAACCCAGAGAACAGCACGTTGACCAGACACAAGAATCTCAAAAATGTCGAACTAAATTGAACTGATCCACTTGTATTTTCTGCAGTTATTTCCTTTTATTTCCCAAGTTCTTATAAAAATTAATTATGAAAATGTCAGCCTGTCTGAGCTGTCTTTAGAGGGAAGGAGGGAGAGGGCGCTTGCCCATGCTGGGACTGAGAAAGGCACGTCTCTGGGGGCCAGGGCAGGTGACTGCTGATGCGGGAATACAAGTGAGGGACCCCACAGGCAGGAAAAAAAAAATGGTCAAGAAAAGCCAAGCGGAATGACAACTGTTTCTTTCCACCAGGAAATTTCCTTTTGCGATGCCATCTTTCCTCAAATCTGGGGTTTCTGGAGACTGTCAAGGGAGGGCCGGACTCCCTCGTGTCTTCTCTAGTTAGGGTCCCCTCTGTGTTTGTGCGCAGTGGGCAGAGGCCATCTTCCTGATTGAGACCTGTCTCAGGCAAGATAAGAAAAGTCAAGGCGAGAGTGTGGTTGGTTGCCCAACATCCCACCACCCTCCTTCCAGCTAGTCTAAAGGTAAGTGTGACAATGTGGGCGAATGCGATAGAACAGATCTTGTGAGACAAGGACATGGAGGTCATCGGAGGAAAAAGAAGCAGCCAGAGGCGTGAACTGTACCTGACTTTGTTCTGGTTCCCACAGTGGCCCAGACTGTCCCTCCTCTTTCCCACCTCTCCTCTTCTATTCTGATTCCAAGTCCCTTACAAATCCGTTAGATCTGCTCAGGAGAGGGAGCTGGAAGCCGAAGGTGAAGCAGAGCCATAGACCAAGGCTCCCGGTCTTTCCTCGTGATCTGCATGGTGTTTACCAAGTCCCCAGCCTTGAAGGCATTTGTGGTGCTCTCTGCCATACTGAAGAAAAACGGATTTTTGCCTCAATTCCTTATCCTGTTTAAATATTTAGTTCAATCAGCACAGGCCCAAGTGCCTTTTCCATTTCCCCTGGTGCCTGGGAGCCATGCTGACACCAGCATCATAAATAATGCATCTGATCCCAGCAACATGCCGCTGGCTAGGAGTCACTCCGTCCCTCAAGTCTTGGGGCCTGCCCTCTGCTGAGGCTGCTCTGAGAGAAGCTGGTCTAGAATAGAGAAGTCAGGCTTGAGCCTTGAAGGCTTTGCCACTTCTGGAGGGAATCATTGTGACAGGCAAGCTGTCCCCACTCCAGCCCACATCTGAGGGGCCTCTGGGTGTGTGTGAGGCTGGATGGGTAGGTGGGAAGGAGTGAGAAGAAGTAGGAACTCCATGGCAACAGAATGTTCAGACTATGGCTTCAAAGTTGTTCTCACCTGGCAGAGAGACTTCAGGGCCACCTACAAAGGTCTGACCTAGACTCTGAGTGTGGAGCAGAGGACAAGGAAACTAAATAGGAGGCAGTGAGTTCAAGGACAGAGAAATAAGGAGACTCCATGAAATGCTGGAACCTTCTCTCCTCCCTATGCCTCCAGAATTCTGGCTCCTAATGTGGGTTCCACCCTCTATTCCAAGAACATAGTTCAGATTTCACCCCATTACACCAGAAGACTAGGGGGTGGAGGGTAAGTCTGAGCCTCCAAGGGTGGACACTTTGTCTCCTCTTACAGAAAAGAAACACTCATGGGATTTGGTTGGACAGGTCCTGGGTGTCCTTTGCCAAAACCTCAAAAAGGTTAAATTGCCTTCAGGTCCCCTTTCCTTGGAGCCAACTCCTCAGCACTCTGATCTGTGCAATTAAATGGGAAATAGTATGTTGGTTGCCACTAATGATACGGTCCTGGCCTGGCTTTGTAAAAGAAGTTCCTAGGGGCAGCTCTGCAATACTCATGCTTTTTTCTTCCAAGACTTTAAAAGGAGATATAAACAATGATTTATTTATCCACAAGTTCAAAGTTTATCTATGAGCTCGCCAACATTTTCTGTTCTTTTTGAAATCAAGAGTGCAAATAAACTTTCTTCTCAATCGCTTTTAGAAAAGGCAGCAGATACAAACCCACAGATAAAGATAAAAGGAGCTGGCGAAAGGAGCAAATTCTGGTCTCCAGCCTTTGTCTTGGGAGTGTCATGAGCTCACCTACCAGCCCTCGGAGCTGGGGTGTCCAACCTGCGGCCCTCGGGCTGCGTGAAGCCCAGGATGACTGTGAATGTGGCCCAATACAAAATCGTAAACTCACTTAAAACTTTATGAGATTTTTGCCCTGGCTGGTGTGGCTCAGTGGTTGAATGCCGGCCTGTGAATCAAAGAGTCCCTGGTTCAATTCCCAGTCTAGGGAGTATGCTTGGGTTGCGGGTCAGGTCCCCAGTAAGGGTCATGTGAGAGGCAACCACACACTGATGTTTCTCTCTCTCTCTCTCCCTTCCCCTCTCTAAAAAATACCAACCAAGCAACATTATGAGATTTTTTTATGATTATGCGTCTCCATGTATTTAATGTGGCCCAAGATAGCTCTTCTTCTTCCAGCGTGGTGCAGAGACTCCAAAAGTTTGGAGACCCCTGCCTTGGAGTCATCTACACAATAGAATATCTCGGGCCAGAATCCTATCAGTTGGTTTTGGCTGCCTAGTGTGGGAATTCTTTTCACACGCATGAAGAAAGCGTAGCCCTGGGATTCACGCGTGTGAGCAAAAAGACTCCGCATGGAAAAACTCCCAAGTCAGCATGCGTGGATTCATATCCGTGGAGAAACAAACTCTTTAAAAGGAAATTTGGCTAACATATTTCTTTAAAATGTACTGCCTTGCTGAATCTTTTCCCCCTGAATCTAGGGGCTTATGCTAATGAATGTCGGGGCTTTTTCCTGCCACAATGCTTATGGTTCTTGAGTAGATAGCCCCAGCTAGCTATCCCTCAATTTACATATCTACCCTCTTAATGTATGGCCTGGTCCTGTCTACCACTGGACCTGAATATACAATCTATGCATAAGTTAATGAAGACCAATCTGATGCTCTGTGCCCCAAATCTTCAATAAAAACCCCTGGACCCGAGGCTCGGGGCTCTCTCCCAGATGATGAGGGGGAAGTCACGTGGTCCCGGATCCCTTTTCCTGCGTATTTTCTGTGAGAATTATTTATAAACGCATTCGGTCGTGGTCACCACGGATTCTGCATAGCCATGAATCCGCAACAGCCTAGGACCTGGACAGTTAGGAACCACTAAAACAGAGATGGCAGGGGAGTTGGTCTCCAATGACCAGCACCTTGCCAAGTCCAGGGGACAATGTGTTGCTCTGGTATGTCACAATTGGACCCCTTTTAATTTTGCTTGGCTTCAGGGACCTGTATTCCTCTGGCATTTCTCCTATTTTCCCCCTTGTGATTCTCTTCTTCCTGGTCAGTGCATGAGTACTTCTCAATCTTGGCTGCACAGTAGAATTATCTGAGGATTTTCTTTTAAAACTGAGAATCAGGGTCTGTTCCACCCTAATTAAATCAGGATCTCTGGGGGTGGGGCTTGGTAGTGTAATGGTTCTGGTGCAGCTAGGGTGCAGAAGCCACCTCTGCTCTCAGTGCTGGCTTGTCCCAGGCCTTAGGCTTTGGCCTTCCTCTCTATCTACACTATCTTCCTGGTGATTTCACAAGTCCCCAGCTTCAGGGACTGCTGACACAATGGTGACTCCAAAATTTGTCTTTTCTCAGCCTGGGCCTCTGTGCTGAGCTCCAGAGCCCAGATTCAGTTGTCCATTTGACACCTCCAAACCATTTATTATTTATTTATACTTTTTAATAGAATTTACTGGGGTGACATTGGTGGATAAAATTATATAGGTTTCAGGTGTACAATTCTATAACACATCATCTGTATATTGTATTGAGCGTTCATCACCCCCAAGTCAAGCCTCCTTCTATCACCATTTATCCCTCTATGTCCTCTTCTACCTTCCCCACCCCCTTTCCCTTTGGTAATTACTGTTGTCTATAATCTACTGCTGCTCATGGGAATGTGTGTTATCCTTCAGGATACCGCCTCTGGCCCTTAGCTGATGGACAGAACATCCCTTAGCTGAGGTGCATAATGTCTGAATGCCCTTTTCTGTTGGTACTAAGTGAACCACGTCAGCTAGAAGGAGAGACAAACTGAGATAAGCTGAGCTCTGTCTCAAGGGTTTGAGTGAGACTTAGATGGAGTGATGCCGCTGGGCCCCTTCTTTCCCTGTGGATCTCTTTTATTCTCTTACTCCATTTCTGTGTCCCTTAGTCTCTGCTCAGTTTTCTGGCTGAATCTGTGTTTACTTCAAATTGAGTGGAGGATACCATCTGTATTCATTTTCTAGGGCTGTCATAACAAATTACCACAAATTGGGTGACTTCAAAAACTGACATTTAATCTCTCACACTTTTGAAGACCAGGAGTCAGAAATCAAGGTGTCAAAACTCAGGGTCACCCTGATCGGTGTGGCTCAGTGGGTTGGGCGTCCTCCTGCAAACAGAAGGGTTGCTGGTTTGATTCCTGGTCAGGGCACATGCCTGGGTTGCAGGCTGGGCCCCTGACTGGGGGCCTGCAGGAGGCAACTGATTGATGTTTCTCTCACACATCGATTTTTCTCTCTCTTTCTTTCTCTCTCCTTTCTTCTCTCTCTAAACATAAATTTAAAAAAATGTATTTAAAAGAAATCAGGGTTGTCCCTTCTGGGAGCTCTGAGGAAAAGCTTCTCCCTTGTACCTAGTGGTGGCTGTGATCTTTGGCAGTCCTTGGCTTATAGCTTGATAACTTCAATCTCTGCCTCCTCCTTCACATGGCCTTCACCTCTTCATGCTTAATCTTTTCTTCTGTCTCTTGTAAGGACACTTGTTGTTGGATTTAGGGCTCACCCTAATCCAGGATGACCTTAATATCCAGATCATTAATTTTGTCTGCCAATATCCTTTTTCTAAATAAGGTCCCATTCACAGGTTCCAGGTGGGCATATCTTTTGGAGACCACCATTCAACCCATTGCACAATCTTAGAGGCAAAAGGGAGAGGTAGGAAATGGATTTGCTTTTCTGGGCTGTGTCTTCCCTTCTCCTCCTGTTCTTTTGTCTTCCTTCTTCCATCCCATGTTGGCTACTTTTCTAGAGCTGGGAGCAGAACTCTCTATCTGAGAAATCTGCCGGCCCTTGTGGGATGGTCAGCCTGGAGCATTCCCTCTTGTCTTCACCATCTGCCTCACTCAGTGACTTGTGTGACTCTTTGCCCATGCCCTGCATGTTTGCACGTTTAGACCTGGACTCTGATCTTCTGAACCTGGACCTGCTAAACCTGTTTTTACCCAAGCTGAAGGACTCAGAGAACCTGCTTCTTCCCCTGGGGCCAGGGTTTGGCTTACTCCTTAGACAAGACAAGCCGGGTTCTGTGCTGATGGTAACACAGAAGAGGGTAGTTCCAGCCCAGGTCTCTCTCCTAAGCTTCGGGTCTGTCCATCCACTTCTTTCCTGAAGAGATAACATCTACCTGGATGTTTTCAAAGGCATCTTGAACACAACGCATTTATCACTGAACCTGCCAACTATTCCCTCTCCCTCAACTTGCCTCCCCTCTTGTGTTCCCTACTCACCTCTTTCCACCCAGTTGCTCATAACTTGCTATTACCTTTTCACTTTACATCTCCCCAAAGCCACCAGATCTTGTAGCTCCCACCTCTTATACTCCCCTCAAACCCATTTATTTCTCTCACATTCCACTGATTCCATCCTAGGTCAAGCCATCATCTCTCTCACCAACCTCCCAACTCATTTTGCCTGCACTCTCTGCTCTCTCTGTTACCTGTGATGTTGACTCTTGGTTCTTGAGTTTGGCTAGGAAAGAATTCAGAGCCAAGAACTATAGCACAAGAGGAAGTTTATTTAGCATGCAAAGCGAAAGTACACTCAAAGAGAAGATTTGAGCAATCTGCTCAGAGAGCTGCCTTGGCTTTTTAGAAAGAAAGTCACAGAGGCAGAAGAAGTAAGCCAGCTGGGCTGCATGGATTCTGGAAACAATTTACAGAGGCAAAAGAGGGGCCCTTGAAAACAGGTTCGGGGGGTGGGGGGAGGTGGTTAGGCCTGGATGACCTGCTGCTGCCCTCTGCTTCCCTGGTTGCATGCATCTCATGAGGATCCTTAGAGCTCAGGAGAAAGAAAGCAAAGATACATGCCTAAAGAAAGAAGGGGCAAGGTGTGCTCTAGAGCAGTGGTCCCCAACCTTTTTTGGGGGGAAGGAGGTTGAGTTTAGGTGAGCTTTGCTGGCTTGCCTGCTGTTGATGGATTGGGGCGAGGGTGGAGACAGGAGGGTGAGCTTCATTCACTGGCCCATTGTGGAGGTGGGGGGGTGGGGTGACAGGAGGTGGAGCTCAGGAGAGCTTTGCTTGTGGACCAGTAGCCTCTGTGGCCCAAGGGCTGGGGATACACGTGAGAGACAGAGAGAGAGAGAGAGAGAGAGAGAGAGAGGGAGAGAGAGAGAGAGAGAGAATGCGGAAGTGTGTAAATGCACTTGAACACTGGGTCCTTTGTCTTAAGGGTTTTATCTATTTTCTAAAGTCAGGAATTTTAGGGAAGGTCTCAGGGGAGGATCTCAATAGAATACTCATCAGCTTTCCAGGTGTGTCCTTTAATATGCTAATTAATAATAAAAAAAAAAAAATCCCGAGAGCATATAGGGTCAGGGTCGTGGTCTCTACTGATTGGTCCATATTAGAAGTCACTGCTCCTTGCATCCATTCCTGATGTCAGCCATGGTATCATTTCATCTGATTTTGCTGCTTTTCTGGGTCTGGAGCTGAAACACAACTGAGGCCTAGATGTTATCTCTAGTTTGACCAAACCTCGGTCTCTCTGTGAACATACTTGAGGCTTTGTTCCTCACACTATTGGATGCTGATCAGAACTTCTTGCCCTGAGGGCTTAAGGCTTGAGGGAGGGCGTGGTCATGCAAAAGGCAGGTGAGTCAGGGTGCTGGATGAAACCAGTTTGAATCAGCTGTCTGTCTCAGTTTCCCCATTCCATTGGCCAAGGAATTTTCCGAGCTTCTTGCTATCCTGCCTCATCTCTACTCCTTCTCTTTCCTGCAGCCCGAGTCATTCCTATAAACCCTCCCTGATATATCCCTTCAGTGCTTCCTATTGTCCCTTAGGATTCTTTTTCTTGCCCCACACCCTACACTGCCCAGGTGTCTCTCACTCAAATCCACAGCTCTCTTCATGCTGAAAAAGGAAATCACAACTGAGGCCTGGATGTTATCTCTAGTTTGACCCAAACTCTTGTCTCTGTGGTCAACGGACCCAAGACTTTGTTCCTAAGATTGATGCTGACCTGAACATCATTGTCTTGAGGGTTTAATGCTTTAGGGAGGGAGTGGTTGTGCAGGAGAGGAGGAGACAGGTGAGTCGGGGTTAACCTTCTTGGGGCTCAGCCATTCCCCATTGTGACTTTCAGTCCCTTTTTTACAACCTGGATACAATGTTGTCACTAGAGAACCTCCTGTGGGTGCAACCAAATAGCTGAGCTAGCTACCGCCTTTGAAGGCACATTGGAACCCTAAAACACACACTTCTAAAAAGCACGACATTCTGGGTTTGGTCCTGGGCTTCTTGTATTTAGCACAAGGATCAAATGGGAGGAGAAGCATCTCCAGACTCTAATTCCTTTCCCTTAGGGGTTCCCTTGTTTTGATTCTTCTTCTTTTTTAAATCTTTATTGTATTTCTTCTTCTTTTTTTTCCCCCCAAACCCTTGCTTTGAGTCACGTTGTCACATACCTACATTTTTCCTGGGACAAAATCATCTTCCTTTAAAGACCAGGACTTCCTTAGAATAGCTGCAACAGGTTGTTTTTTTTTCCAAAAGAATTTTAATAAATAACAAAATAAGTTAGTGGGGGCGGGGGGGGGGCAGGATTACAAAACACCCAAACAATATAGAGTTCCTTATCTAAAGCCTGGCACCAGTTTCAGATTACTGTAATTACATTCTAGACCACCAGGCTTCTTTCATGAGTTCAATATGACAAAGCGCCCTGGCTGGTGTAGCTCAGTGGATTGAGCTCGGGCTGGGAACCAAAGGGTCCCGGTTTGATTCCCAGTCAGGGCACATGCCTGGGTTGCGGGCCAGGTCCCCAGTGAGGGCCATGTGAAAGGCAACCATACATTGCTCTTTCTCCCTTGCTTTCTCCCTCCCTTCTCCTCTCTCTAAAAATAAATAAATAAAATCTTAAAAAAAAAATATGACAGCCCTGGCTGGTGTAGCTCAGTGGAATGGGCGCGGGCTGGGAACCAGAGGGTCCTGGTTCGATTCCCAGTCGGGGCACATGCCTGGGTTGCGGGCCAGGTCCCCGTGAGGGCCATTTGAGAGGCAACCATACATTGCTGTTTCTCTCCCTCTCTCCCTCCCTTCCCCTCTCTCTAAAAAAATAAATAAAAAATAAAATCTTAAAAAAAAAAAATATGACAAAGCTTCCAGACTTGGTGGCCAGCCCCATCTTATTTTATTTTATTTTTTTGCATGTATGAAAACTTCACCGTAAAGTTGAAACAAAAACCAGCTCTATGTCTCATGTATAGCTCTCTTACAGCATCTTCAAGAAAACTTCAGCTCCATGGTGGGATGCTGAAAATGCCTTGGGCCTTTAGGCAATCCCTTATCTGGTTTTGTTTTACTTTTTTTTTTTTTTTTAAAGATTTTATTTATTTAACCCTGGCTGGTGTAGCTCAGTGGATTAAGCATGGGCCTGTGAATCAGGGCACATGCCTGGGTGTGTGCCCACGTCTGGTCTCTAGTAGGGGATACACGAGAGGCAACCACACATTGATGTTTCTCTCCCTCTCTCTCTCCCTTCTCCTCTCTGTAAATAAATAAAATCTTTATTTATTTATTTTCAGAGAGAGGTGAAGGGAAGAAACATCAATGTGTGGTTGCCTTTTGTGCGCCCCTCACTGGGGACCCAGCCTGTAACCCAGGCATGTGCCCTGACTGGGAATTGAACCGGTGACCCTTTGGTTGGCAGTATGGCACTCAATCCACTGAGGCACACCAAGCAGGGCCCTTATCTGGTTCTTTAATAAGAACAGCCTCCTGAGGAAATTTTACCCATGGGAGAGATGGATTTGCCCTCGAATTCCTGGCATGGTCCGAGAGACACTCCTTTGTAATGAGGATGGCTGGAATAGAGAGAAGAACCTAATAATTATGAACTTCTTAACATGTGCCAAACACTTTAAATATTTAATTTTTAGCACAAGCCTTTGCTGTAGGTGTCAATAGCTAATTATATTTTGTAGAACTCGAGACTCAGAGGAGTTAAGTAATTTGTTCAAGATTTTGAAGCTAAAGAGCTAAACTAAGAGTAAAGTTTGGGCTGGCTGATGACAAAGAGGTAGAAGTACCTTTGCTTTCTTTGAAGGTGCAAGCTTTTCCACCCTTTTTTGTCTGGTTGGAGGGAGTCTTTTAGTCTAAAAACATTTGCCAAACTCCCTCATGTGCACACCTCTTTGGTTTTAGGAGGTGTTGACGTTTCATAGACAAAGTCCTTGCCTGCTGCCAGTTTACCGGATGATTTCAGGTGAGTTATTGAACCTACTTATGTGTCAGCTCAGAAATGGGAGTGATGTCAGATGAAGTCACAATACATTTTTGATGGGATCTCCAATAAAAAGATGATGATAAACAACAGCTATGCAGTGTGCATACCAGAACACTTGCTTGTTTTCTTTGGGCCAGAAGAGCTGATTGCAGGCTCACAATTTGACACATGGTATAAAAAACCCTTGGGAGTCTAAAACTTCTCAAGTTAGGGGTGGTGGGGGAAAGCAACAGACACCTGCTATTTGCATAGTGCTTTACAGAGCATTTCCAGATCTGCACAACTGATCCTCACCCCACCTGTGAAGTGGGATTAGTGTACCCATTTTAATAGATGAGAAATCTTGGGTCACACAGTCAATCAAAGTAATTCAGGCAAAAGTGCTTTGTTTTATTTTATTTTTGACTCTGCCTCAGATATCTAGAAAATTTTTTCACCTCGATTATTTGTAATAATGAACCAACACAAATGCCATCAACAGGCAAACAAAATACAATCTTCTATTCTGGGGACACCTCCTGTCCCTGCATAGACGCACAGACCTCCAAACCCAGTCAACAACACAGGGCTCTACATCCCCAGGAACTTCAAATAACCTGGAGCAGTAAGGGATCATCTTCATGTTTGTTTATTTATTTGTTACTTAAATTTTTAAGAAAATTTATTGATTTTTGGAGAAAAATTTGTTCCACTTATTTATGCCTTCATTGGTTGATTCCTGTATGTGCCCTGAGCAGAGTTTGAATCCACAGTAACCTGGGTGCATCAGGTGGAGGCTCCAACAAACTAAGCTACCTCGCCAGGGTGTTTTTCATGTTTATTATACAACAATGTCTGGGAGAAGTTTGGAATGGATTGGCTTCTTCAAAGAAAGTTGTGTTCTTATGAGGGATAGCCAGCTAGGATTAAGCTCTATTTGGTTTTTTATTTCTGTGAGGGTATGAAGGCTGAGCAAACAAGGATTGTCTAGAGAATCAGCATGGGAAAAATAACAACTATGTAAAAGCTTTAGGCACACAACCAAGTTAACAGTCCAACAATAAACAGCACGCGGATTGACAGCATCCCCTCCTTTGGAGGTGGTGGTGGTGAACTGTAGAGCCCAGTACCCTTTTGAACAGCGAACACCCTCCCCCCACCCTCTCCTTCCAGCAGGGCAGCACTGTGGATAGGGACTGTTTAGAGGCAAGTCCTCCCAGTGTGGGGGAGTGGGTTCTGTTCAACCCAGTTTTGGGGCGAACGCTGATAGACCTGCCAATGCAGTTAGGGCGGACTTGGAAAGGAGCCAGTTTTTCTAGCCTGGTCCCCAGCTGGGTCTCTGCCTGGGAAGCTGGAAGCACGTGGTGGGGCTTCCTGGCCTCAGAACCTAGAGGCTCCAACACGCCCTATTAACATCCCCACAAGGAAGGCGACCACAAGGAATAAGTGTGCACTTATTTGCATCCAAGTGTTTGCCTTAAGACAGGAACTTACGTGCTGGAGGTCACATTTACTGGGGCTCCCAGAGGGACAGACCTGTCTCGGGGTGGGCAGGTGACAGGGTACGTGGGTAGAGCGGTAGGGGCTCCGGAGAGGTTGACCTCTTGTCTCCACCCCAATTTTCTAATGGCCCCTGGTCCACATTTGCGAGTGCCTGCCTCCCCCTGGGTCAGGACCTTTACCCTAGGAGCCTCCACTTCCAGCAGGGCCCCTCAAACCGTCCCCTTCCCCAAGACCCTGCTGGCCAGGCATCACTCCGACCTCCCCTCGTCGGCCCACTGGGCCGCGCTACCCGGGGGCTGGGAGCCCGCACCTGCCCCCACCCCGCGGCGTCCCCTCCCCTTCACTTCCCCCTCCCCTCGTTCCCTCCTTCCCCTCCCCCCTGCGGCGAGGCGGCAGCGGCGGCTGAGGCGGCAGCGGCGGCTGAGGCGGCGGCGGCGGCGGCGGCGGCGGCGGCGGCGGAGGCGGCGGCGGGCGGGGCTCGGCTCGGCTCGGGCTCCGCGGGCGGGCGGGCGGACATGGCGGCCAACATGTACCGGGTCGGAGGTAGGAAGGCTCGGCCCGACCCGGCCCGTTTGGGAGCGGGCTCCGGGAGTGGGAGGTCGGGGCGAGCTCACCCTAACCGCTGGCAGCACGGGCGCCGGGACTGAGGGCGCGGGGGGCGGGGGGACGCCGGGGCCCGTAGAGGGGCCGGGGCTCCCTACCCCGCCACCTTCCCCTCCCCCTCCCCCGCCGGGGCCGGCCAGGGGCCCAGGCCCACCCCCCACCCGCCCAGTGTTTCGGGGTCAGGCCTGTACTTGGGGGTGTGAATTATCAGACGCCCCTCCATGAAACTCCCGTGGGGGTAGGGACCGTCGAGCCCCCTAATAGGGTTGTCTTTCCTCGCTTGGCTTCTAGGCAGTGGGGGTTGGATAGGGTGGGGGACATCCCTCCCATCTTCTACTTGTCTTCAGTGGGAGTGTGAGGTGGGGGTGTGAGTGTGGGGGGGACCATCTGGACAGGCCTGTTTGCGGGGACAGGGCCCAGCACCTCTCCTTCCGCACACCCCCTTTCGTTTGTTGGCCTGCCCCCCAAGAGCGGCGCTTAGTGGGGGCCAGGGCACCGCAGCCAGAGCGGGGGAGTTGAGCTCCGCCTGGACGTTTGCTCTCCTGTCCGCCTCCTTCCCAGCCTTCTGCAGAAGAGAGAAATAAGGTCAAACAAACTTTCTCCCTACTCACGACGCCCTCCTCCCTCTTTCCTGGTAAAATAATAATTCAGATAAGTGGCGTGTTTGTGTGTGAGACATGCTTTTGCTTCTCTGCTCATTAGCTGAGCTCCTGATGGATGGTGCTGGGAATGGCCTGTCTGAATGAGGCCACTTTGCAGAAGAGAGACAGGAAAGAGGTGCTAACACAATAATGCAGCCCAGCCTCTCAAATAAACACACAGTGGGACGTTTCCAGTGAACCTATTCGACGAGAGAAAAAGCCACAGTTGAAAATTTTACCCTATTTGTTAAAGGCCTGCAGCTATTTTTAAAACAACAAAACTCTAAATGGATCTAGATTACATATGGTAGAGGTATGAAAAAAGACCCTTGATACCACCTCGGAGACCTGTGTCGCTCAGAAAGTGCCCCCCCCCCACCGCCCCCACCCCTTGCCCCTCATCTTCCAGATAGAGCTGTGGAAAAGTTTGTCAGTGTGCTTCCCCGTACTTGATCCACTCACCTGATTTTTTTTTTTTTTTTTTTAAGTTGATGATTGAAATGCGCTTTGAGCTGCCAAGCCTTTCAAGATGCTCTGAATTTGTCTTAGGCCAGTAGTTTTATGTGAGAAGCGTACTCCAGAGCAAATTGGATTGGAGGGAAAAGATGTAAAAGCGGTTATAGTGTGAACGATACATGTTTGTCAGCTCCGACTACTCAGTGATGACAAGAGGTGTCTTTGTTATTAAAGGAATGACATGTGTGGGACAGGAGTCCAGGAGAACTGGATAAAACATTAATTGAGATGAACATGCCAGGAAAATAAGGGTCTGTGAATAGTAGGCACATGGGAGAATATATTAAGGTTGCATTACTAAGTTTGTTTTGACCAGGGAATGAATTACATGCTTCATTTTGAGTGTGAATTGCCTAATGTAGAAAGTCATAGATCCACAAATGTGAACTTTCTGTTCAAAAGATTAAGCTCTTTACTTCCTTTAATTACAGATTATGTCTACTTTGAGAATTCCTCCAGCAACCCGTACTTAATCAGGAGGATAGAAGAACTCAACAAGGTATATACTAGAGTATTCTTGATTCTAATATAAAAAAAATAATAATTGTTTTCCATTGAAGATAATTGGGTAAAGGGCATAGAGGTGATTTTATTTTCAGTTCCAGACTTTCTGAAAGTAGAGATTTCAGATTAGAGAATTATGCAGTACTCTGAATATTCATTTCCTTTTATAATTACCTGATATTAAATGTTATTGGATATTTAACATCTGCAGATTTCTTCAGATTGCTTAGAGCTTCTCAGAGCAGGTTGTTCCTGTAACTCAGTACCTTTTTATATTTAGAGTCATAATTTGTATTTCCCCCTTTTAATTTTTTTTATTTTAAGTAATTTATTTATTTATTTTTTGAGAGCGCGGAAGGGAGGGAGAAAGAGAAAGAGAGAAACGTCAATATGCAAGACACATAGATCCAATCTGCTGCCTCTTGCATGCCCCCAAATTGGGGACCTGGCCTGCAACCCAGGAATGTGCCCAGACTGGGAGTTGAACCAGTGACCTTTTGGTTTGTAGGCCAGTGTTCAATCCACTGAGCCATACCAGCCAGGGGAATTTTTCCCTTTTTAGTGATTTAAGTTTTTCCACTTTCAGTTTTAAAAGGAGGAAGCTAGGAAATACAGTATTGGAGGGAATTTGTAAAATTCTGGACTAGGCTAACTAGTTTTGATGCAATATAAACTGGCTTTGTACCTTAGGCTTAAGTAAGTAAAACTTTTACATTAAGGTTTGTCTCTGATCACAGGTGTTCAGGACATCAGAAGCATTATGACTGTGGTAGATGAGCTTTACATGGAGGCACACAAAACGTTCATAAACTACATGAACCCTAGATTTCTAATGATGCTCTGGTATCCTCCAAACCACTTTAAGGGTTATTTGTATAGCTTATGAAAATTCATAGTGTTAAAGTGTTTGAGGCTGTCTACTTGATGCCTTTCCCCCCAAATACCATCTGGTGATTGGTCCATTTCTGAGTCCTAGGAAGCCAGGTCTAATCAAGGACATTCCAGGCTTACAAACCTTGAGATTTTGGTTTGCTTCTGGGATTACAGCAGGAGCCGTGCATTTTTAAAACTTCTGTAACCTTGGTCAGTGTGGTTCAGTTCGTTGGAGTGTCATCCCGGAACTGAAAGGTTGCGGGTTCGATTTCCTCAGGGCACACACCTACGTTAGGAGTTCGATCCTTGGTCCTGGCTCGTATGGGAGGCAACCAGTCGATGCTTCTCTCTGGCATTGCTGTTTCTGTCTTTCCTTCCTCTCTGAAAGCAGTGGGAAAATGTCCTAGGATGGGGTTAAAAATAAAATACAACACTTCCTTAGTGTTTGTGATCACCACTAAATGTAGACAGTGGTCTCAGGATTGGGTCAGTCTGTGGGTGGGAACTGTCCCTCTTGACTGCCACTCTTGCTGCTCTGCACTCTGCTCGTTTGGCTCCCAGCACTGTAGATGGCGCTGTTTTTTACACGGACCCTCCTGAGAACCATTTAGTTGTTACCGTTCTTCTGTACCTTGCTCCTTTTTCCATATCTCTTATCACCTTCGAGTATACCTAATTATTGTGTTTATTTTCATTGCCTGTTTTCCCAAACTAGAATGTAAGCTTGGTGTGTGTAATGATTTTCTCTGTTCACTGATGCATCATCCCAAGTGTCTTAGCATAGTGGCTGGCCCGTAGTTATGATGTTCAGTAAATATTTGTTGAATTAATGGATTTCTCAAATGTCTGCTGTACATACTTGTACATAGTTTTTCTGTTTACAAAGTATTTTGATCCATTTGTTCTACAGATATTTCTGAGAACCTGCCACTTGTCAGGCACTTTTAGCACTGTTAGGAATTCAGGACTGAAGAAAAATTAAAAAAAAAATGGAGGCAGACACAAAGGAAATTGCAACTTTGCTAAATTTATAAACATCAGGAAGTATATAATCTGGGGGTTCACATCTGTTACCTCTGTTGAGCCTCACAATAACCTTAAACCATTAGGTAGATGCATTATGAATTGTAGTCATTAAGCACACAGTGGAATGACTGGGTTATGCATTGAGCTTGAACCTGGATCATTTCACACTCCTTTATATTACCATTCACTTCAAAAGTACCCCTCCCCACACACCATTCCTCACCTTCTCCCTACCCCTTAGCTTTCAGCCAAGAGTTATTAATGTAATAATTGTCCTTTGGGGGCTGGAGATGACTGAACTGTGAGGAGTAGGATTGTCTGTTATTTTAAGAATGGCAGTTTGACTGGAGGGAGTATTGGTAAACAACTGAAATTGGCTAGTTAAGTACTAAATATTTACATAGGGCCTTTATATCTGAAGGGATGTGAAAAAGATATCTTTTAAAAAAATTTATTGATTTTTAGAGAGGAAACAGGTGATGGGGACAGAGAGAGAAAGAGAGAGAGAGAGGAAGAGAGAAAGAAACAGTGATTTGTTCTACCTATTTATGAATTCATTGGTTGCTTCTTGTATGTGCCCTGACTGGGATTGAACCTGCAACATTGGCATATCAGGATGGTGCTCTAACCAACTAAGCTACCCGGCCAGGTCTAAAAGGGATCTCATTTTAAAGAATTCATTAAGCAAATATTTCTTGAGCACCTATTATATATCAGGGGCTATGTTAGGCTCAGATACAATAAAGAACAATATGGATATAGTCCTTGCCCTCACAGAGTCCATGTTCTCAGGGAGGAGGTGAGGGAGATGCATGAAAAGGTGTTACCGGGCATAAAGAAAATAGTGATAAATAGTGTTAACTTCTAAGAAGGAAATATGCAAGAGCCTTGCATAAGGAGTAACAACTGGTCAGTTCCTTTGGACAGAGGAGGAAAGGATTTTAAGGACATTGAAGTTGAGGCCTGAAGGATAAGGAAGAGGTACCCATGGCAGAGGCCACAAGAATGTTCAGAAAGGCCTTGACTACTCAGGTCAGTTTGGCAAAGTGGGGAAAGCTGGACTACAGTATTTCTTTGTCTCTTCTTCTTTTTTTAAATTACAGTTACAGACCTTAGTCTCAATTTTTCTGGAAAAGTTTTGTGAACTTTTAGGTGCAAAACTAAATATCAGTTGGTGAACACAGTTCAGTATTGTTATTTATACACAGATATAGTTAAAATGATCTTTTGGAAGAAGAATACAAGGTTAAAATAGAAAACACCTTTTTGGTACATCTTATTCAGTCACTGTCTTGCTTGGGTGTTGCTCTTGCTTCTGAAGATGGAGCTTACATACGTGTTGAAAGAAATCTTTCTGCACATAACATTGAGGATATATTCACAGGAAGTTTTGGAAGGTGTGATTGTGAATAAAATAGCATGTTGTTTGCTATTGGGATTTTTTTTGGTGTGTATACTATGTAATTTATATGTACCTTCACATTCTGCATATTTTATTAATCTTCCAGTTTACTCTGAGATTTTTTGTTTTGTGGCTTTCATTTTGCAAAAGGGCTTTTTTTGGTGGGAGGGAGGAATCACTGACTTTAAGTATCTGATGACTCCCCCCCATATACATTTGCACTTACAAGATTTTGCACATAATTTCAGGAGATTTCCTCAAAGCCCTTTTATGGAATGCAAGTTAATACTCCTCCTGCCTTTTGGGATCTTTTGGGAATAAGGGCAGAAATTGGGAAAAGAAAGTCCCTTTTTTAAAAAAATTATTTTATAAAGATGTATTTTATTTTCATGTGAGAGAGAGATAAAGAGAAACATTGATCGATTGGTTGCCTCCTGCATGCTCCTCAACTGGGAAAATGAAACCCTACAACCTAGGTGTATTCCCTGAGTGGGAATCGAACTGGCGACCTTTTGGTTACTAGCCTATGCTCCAACCAACTGAGCCACACTGGCCAGTGCAGGAAAGCCTCTTTCCATTTGTTCCTTTTTTTTTTTTTTTTTTTTTTTTTTAAAGAGAGAGGAAGGGAAGGAGAAAGAGAGGGCGAGAAACAAGATTGATTGCCTCTTGCACAGCTCCAACCAGGGACCAGGCCCACAACCCAGGCATGTGCCCTGACCAGGAATCGAACCAGAGACCTTTCAGTTTGCAGGACGATGCCCAACCCACTGAGCCACATCAGTCAAGGCTTTCTACTTGCTCTTTACTTTGGGTAAACCATGGGCTTTCTGAAAATAGAAATTGGGTTTTTTAAAACATTTTTTTGAAAAAAATAATGTATTTTCTAAGTATGGGATAGAAACAGATATGAGTATGAGGTGACTAAAATGATTTTAGAGCTTAGGACAGACTCTTATCGCGAGAGGGTATTTTAATAGACCTGTTTGACAGAATAGAGATTGAAGAGGCTGGAACTTAAATGGAGAAAAGAAATTGGTGTTCATTGTGGGGTTTTTTTTTTTTAAATTCTCACTCAAGAACTTTTTTCATTGCTTTTAGAGAGAGAGGGAAACATCAAGGTGAGATAAAGAGAAGCATCCATTGGTTGCCTCCCACAAGCGCCGGATGGGGATCAAATGCACCCGGATTGGGGTTTGAACTCACAACCTAGGTATATGCCCTGACTGGGAATTGAACCGCAACCTTTAGGTTACGGGATGATGCTCCAACCAACTGAGCCACACTGGCCAGGGCCATTGTAGGTTATTCTTTATACATGTCCCTACTTTTCCCACCTGTGGTTTTTTTCTCAGGGCCTGTTTTTTTTCCTTAGACAACTTAGTAGTCCTCCAGATATCACCTGTTAGGACTCCTTTCCTTCTTTCCTAGCGGTCCAAGATGTTTCTGCCCCATTTATTCTTCCGTGAAGCTTTTGCCTCCATGAGTGAGAAGTGGAGTCTGCAGGGGAGAGGAGAAAGTAAAGGAAAATAGTGTGGGGCATATTGTCAAGGATGTTTTACATTTATGTGTTAGTTGTGGGGAACTGGTGAAAGTGTCTAATCAGGTGAGGGACAATATTATAGCTGGGTTTGGAGGGTTTGGAGGGGAGATGACGTGTGACCAGGCATCCTTACTGGATTGGAGGCTTAGTGAGGGCAGGCACCATGTATCTGCAGTGCTTAGTGCTGGGGCATATGGGAAGGGCCAAAAAAATTTTCAGTGAATATATGTTTCTTTGAATGTATATAAGTGTGTGTGTGTGTGTGTGTGTGTGTGTGTACACAACCCCAGATTTTACATATGTCAAATATTTAACCTGGGTCTTAGAGCAGTACTTTTCATACTATTTGTGGTAAAGAAGTTTCACTATCTTAGACTGCTTTTCTAAAAGTAAAAAAGAAAAGTGAAATTTAAAATAGGCTTATAACAATACAAGCCCCCATTTTTCATTGTTAGTTTCAATAGTTATAAAATTAACTCTGAAATTCCATAATACTAATTTCATTACACAGAAACTGTGGACTGGGCCTCGGACCACAGTTTGGGTAGTTCATTGTTTGGGTAAATGCTTGAGAGGGGTGAGTGTGTGTGTGTGTGTGTGTTTGTGTGTGTGTGTGTGTGTATTATTGAGGAATACTGTGGCTGTAAACCTAATAGCCAAGGGTGTACATACTTAGAAGAGATTATTTATTTTGGACTATGCCCCTCCATCCTACACAGGTTTAAATAAGAATTTAATTAGCTTTGTAGAGTATTCCTATGGAAGGAACTCATTGGTGAGGCAGAAAAAAAAAATATGTCTTGAAACTCATGTTTTGGAGTTTTAACATACTTTTGTGTCAAAGAAGACAAAAACAATGAAGAGTTTATAATTGAAGTCATTGATAGATTTTATGTATGTGGAAATATTGGTTTGTTCATTTAGCAGATTGCTGGATCATTACTTCTGAAGGATATATTTGATGATAATATTGTGAAATATAGAAGCACTTTGGTTAGGATTTAATATGATTTCAATTTTAAGGGGCAGTATTTCTATAAGATTTATTTTTCACTCAAACTGCTGCTGAACTTCACAAAATTGACAAATTTACTGCAGCACATATATATTCTTATTTCTTTATGTTTGAATATATCTGTAAGCCCACAGAAATTCTGAAAATTTGTTTTCAATGTGTTTGAAATTGGAAATCACAATAGCTTTTTATTGTGCCCTATGTGTTTTTACAGAGAACTTTGTAATGAATGATTGGCCTTCTTGAAAGCTCTCAGAATTCATAAAGAACAGGAGAGTTGGAGCCTGGGCCCCAGCTGCAGTAAATTACGCCCTAACTAAATATTGATTTGTATTCTAGACTGTAGTCAGAAAGAAATAAGAGCTTCAGTGGTTTATAACTCAAGGTTTTTAATACTTTCATATGGGAAGGGAAAGTAAGTACTACTAAGATTATTGACTGTTACGGCTTCATAGACTCCCTTGGGCTGGAGACTGCTTTTCCAGGTGGTTTGGTCCATTCGGCATGATGGCTGCCTGCACCTACAGAGCTTCATCATCGATCCTCTGTGGGGGCGTTCAGGAGAGGGCTGGGTGATTTTACTCTTAGCCAGTGCTTCTGGGAGTGGTTTTGCAGGAGATATGTTTAACTGTCTTAAATAAGGAAGTTATTTAAGACAGTGGCTATTGAAGTTTTGGGGATTAGTTTCTCAAGGCTAATCAGATTTAACTATGTCTGCCTTTGTTCATTAAAATGGTCCGATCAGCTCTGGCTGGTGTAGCTCAGTGGATTGAGTGTGGGCTGGGAACCAGAGGGTCCCGGTTCGATTCCCAGTCGGGGCACATGCCTGGGTTGCGGGCCAGGTCCCCGGTGGGGGCCATGTGGGAGGCAACCATACATTGCTGTTTCTCTCTCTCTCTCTCTGTCCCCCCCTTCCCCTCTTTATTTTATTTTAATAAATGAAATCTTAAAAAAAAATTTAACTTCATCTTCACTTTCAAAAAAAAATAATGGTCCGATCACTTTAGTTTAATTGATGCCAGTAAGTTTAGTTTCACTTGTACCCTGAACAAATGTCACTCATCCTATTTGAAATTTTTAGCTTTCTAATTATCCTACAGTTGTGGCTGGCACAGTGTAAATATGAATGTGATATTATAATTGTGCTATATTCTAGTTTTGTTTTAGAAACTATTTGAATCTAATATTCAGTACAGATGACTTTTATTTTTCTTATTTCTTAGACTGCAACTGGCAACGTGGAAGCAAAAGTAGTGTGCTTTTATAGACGACGAGATATTTCCAACACGCTTATAATGCTTGCAGACAAGCATGCTAGTAAGTTAATTGTTTTTTTTTCTTGGATTAATAAAAATAATGTCAAGTCTTTTGTTTTCCAGGATGTGCGGAAAAGTACTTTTTTGTTACTTGTAGCTTTTTGCTTTCCCATTTGTCTTCCTCTTAGTTTAGATGGGAGTAATTTTTGGGGTGGTGCTTGGTTTTTAGTATATTTTTTAGATTGCATTGTATGTTTCTTAATTAGTCAAAATGTTGAAATAGAAGTCTTTGCAAGCAGGCTCTAGCAGGCAGTCAGAGCAGTGTTCTGCCATGTCTCATTTTCAATGGTGGTTTGAGTGTATAAATATAAGGAAATTTATACTTCACTGGCATTTTCTTGGAGGACTTTTTTTCCTGTCTATAAATAACTGGATAATACATTCTTAAAAATCTTTAGTATTAATTGTGTGTTTATAGTATTAGGGGTGCGTTAAAAATTGCTAGAAAAAGAAATGCAAGGTGATAATTTAGGTATGTATTCCTGCAGATAACAGCTCTGAGCACTTCTTTTAAACATTTTTTTAAAATTTGGTTTTAGCCCTGGCTGGTGTGGCTCAGTGGATTGAGCATAGGCCTGCAAAGCAAAGGGTCGCTGGTTTGATTCCCAGTCAGGGCACATGCCTGGGTTGCAGGCCAGGTCTCCAGTACGGGGTGCACAAGAGGCAACACACATTGATGTTTTTCTCTCCCTTTCTTGCTCTATTACCCTCTCTCTAAAAATAAATAAATAAATAAATAAAAATTGATTTTAGAGAGGAAAGGGGAGAGAGACATCAATTTGTTGTTCCAGTTATTTATGCGTTCATTGGTTGATACTTTTTTAAAAAAAGATTTTATTTATTTATTTATTTTTAGAGAGAGGGGGTAGGAAGGAGAAAGAGAGGGAGACAAACAATGTGTGCTTGCGTCTTGTGTTCCCCATACGGGGGACCTGGCCCGCAACCCAGCCTTGTGCCCTGACTGGAAATCGCTCCTGCGATCCTTTGGTTCCCAGGCTGGCACTCAGACCACTGTGTTACACCAGCCAGGGTCATTGGTTGATTCTTGTATGTGCCCTGACTGGCGATTGAACCCACAACAGTAGCATACTGGGGTGACGCTCTAACCAGCTGAGCTACCCAGGCAGAGCTAAAACTTTTAAAAGTTTAAATATACTCGGTAAATACACTGAAACACTTACTTGTAGTATAATCTGTTTGTATTGTATTTATTTGTTTTTTGTCCAATCAACAGCTTTAACATATTTTAGCATTTATTAAAAAATAACAAGCACAATCATAAAAAAGTGATTTAAATTTTAAGAAAGAAGGCATATGTGGACTATAAGTACTTTATTTTTGAAAGCCATTTTGCAGTTTGATACTGTGATCTGTAGTGGGTCTTGGAGACCCTGAAGCGTTAGAGGTGAGGGGTAATGGGTAAGGGAGGCCATTGTGTGCACACGTGGTTTGTTCTCTTCTGTCTGCTTGAGAGTCATTCCCCCACCGTGTTGCCAATTTAAACAGGCAGATCGGTTGTCTCATACGTTAAATTCCTATTCAGTATTCTGCTATGTAGTTCATAGTGTTTTTAAATTTCTTTCTATTTTTATATAGAAAGTATTCATTATGATATAGCTTATATAATATTTTTTCTTCTTCTTAATTTTATATCTCCACAAGAAAACCTAGCACTATTGAGTGTGTATTACATCCTGTGGAGAACTTCAATCTTAGGTCACAGTGTTAAGAGCTCCTGGTTTTTCTCCCATAAGCTTAGATTGTAAGTGTACAAATTCTGTGTTGACAGATTCAGGGCATTCATGTTTATCCCCTATGTATGTGACCAAAATAATTGCTTTTTATTTAAGTTAAAGTTTAGTGAAGCACACTAATAAACTCCCACGTGTGAGGCAAAGAATGGGCTACTCCACAGAGTAGCCAAAATAATTGCTTATTAAAGTTACATACTAATCAGTTATTAAATAATTGCTTATCAAATTATTGCTTATTAAATAAGCATAATTTAATAATTGCTTATTAAATATGACATACTAATCAGTTATTTTAGCTATAGCCAAAATCTATAAATTCAATATGTAGTCAAGTGTCCATGTAAAGTTATTTGCATTTTATTCACCATTTACAATATAAACTGAAGAAAGGTAAAATGCCACATTTATATTCATATATTTTGGGGTTTAATGTAGCTGCTAATGCAGCTACTTAAGTTGTTATTGCAAAGGTAGTGAAATGTAAAGACTGTTAAGGGGTTTGCTGACTCATCCTTGGGGGGGATCTCAGCGAGCCTGTACCTGGGGGCAATTTTAGACTTGCATATACAGAAAATCAATTTTTTCGGAATTGATTTGGCTCTTGGGATTGACTCATAGAAACCCAGTTTCAAGAGACTTAAGAGTCAGTCAAATTCTATAGTGGCAATTGTGCAGTTTAGAGAAAGACCTGGATTCAGATTCTGGTTTGCTCCTAGTGGCTTGCTTTGGGAAATTTTCTTTTTTTTTAGATTTTATTTATTTATTTTCAGAGAGAGGAGAAGGGAGGGAGAAAGAGCAATGTATGGTTGCCTCTCACATGGCCCTCACTGGAGACCTGGCCCGCAACCCAGGCATGTGCCTCGACTGGGAATCGAACGGGGACCCTCTGGTTCCCAGCCTGCGCTCGATCCACTGAGCTACACCAGCCGGGCTTGGAAAATTTTCTTAACTTCTCATTCATCTCCATTTTCTTCATCTGTAAAATGGGATTGAAGAAATTACCTCACTTTGTGTTATATGTATTTTAACACCATTTAAAAAGTTAAGGGAAAACATTGTGCTATTGTTGATAGGAGGATTAAGGGACCCAGGGAAAGGCTCAGAATGGGTGCTTAACAAATGTCAGTGGGAGTTTCTAACCCCCTCAGTAATTTTAGAGCATCTCTTCAGGTGGACTACTTCTATTTACATTTACCTGTTTTCATTCACTATTTATTGATGTATCTTAGTATGCTGGAGTTAGAGGTATCTTTCTGTTTGTTGGTATTGACTGAAACTTAAGGTGAGGAGAACAAATAAAATTGCCTGAATCGTTCACGCTTTATAAAGAGGTTTACAGAAGGATTAATGGAGAGAATGTCATATATTAGAAAGATTTCAAAATTGGAATCCTGTGTGTGGATGCCTCTTAATTTTTCTGAACCGTAGTTGATCCATTTGAAACTTTTCATTATGGACTCCTTTAAAGCTTTTACTACAGGAAATATCAAACATACAGAAGTACAGAGAATCGTATCATACACCTGGTGTTTCCATTACTCTGCTTTAATAGTTATTAATACATGAGCAGTTGATTGATCTAGACCAGCAATTTTCAACCCTTTTCATCTCATGGCACACAAAACTAGTTACTAAAATGCTGCGACTCACCAAAAAGTTTACGTTTTGCTTAACTGACAAAATAAGTATAATTTTGATTGTTTTACAAAAAACAAACAGAAAACCCTAATAATAGTAATTACCTATCCTTTTTGCTCCAAAGTGATATTTTAAAAAATCAGGTGCCTCTACTTGTATGTCAGGATTTCTGGTACCAAGAATTAACCAGTCAGATGAAACCTTATGAATGCAACATGACCAGTAAGATGAAACGCTGTTATATGACCTATATATTTATGATTGCAGGGCATTCACACCAGATGGCTATTGTTGTGTTAGCTGTTGTCATTTTTTGGACAAATCTAAGGGAAAAGTGGTCAGTTCCCATGACTAAATAGGCTATGTTTTAAAATTCTTGTGGCACACCAGTTAAAAATTGGTGGTCTAGACCCCTCCTTACTTGCTCTTATTTTGAAGCTCATCAGAGAAATTTTACCATTTCATCTGTAAATATCACAGAATGTATTTCTAAAAGATAGGACCTCATTCAAACTTGTAGTGAGTACCAAGAATATACAAGGAACTCTCAAGTGCCCTGTATCCAGATTTAGCAAATTAACATTTTGCCCTGTTGAATTTGTCACTGTTTTTATACATAAATAATTTATATTTTTTCCTGAACAATTTGAGAATACATTGGAGATGTCAGTGTGTTTTTCCTAAATGCAAGGAAATTCTTTCTTTTAAAACATTTTTAAAAGACTTTATTTATTTATTTTTAGAGAGAGGGGAAGGGAGGGAGAAAGAGAGGGAGAGAAAAACGTCAGTGTGTGAGAGGAACATCAATGGATTGCCTTTAACCAGATATCTGGCCGCAGACCAGGTATGTGCACCTGTGACCTTTCCATTTTGGGGACTGACGCCCAACCCACTGAGCCATACCAGTAAGGGCAGGAAATTATTTTATATAACCATAGTATAGTAAACAAGTCAGGAAATCTAATATTTACCCAAGACTATTATCTCACAGTCCTTAATCAAATTTCATGTCTCAATGGTGTTCTTTATAGCTATATATATCTTTTGTTAGTCTACATAAAATCCAGGCTCAAACATTGTATTTTATTGTCAGGTCTTCTTTATATGAAACCAGGTCCTCATCTTTGTGTTTTTTGACCTTAACATTTTTAAGAAAACAGGCCAGTTATTTTGTAGAGTATGGCTCAGATTGCGTTTGTCAAATGTTTCCTCGTGATAGATTCAGGTTAGGTATTTTTGTAGGGATGCCATGTCCCTTTGGATTCTGTAAGTTACTTGGGGGGAGATAAGTGGCAACTGTATAAATACTTTGCTCTTTTTTTTAATCCACACTCAAGGACATGCTTATTGATTGTAGAGAAAGGGGAAGGGAGGGAGAGAAACATCGATAGGTTGCCTCTCACATGCTCCCTGACCTGTACGAACCTACAACCTAGGCCTGTGCCCTGACGGGAATCAAACCCTGTTACCTTTCAGTTCATAGGATGATGTTCCAATCAACTGAGCCACATGGGCTAGAGCTAAATGCTTTGTTCTTGGTCAAACTTTAACCTACTCGTTTTAGCATCCATTAATCATTTAGGATTCTGTAAACATTAGTATCATTAATACCTAGTTAGTTTTAACATTTCTCCTTTCTTGATTTTTTTATTTTATAGTTTGTTTAAAATGGGATCTAAATGAAGTTAATAGATTATTACTACTTAATAGGACTCTTAAATCTTTTTTTCCCTTTTCCATCGATTTTAAAAAATTAAGTTGTAATTCACATAGCATAAAATTCATTCTTTTAAAGTGCATAATTTAGTGGGTTTTAGTATATGCACAGAGCTGTGTATCCAACACCACTACCCAATTTTAGAATATTCTCATCACCCTAAAAAGAAACCAGTCACTCTTCATTCCCACTTTCTCTCAGCCCCTGGCAAACGGTGATCTACTTTCTGTCTATAGATTTGCCAGTTCTGGACATTTCATATAAATGGAAACATACAATATGTGTTTTTCTGTGTCTGGAATTTTTTCTTACTTAGCATAAAGTTTTCAGGGTCCTTTCACGTTACAGCATGAATTCATTCCTTTTTATAGCTGAATAATATCTCATTGGAGGAAATAGCATATTTTATTCATCAGTTGATGGGTATTTGGATTATTTTCACTTTCTGGTTGTTACTACTGATGTGAACATTCGTGTATAAGTTTTTGTGTGGATATTGTTAAGTCTTTTAATCTGCAGATACACATTCATTCATAGACTGTCTCTCAATGTTTGTTAAAAATACCAGGTTGTGCCCTGACTGATGTGGCTCAGTGGATTGAGCACTGGCCTGCAAACCAAAAGGTCACTGGTTCGATTCCCATTCAGGGCACATGCCTGGGTTGCAGGCCAGGTCCTCAGTAAAGGGTGTGCGAGAGACAACCACACATTGATATTTCTCTCTCCTTTCCCCTCTCCCTAAAAATAAGCAAATAAAATCTTAAAAAAAATACCAGGTTGTTCATCCTGTAGTTTCCTTTGGCCTGGAGTTTGTTTATTGCATCTCTTTTGCGTCTTTTAGCATATTTCTCTGTAGATGGATAACTAGATCCAGATTCTAGAGACTCTAAATCCAGGGTATTTTTGGAGATTAGGGGGACAGGGTTACTTCATAGGTAGCATTGTATACTTCATGTACCTACTTCATGAGGTCCACAATGTATTGTTGCCTGTTCCTTTTTTTTTTTAAACATTTTACTCTGAAATTATTTATTTATTTATTTATAATCCTCACCCAAGGACATTTTTTTTTTCATTGCTTTTAGAGAGAGAGGAAGGGAGACAGAGAAACATGGATGTGAGAAAGCAATATCGATTGGTTGTTTTCTTGCATGCGCCCTGACTGGGGATTGAACTCGCAACCCTGGGTATGTGCCCTAACCAGGAATCAAATCTGCAACCTTTCAGTAATGGGATGATGCTCCAGCCAATTAAGCCATACCGACCAGGGCTTACTTTGAAATAATTTTAGATTTATAGAAAAATTCTTAAAAACATTACCAAGAATTTCTATATGCCCATCAACTAGATTTGTCAAATGTTAGCATCTTACTATATTTGTTCTATTCCATCTATGTACAATATTAGTATTTGTGAACCATGTGAAAGTACATTGAAGAAATATTTCTCCTGACCCCTAGAAATACTTCAGTGAATATCTTCTAAGCTCAAGGACATTCTCTTAATCTAATGTATACACAGATTTTGCTGAATTTTCTACTATGGCATTTTAGAGCAAATAATAAAAGAAGAATTTTAAAACTGCCTTTTTTTTCTTTTCTTAAGGTATAAATTTATTTATTTATTTTTAATATATTTTATTGATTATGCTATTACAGTTGTCCCATTTCCCCCCCTTTATTCCCTTCCACCCTGCACCCCCCCATTCCCCGCCCTTTAGTTTTTGTCCGTGGGTCATATCCATAAGTTCTTTGGCTTCTACATTTCCTATACTATTCTTAACCTCCCCCTGTCTGTTTTTTACCTACTGTTTATGCTACTTATTCTCTGTACTTTTCCCCCTCTCTCCCCCTCCCATTCCCCTGTTGATATCCCTCCATGTCTTATATAAATCCCTTTAACATTTCATATAATAAAGGCTGGGTGATAATTAATTCCTTGAACTTGACCTTATCTGAGAAGCACTTTATCTGCCCTTCCAGTCTAAATGAAAGCTTTGCTGGATAGAGTATTCTTGCCTTTCATGACTTGGTATATTTCTCTCTAGCCCCTCTTGCCTGAAAGGTCTCTTTTGAGAAATCAGCTGACAGTCTGTGGGAATTCCTTTGTAGGTAACTGTCTCCTTTTCTCCCTTGCTGCTTTCTAAGATTCTCTCCTTATTTTTAATCTTGGGTAATGTCATTATTATGTGTCTTGTTGTGTTCCTCTTTGGGTCCAATTTCTTTGGGACTCTCTGAGCTTCCTGGAAGTCTATTTCCTTTGCCAGATTGGGGAAGTTCTCCTTCATTATTTGTTCAAGTAAGTTTTCAATTTGTTGCTCTTCTTCTTCTCCTTCTGGTATCCCTGTGACTCGGATGTTGGGACGTTTAAAGATGTCCTGGAGGTTCCTAAGCCCTCTCCTCATGTTTTTGAATTCTTGTTTCTTCATTCTTTTCTGGTTGAATGTTTTTTTCTTCCTTCTGGTCCACACCGTTGATTTGAGTCCCAGTTTCCTTCCCATCACTATTGGTTCCCTGTACATTTCCCCTTATTTCTCTTAGCATATTCTTCATTTTTTCATCTAATTTGCGACCAAATTCAACCAATCCTGTGAGCATTCTGATTATCAGTGTTTTGAACTGTGCATCTGATAGGTTGGCTGTCTGTTCGTCGCTTAGTTGAATTTTTCCTGGAGTTTTGATCTGCTCTTTCATTTGGGCCATTTTTTTCCCCTCCCTTCCGTCCCCCTGTTACCTATAGGGTGTGGAGTCTTCAGTGTTCACCAGGGCGGGGTAACCCACGTAGTTGTGTTGTGACGCTGCCCATGGCGGTGGGGCCTGAGGGAACAATGGCACCTGCTGCACTTTCTGTGGGCTCCTAGTCATTTCTCCTGCCACCTAGAAGCAAATTGGGCCCCTCTGTGCTGATTCCCCAGGTGGGTGGGCTTGTGCAGCTCCAGATCCCTGCGGGTCACTCCAATGAACTCTCCTGTGGGGCTGGGAGTTCCTTCCGCTGCCGCCTCTACCCTCACAGGTGTTTTCAACTGGTGGCTTGAGGCTTTATTTCCCCTCGCTGGTTCCCTGGGCTGCTCGGTCTGCTCCACTCCTCAACTTTTTCTCCTGGTTTATCTGAGAGCGAATGGGGGACGGTCTGCTCCATGGCCTGGTACCTGCTGGGTCCCGGTCTGCCAGCCGCAGTCACCCCGGCCTGTTTCAGCCTCGCGTGCCTGTTTCACAAACCGCCATCTCTTGGTGTGCCCAGCTCTGCCCTGCTTACTGGTCTGGATGAATGTGTCTTGAACTCTGGTTGTCGGACTTCCATAAAGTTCGATTTTCTGTCAGTTCTGGTTGTTTTTCGTTTTTAAATTGTTATTTTCCGACTTTTGGTTGTGCGAGGAGACATGGCGTGTCTACCTACTCCTCCATCTTGGCCGGAAGTCTTAAAGCTGCCTTTTTTGTAGTTTTATCGACCATTGATCAATGATCACCTAATCTGTTAGTTTGTTACAATTGCACAAATCATGCTTTTAGCTTTAATGTCTTTCTTATTGGTGGAATATTTCTAAGAATACCATGTTCCATCTTAGCTGTTAGGTAACTCTTAATGTACAGAGCTTACAGGAAAGTCAGGTTAAATGCTTGATGTGTTTTTCCTCTTTTCAGTTAACAGTTTTCAAAAATAATGATCTAATAATGATCCAAAGATCATCATCAATTCATTTCTCTTTTTCAGTTTATCATGAACTCAAGGACTTGGATGTATTTGATATTACCAATTATTGTTCTTATTGGTACTCAAATTGTGCCATCTTCAGCCAGCAGGACTTACTAGGTTGGTTTTTGAGTCATTTCGAAATGATTCCAGTAATCTTTATCTTACCTGCTTCTCATATGACAAGGTGTTCCGGGCTCATCTTTTGCGCTTATTGCCCCAGACCTCATCTCCATGGAGCCCTGATTGCTTTTACTGGAAATAAACTTGGAGACCACAATCTGATCATTAGGGGATTGACTTTTTTTTGAGAGAGGGTGGTGCCATACCTAGACTGCCATGCACTTTTAACAGGTTGGACTATTTTTGTGTTGTATTTAGAATTAAAAGAAATCTTATTTGAGTACTTGTTACTGATTCTTCTAAGGTAGTTTCACTAAAATCCAGCATACATACTTTGTGCAATAAATGCAATATTGGTTCTCTTAAGCTGTTAGAAATGCAATTTTGGATTAAAGGAGTGATGCCAGTTTAGGGTGGACATGGTTCTCCGGACTGATGGACTCGTCCAGAATGAAGAGTTTCATCAGTACTCTTTATGGCCTTTTGCACATTTAGGATATTTTTGACATGTGGCATACTCTTATATTGTGATTCTTCAAATGTAAAGCTAGAGCCCGGCTGGTGTAGCTCAGTGGATTGCGGGCTGGGAACCAAAGGGTCCCGGTTCGATTCCCAGTCAGGGCATATGCCTGGGTTGCAGGCCAGGTCCCCGTGAGGGCCATGTGAGAGGCAACCATACATTGCTGTTTCTCCCTCTCTTTCTCCCTACCTTCGCCTCTCTCTGAAAATAAATAAATACAATCTTAAAAAAAAAAAGGTAAATAATGACAAAAAAATAAAAAAAAATGTAAAGCTATAGGAAATTAAAATCATCTTTAACCTGGGCAAAAGGTAAAGTGTTCACTGTACTTCCTTCTTGGAATTTCCTTCTCAAATGTTCAGTTGTCGTGTCTTTAACATTGGACTGGAGTTGTGACTTAGGGAAAAGTGGAATAAATGAGAATAGTGCTTTTACTTACTAGTGCTCATTCTTCTTGCCCCTGCTTTTCTGCTTTTTTTCTTTTTTTTAAAGATTTTATTTACTTATTTTTAGACAGAAGGGAAGGGGGGAAGAAAGAGAGGGAGAGAAACAGCAATGTATGGTTGCCTCTCACGTGGCCCCCACTGGGGACCTGGCCCGCAACCCAGGCATGTGCCCTGACTGGGAATCGAACCAGCGACCCTTACACCAGCCAGCGCTTTTTCTGCTTTAACATGTACATCCTTGGAACTCTGTGGAAGGAGAAGAAGAAAGAACATGGGTAGGAAGATTTATTTATATGTTCTCATAATTATAAAATCATAATTAGCTGTTGGAGAAAATTGGGGATAAGCTGATTCCCATGTGAAGTCTTCATACAGTTTACTCACTTACTAATATTCTGATATTTCTATGTTGTTATTGTAAGTAGAATCAGAAAGTGGTATTGACTATTCTTAAACTTCTAAAATGAGGCATTTCTGGATGTGGCAATACTATTAGGCAATAAGCTTATGATATGTTTCATGTGAAAGGTGAGATGACTTCTATACATAGTTCTTATCATGTCCCAGTCTGTCACTGTGTTCTTATAAAATGTTTTGGTGTCAAAGCCCATATTGGGAGCTTTGTTTTTTAAGTTTCATGAATTAATTAAAAATATATGGAATGTTTAATATGTTTCATCGTTTTGTGGCTAAAATGGGATTTTATAAAAGAATCGGCACCTTTTAAAAAAAGATTTAGAACCGTGAATCACAATTGATTGTTACTTCAAAGTACTGAAATTGGATGTGGTTTTTTTTTTTTTTTTAGATTTTATTTATTTATTTTTAGAGGGAGGGAAAGGGAGAGAGAAAGAGAGGGAGAGAAACAGCAGTGTATGGTTGCCTCTCACATGGCCCTCACTGGGGACCTGGCCTGCAACCCAGGCATGTGCCCTGACTGGGAATCAAACTGGGACCTTTTGGCAATCCACTGAGCTGCTCCAGCTGGGCCTGTTTTGTGTATTTTCAATGACAGTTTAGAATTAATGTTTAAGCTTACAGCTTTTTAAAAAAGTAAACCTTATTTTCTTTTGACAAACTGACTAAATGACTTTATCTGGGAAGTACTTTATCTGCCCTTCCATTCTCAATGATAGCTTTGCTGGATAGAGTAATCCTGGATGTAGGTACTTGCCTTTCATACATTGAATACTTTTTTCCAGCTTCTTTTCCCTGCAAGGTTTCTTTTGAGAAATCAGCTGATAGCCTTATGGGCACTCCTTTGTAGGTAACTGTCTTATTTTCTGTTACTGTTTTTAAGATTCTCTCCTTACCTTTCATCTTGAGTAATTTAATTATGATGTGCCTTGGCCTGTGTGTTTCCTTGGGTCCAACTTCTTTGGGACTCTCTGAGTTTCCTGTACTTCCTGGAAGTCTCTTTCCTTTGCCAGATTGGGGAAGTTCTCGTTCATTATTTTTTCAACTAAGTTTTCAATTTCTTGCTCTTCCTCTTCTCCTTCTGGCACCCCTATGATTCAGATGTTGGAACATTTAAAGTTGTCCCAGAGGTCCCTAATCCTCTCCTCAAGTTTTTGAATTCTTTTTCTTCATTCTGTTCTGGTTGAATGTTTTTTTCTTCCTTCTGGTCCAAAGCATTGATTTGAGTCCTGGTTTCCTTCCCTTCACTGTTGGTTCCCTGTACATTTTCCTTTATTTCACTTTGCATAGCTTTCACTTTTTCCTCTATTTTGTGACCATATTCAACCATTTCTGTGAGCATCCTGATTACCAGTGATTTGAGCTCTGCATCTGATAGGTTGGTTATCTCTTCATGGCTTAGATCTGTTTTTGAAGCTTGACATATTCTTTCATTTGGGCCACATTTATTTTGTCTCGTTGCACCTGTAAGGGGTGGAGCCTTAGGTGTTCACCAGGGTGGGGTAACCCATGTCACTGTGTTGTGACATTGTCTGTGGGGGAGGGGTCCGAGAGGGAACAGTAATGCTTGCTCCACTCTTTGTGGGCTTTCAGTCACTTCCCCTGCTGCCCACAAGCAAATTGGGCCCTTCTGTGCTGATTCCTGGGTGGGCGGGCTTGTGTATGTTCTAGGACCCTGTGTGTCTCTCCAGTGAACTCTCCTGTGAGGCTGAGAGTTCCTCCTGCTCCTGCCTCAACCCCCACAGGTGTTTTCAGTCAGAGGTTTGAGGCTTTATTTCCTCACGCTTGGACCTTGGGTTGTGCGGTCTGTCTTTCCCCCAGTTGTTCCTCCTGGTTTATCTGTGCATGAATGTGGGACCACTGGGTCCACCAGCCACCACCTCGCTAGGTCCTCTCTGCCCGGCTCTGCTCCTCCTACCGGTCTGGATGAATGTTTCTTCTTTAACTCCTTGGTTGTCCGACTTCCAAACAGTTCGATTTTCTGACAGTTCTGTTTATTATTTGTTTTCGCGAGGAGGTAAAATGTCTCTACCTATACCTCCGTCTTGCCTGGAAATCTCTCTTATTGACTAATATATTCACTAACATTCATTCATCATAATGCTGGAAACATGGAAGTTAATCATTATGTTCAAATTTTAAAAAGGTATTACAATTTCCTCTAATATCCAAAAATTGGAAATTAAAGTTCCAAGCAGTAAAAAAAGTAAAATTAGTTCTTTTCAGCTAGGATTGATACTGTCCTGACCTGAGAGAATTGATAAGTATTCAAGGACCTGAGCCTTTGTAATAGCAAGAAAAGGGACAAGTAAATGTCCAACAATAGGCATTGAAGTAGACAAAGTTTGTTTACCGCATATGTCCTAGAATGCTTTGCAACTATTTAAGTGAAAATAGATTTGTACATATCAACATGGACAGATGGCACAATATATAATTGAACTAAATAGTTAGATAAACATGTAAGATGGAGCCCCAATTTTGAAACATATATATGGAAATTAAGATTTTATCGACATTTTAGGTATGACTTTCTATGTACGAGGCCTGTCCAGAAAGAAAGTATACAGCCATGTAATATGAAAAAATAGAGACATTTATTGAAGAAGATACAAGAAACATTGTACACAGGACAATGATACCTCAGTCCCTTTCAAAGTAGGCATCTTGGGGCCTCACACAGTTCTTCCAGTTGCCATCAGTTGCCTGATCAATCATATTTTCCTGAATCTCATCGATGATATGAAATCTCTTCCCTTTCAAAGATGATTTTAGTTTTGGGAAAAGCCAAAAGTTGCAGGGTGCCAAATCTGGGCTGCAGGAGGGCTGAGTCACCTGGGTGATTTGATGTTTTGCTGAAAAACTCAGCTCGAGAAATGATGCATGAGTAGGCACATTGTCATGATAAAGCTGCCAATCACCAGTTGCCCATAGCTGTGGCCTAGAATTATCCAAATAGTTTCCCTGGAGGAATGTTTAAGCTTGATGTAAAATTTGATGCAGATTCATTGGTCTCCTCTCTGAGTTGTTTTGAATGTGTCTATCACCCACACTGGCTGGTCTAGTGAAGTTGTCATTGTTCATGGATGTGCATTCAAATCCACTCTCCTTGGCTGCCAGATTGCATTGATGTAGCGCAGACTGTTCTTGTTATGTTAACAGTGGTTAGACTTTTTCTGGACAGAGCTTGTATGCATGTATTTTTGTGTGTATACACATATGTATGCATGCATGTGGCATGTATATGCATATTGATCCTACAAAACAAGTTACAAAGAACAATCCGAATGAGAATGTAAGGAAGTTAAAAATGGTTATTGAAATAAATAATAGGGCTGAATAATAAATACTGATGGACTTAAGTAATAAAAATAAATGAGAGAGAGGGAGAAATTATTGAAAAGAGCCCTGGCTTGTGTAGCTCAGTGGATTGAGCGTGGACTGCGAACCAAAGAGTCGCTGGTTCGATTCCCAGTCAGGGCATATGCCTGGGTTGCAGGCCAGGTCCCCAGGGAGGCCACGTGAGATGCAACCACACATTGTTTCTCCCCATCTCTTTCTCTCTCCATTCCCTTCTGTCTAAAAATAAATAAATAAAAAATATTATTGAAAAGAAGAATATTTCTTCAGAGATGGAAGACATGAATCTTTAGATTGGATGAGATAAAATGACATCAAAGCTTAAGTGAGGATCCTATAATCTTTTTAGAGAGAAAGTTATCAGTAAAGGAATGAGGATCAGGATTTCTTAGATCCCAGAAGAGCAAATTATTTTGAGAATTCAGTAACAATACGAACAACAAAATAAAGGTATTTTTCAACACACAAAAAGTGTGACATACTAATTTAGGAATAAAATTCCAGGTTATCAAAACATTGGAAATGAGGAAGGGAAGTAAAAGTTTTCTAAAAATCTGATATTTTGAGGAAAGAAGGTTATGTTCAATTTATTATGTTGACAGAAAGTTCATATTGGTTATATCACAATTTAAGGATAATGTGTAAGGAGGTTGATAAATCATTTGATTTTACTTCATCTACGTTACTAGATTAACAGATGAATTTAAAATGGTCCCAAATAGATCCCAACTCAATAGAAGGAGGAAGAAGAAAACTAAGGTAAATATAAGATGACCAGGATGAGTGCAAACATGTTAATAGCAAAAAGGTGAATGGAATAAATTCTCTTTTTAAAAAGATTTTATTTATTTTTTAGAGAGGGGGAAGGGATGGAAAAAGAGGGCGAGAAACATTGATATGTAAGATGTGTGAGAGAAATATCAATCTATTGCTTTCCACACCCCCAACCAGGGACCTGGTCTGCAACCCAGGCATGTGCCCTGGCCCAGAACTGAACTGGCGACCCTTTAGTTCGTAGGCTGACACTCAGTCCTCTGAACCATACCAGCTAGGGCTGAATGGAATAGGTTCGGTTAAAAGGCAGGCTGTTAATTCATAACATTTGTCTATAAATGAAGCCCAAAGACAACTTTAACAAATACCAAAATCAAGAGCTTCACAAGTAACATTCTGTCTACAAAGCAATGAAATAAACAATGAACAATTACAGGAAAACCAGTCATATTACTGTAAAATTTGGAAATCTAGAAAACGTGCTTCTAAATAGCTTTTGTACTAAAGGAGAAATAACATTTGCAAGTGTGGTGATTCCAAACCATAATTATTTAAAACCTGTAGGATGAGGCAAGAATGGTACTCATAAGAAAATTTAAAGCCTTCAAAGCAACCCTCAGTGGGATAAAATGACTAAAAATAATTATTAAAGCTAGGCATTCAAGATAGAAGAAATGAAGTAAGTCCAAAAGAAAGATGGAATTAAATAAAAAAGCAAAAATTAATGAAATAGGTGAAATGTAGAAGTTTTAAAATCAAAAACTGCTTCTTTAAAATATTATTCACTATTGTAAATGTTTGCATTTTCCCTGGATTAATCTTTAATTTTTTTAAAATTTTTATTTATTTATTTATTTTAGAGAGAGGGGAAGGGAGGGAGACAGAGAGAGAGAAACAGCAATGTATGGTTGTCTCTCACATGGCCCCCACTGGGGACCCGGCCAGCAACCCAGGCATGTGCCCTGATGGGGAATCGAACCGGGACCGTCTGGTTCCCAGCCCGCGCTCAATCCACTGAGCTACACCAGCCAGGGCTTAATCTTTAATTTTAATGATCTTGCGATCAAAATCCTAGTAGGACTTTATTATATGACTTGGCAAGGTGATTCTGTCCTACACTGGGAGAAAAAAAAGTGGGGAGTGAGAGAGTGAAGTTCATTTGTTTTCTCTTTTTCTCTTGCTTTCTAGTAAATACTTTTAAGGTTATATGTTTCTTTGAGAACCTGAGGTCATCTCCCAGAGGTTTTGCTGAGTAATGCTTTGTCATTCACTTCTGAGTAAGTCCATTAAAAAAGCAGAAATATGGAAGAGGGCGATGAAATCCCCATTTAACCATCACCAAGCTGCTACAATTAATCAACATGATTTTGTTTCATTTATTCTTTGCTCTTTTTTCCTCCACCTCAGACCCCAATTCAAATCTCAGTCAGGACATATTTCCCTCTGTAAATATGCCTTTTTTTTTTTTAAAACCTAATATGTATTCACATGAATGGGCTTCATTGTTTGTCTGATCTTTTGATGACTAATTTGTTGATTACTTCTGTTAAGTATATCAGTCCATTTCTCCTTGCATTTTGAACAGTTTTTGCAGTTAACCATGTCAGGTGCATAAAGGTTGTTCTTCCAGATTGGATTCTTTTTAAAAATAATAGTAACTATCTTTCTCAAGATGGTTTTTATTTGAACTCAGTTTTTGTTAAAAATTTATTGATTTGAGAGAGAGAGATAGGCAGACAGACAGACATTGATTTGTTGTTCCACTTATTTATGCATTCATTGGTTGCTTCTTGTGCCCTGATGGTGAGGGTCTGGGATCTAACCTGCAACCTTGGTGTATTCGGATGATGCTCTCACCAACTGAGCAACCAGGCCAGGCCTATTTTTTTTTTCTTGGCACTGTTCCTATTCCCTTTTTTTGTTGTTAGTGTTTGTGCAGTTTATATATTTTTTAATCCTTTTTTTAAAACAAGATTTTATTTATTTTCAGAGAGAGAGGAAGGGAGGGCGAAATAGAGGGAGAGAAACATCAATGTGTGGTGCCCCCTCACCTGGGACCTGGCCAGCAACCCAGGCACGGGCCCTGACTGGGAACTGAACCAGTGACCCTTTGCTTCACAGGCCGGTGCTCAATCCACTGAGCTACACCAGCCAGAGCTCCATTTTTTTAATCCTTTAAGTTTTAGTCTTTTAAGTTGGTTTCTAGAATGCAGTGTCTCATTAGTCCACATACAGCTGGATCACTTGTTTGCATATTTTGGTCTTTAAACCTATTCTGAGAGTCTGTAATGTCAGTAAGGATATTTAATTCTTTTCTGTTTAATCATATTTTATTTTCATTCCTCTGTGTGTGTGTCTGTCTTCTTCCTTTCTTTGTGTTGGCTTATCATATTTTTTGTTGGTTAGGACAATATTCATTCTATTTGTAGTCTTATAATGGTTGCCTTTACATTTTAATTTTTTTTACTTATTAAAATGTTTTTGAGAGTAAGATTTGAATGTGAGTCAACAGTTAAAAGGTACAAAAGTATATTCAGTGCAAAACCTCTCTAAATCAGGTCTCTGAAACCTAGTTCTCTCTCACAGCTCAACACTGATTAGTTGCTGGTGTTTTTTCCTGAGAAAATCAGTGTCTGTAGAAGGAAATCATACATATGTATATACGCATATTTTCTTTCAACTTACTTGCTTTCAAATTTCTCTTAATAATTTGGAAAACCTTCCTTACATATTTTAAAGTAGACATCTAAAATTTTTCATAAAAATTTAAATATTTGCAAAGATATATCTAGTGTGTTGTAAATATTGACATTTAAAAATTGTCACAATTTGGTTGGAAAAGAAATATTGCAACAATTTGCTCACCATTGCAGGTTAAAAAAATGCAAGAACAAACTAACAGTTTGAAATTTCATGTGATCTGTTTTTCTCCTTGCGCTTCTTTCTCTTTTGTTTTCTCCACAGAATTTTAACGTGACATATTTTATGTTCGAAAGGTTTCATCATCATCATGATGTCGTTCTCTGTAACAAAAAATAGTATGTGTAAATTAAAATGTAAAAATTGTTTATATTTTCTGTGTCCATAAGGCTCAGAGTTGTAATTTCTTTTGGGTTTGTTATAATTATAGTACAAGTATTATAAAATTTTTGATGATTACTAAACATAAAAATACATTTTTATTGGAAATCCTCTCTTAATGAGATGGATGGGGCTTGCTGTCATCCAAATTATAATAGTTAATGAGTCCTTGCATTAATATAAATTGTTGCTAGAATGAAGAATATGGCAGGGTTTTGCATTGATTCCGTTCCTGTTTTTTCGTGTTTATAGATGTAGGTTCTGACAAAATTTGTTCATCTAAGTAATTGGATGAAAATAGTGGAGTTTTGCTCATTTATTGATTTATCAAATATATTTTGACCTCCTGCTATGTTCTGGACACTCCTCTATGCTCTGGGGCTGGGCAGGGAACAAAGCAGCAGAAATCCCTCTCCTCAGAGCTTACAAATTACTTCATTCTTTGTTCTTCTGAATTGTATGTGAAAAATCACAGTGGTTTTTCATCAAAAGTGATTTTTGAACCACAACCACCACCATCACCCAAAAGAACCACCACCCACCACCACAAGAAATTTTTAAAAAAAAGTGATTTTTGAAATGATTTAGCAACTGACAATTCAATTAGGGCATCCTTCAGTTTTGCCGAAAGCAAAGAATTTGAAACCATCAAGCTTGGAAGGGGGTTCTTAACCAGTCATTAGAGTCATTCATGGTCTCATTTTCTGAAAAGCACATTAAAAAAGCTTTACCAAGACCTAACAAATGATTGTTAATTATACTTTTTGCTGTTTCATCTGTAGGGATTGTATCATGTACAGTTCTATCAGGGAAACAGAACCAGTTGGAGATTTTTATTTATTTTTATATATACACATATATATTAAAAAAAATATCTATCACACACACACACACACACACACACACACACAAGTATACTCTCCAACTGGCTTATATAAATATATAAAAAGATTCAGTGCAAGTAATTGGCTTATAAGATTGTGGGGTTTGGCCAGCCAATTCTGAAATCTGACTGGCAGGCTAGCAGGTGGAATTTCATCTTCAGAGAAACCCAAGTTTCCCTGGTGAGGCCTTTCACCTGATTGGATGATGCCCCACTCAGATTATTAATGTTAATCTCTTTTACTTAAAATCAGCAGATGTTAATCGCATCTACAGAGTATTTTCACAGCAACACCTAGATTAGAGTTTGAATAACTGGACTATAGCCTTGCTAATTCAACAGAATTAACTATCATAGTGACCTTATTTAAATAAACTTACATATGTTTGGAAAAGTTGAAATAATGTTCATTTAAATATACCTTTGCATTTTAAATTTATGTCTGATAAAATGTTCAAATCTCACCCTGGCTGGTGTGGCTCAGTGGTTGAGTGCTGGCCTATGAATCAAAGGGTCACTGGTTCGATTCCCAGTCTAGGGCACATTCCTGGGTTGTGGGCCAGGTCCCCAGTTTGGGGACGTGTGAGAGGCAACCGATTGATATATCTCTTATACATTGCTATTTCTCTCTCTCTTTCTTCATCCCTTCTTGTCTCTAAAAGTAAATAAAATCTTTTTTAAAAGATTAAAACAAAAAAGAATTTTGAAGCAGTTGCATCACTGTCTTTTGGAATACAGTGTCCTTGATAAGTCTGTTGTCACCCTGTCCTGGTGGCTCAGTTGATTAGAGTGTCATTGATATGCTAAGGTTGTGGGGTCTATCCCTGGTCAGTACACCTACAGGAAGCAACCAATGAATTTATAAATAAGTGGAAAGACAAATTAGTGTTTCTCCCTTCTTCTCTCTCTCTCAAATCAATTTAAAAAGAGAGGTCTGATGGTAAATCTCAGTCTTGCTCTTTTGTAGGTAATAATTGTTTTCCTCTGGAAGTTTTTCTCTTTTAGAATTGGTGTCCTGAAATTATCATAATATGTCTACATTTTGGATTTATTTCAGTAACCACTATGCATTTTTGGTGAATATGTTAGTATGATCGAGGACCTTTAATTAGTTTTTAGCTCAGGGATGTTTTCTTCTAAGATTTTTTTTCAGATTTTATTTATTTATTTTTAGAGAGATGGGAAGGGAGGGAGAAAGAGAAGGAGAGAAACGTCAATGTACAAGAGATACATCAACCCATGAACCTGGCCAGCAGCCCAGGCATCTACCCTGACCGGGAGTCGAACCAGTGATGTTTCTGTTTCCAGGCCCGCGCTCAGTCCGCTGAGCCACACCAGCCAGGGCAGATTTCTGTTTCTCTGTTGTCCCTCTGTCCTCTGTTCTCTTTAGGGAATTCCTAGTAACAAAAGTTGTGACTTTTGTTAACTTGATCTCAATCTTTAATTTCTGAGAAATTTATGTGGCTTACTAGGATAATTTTTTGATATAATACTCCAACTTACTTATGTAATTACTATCTATTCTGAGATGTTTTTAGCCCATTTGTTCAAATTATGATACTTCCAAGAGGAATACTAAGGAGAAAAGGAAAAATAAAGTAACAATGGAAAGTTGCCCTGGCATTTGAAGAACTTTTTTCTTATTTCTAATCTTTGTACTTTGACCACAAATTTTATTAACAAGGATAAGTCTAAACATATTTTATTTCTGGATTGTCTGTTGTATTTTTCTTGTAAAGTTTGACATTATGAGAACATAGCCCCTAATTCTGTTGTTTCTCAGGCTATAAAGTACATAGGTACATTAGATCTCAGCCTGACACTCCTTTTCTGTATCCAGGGGCAAACCTGGCTAATCTGAGCCCTAACGCTGCCCCTGGATGCCCTTCTCAGGTCTTTCTAGGCAGCTACTACCAGTTGATTGGAGTTGGCACAAAAAAACCTATTCTATTTCATAGCATTAAAAGTAATAAACATTCAGCCCTAGGTGGTGTGGCTCAGTGGATTGAGCGTGGACCTATAAACCAAAGGTTGCTGGTTCGATTCCCATTCAGGGCACTTGCCTGGGTTGCAGGCCAGGTCCCCAGTTGGGGGCTAGTGAAAGGCAACTGATGAATGTGCTGATGGATATATGTCTTGTACATCGATGTTTTCCTCCCTTCTCCTCTCTCTAAAAACAAGTAAAATCTTTAAAATAATAATAATAAACTTTCAGCCCTGGCCAGCTCAGCTCAGTGGTTGAAGCATCATCCGGTAACCAAAGGGTTGCTGGTTTGATTCCTGGTCAGAACACAAGCCTAGGTTGCAGGTTCATCCCCAGTCCTGGCATGGGCCTCATATGGACCCCTGGTCCCAGCGTGTAGGTTACCTAGTCCCAGGCGGATCCCCCGTCTGGGTACTTACCAAGGCAACCAGTCGATGCCCCTCTCTCATCAATGTTTCCCTGTCTCCCTTCTTCTTTCTCTCTAAAAAAACAAATGAAATTGTCTTCAGGTGAGGATAAGAAAAAAGGTAATAAATATTCCTTTATAAGGACACTTTTCTCTTGCTGTTTTATATATAATGTTTTTATTTTTGTGAATGACATTTTATAATTAGCAGTATGGCAAGTTTGTCTCATTAACCAGATTATTATCAACTGTAAATATTACAAAGGTTTATTATTTGACAAGTTAATTATATTTTATGATAACACATTTTCTTATTGATCTGTAACTTTGAATGTTAATGATTGTTATTACCTTTTTAAACAAAGCAAGTACTATATTAATACTTTAAAATTGATGTCACATTGCTTATTGATTGTTAAATGAGGCATTCTGATGATTAGTTAGCTTCTTTAAAGACCTTTTATTAGTTAGCTTTACTTAATTTGTGGGTTGAAAAGTTATAGACTCATGTTTTATATTTCATTAGTTGAAGAAAAATCATTTTTGTAGTCAGAGTACCTAATTTAAAATTTTCCACAGATTATGTTTTTAAAAATAATTTTTGCATTGAAGTGCAGTGTAAATACTGAATTCTGTAGCTTATTCCTGTTGCCTCTATTTCTAATAGTGCTTTTACCATTATATATTACCTTTATGGAGAGTAGTGCAAAGTAAGTTTTTGTTTAGCATTTCAAACTTCAGAATTTTAGATCTGGAAAGACCTTATAAAAAGTCTGTTGGAACCCTCTATATTTCATAGCTGAGTCCTTGACCCAGTCAGTGTTACCTGGATGGACTTATATTCTGCCCTTTGCTTGCTCCTTTTCTGTGTTTTGTTTATCTAGCTCTATGAAATATATTTTAGAGAAGTTAAATATGAATGTACTCCATTTTGTATTTGTCTAAATTGGCATTGTGGAAAAACGGGTTTTGGAGTTAGACCTGGGTATTAATGCTGGTCCTACTTAGTAGCCATGTGGCCTTAAGCAGATAGCTTAACTTGGCTGCCTTTAGTTTCTTTGCCTTTATAAGCGCTCGCTAATAACTTTCTGCTTTATTGCCTTCTATGTCTTGAGGGTTATTGTAGGAATTACATGAATAAAGTGTCTGCTAAATTATGAGATGTGCAGAAAATGGCAGCTTTCTTTTTTTTTTTTCTTCAGTTTTTCAGTGACATTTTGGTTTTTTTTATACATATCTATTATTTTTATGTTCTTTAAGTTGAATTTATTGGGGTGATGTTGGTTAATAAAATTGTATAGGATTCAGGTGTACAAGTCTGTAACACATCATCTGTGTATTGTGTTGTTTGTGTGTTCACCACCCAAGTCAGGTCTCCTTCCATCACCACTTATCCCCCCTTTACTCTCTTCCACCTCCCTCCACCCGCTCTCCCTCTGGTAACCACCATACAGGTGTCTGTGTCTGTGAGGTTTTTCTTTCTTAATCCCTTCACCTTTTTCACCCAGCCCCTTAACCCTCTTCCCCTCTGACAGCTGTCAGTCAGTTCTCTGTGTCTATGACTCTGTTTCTGTTTTGTTTGTTAGATTCCACATGTAAGTGAGATCATATGGTACTTGTTTCTCTGACTGGCTTGTCTCACTTAGCATAGTGCTCTCCATGTCCATCCATGATGTTGCAAAGAGTAGGATTTCCTTTTAAGGCTGACTAGTATTTCATGTGTAAATTTCCCACTGCTTTTTTTCCACTCATCTACTAATGGTCTCTTAGGCTGTTTCCATTGCTTGGCTATTGTAAATGATGCTGCAATAAACACAGGGGTGCATATCTTTTGAATTAATATTTCAAATTTCTTTGGGTATATACTCAGAAGTGGAATCACTGGGTCATAAGGCAGTTCCATTTTTAAGTATTTTAGATAACTCCATACAGCTTTCCATGGTGGCTGCTCTAGTCTGCATTCCCACCAACAGTGCACAAGGGTTCCCTTTTCTCCACATCCTCGCCAGCACTTGTTGTTTGTTGACTTATTGATGATAGCCATTCTGACAGGTGTGAGACGGTATCTTATTATGGTTTCAATTTGCATTTCTTTGATTATTAGTGACATGGAGCGTGTTTTCATATATCTATTGGCCATCTGTTGGAGAAGTGTCTCTTGAGGTCCTTTGCCCATTTTTTAATTGGGTTGTTTGTTTTTTGGTGGTGAGTTTTCCAAGTTCTTTTTTTTTTTTAATAATTTTTTTTTAAAGATTTTATTTATTTATTTTCAGAGAGAGGAGAAGGGAGGGAGAAAGAGTAATGTATGGTTGCCTCTCACATGGCCCTCATCGGGGACCTGGCCTGCAACCCAGGCATGTGCCCCGACTGGGAATCGAACCGGGACCCTCTGGTTCCCAGCCCGCACTCAATCCACTGAGCTACACCAGCCGGGCCTAAGTTCTTTATAAATTTTGGATATTAATCTCTTGTCAGACACATCATTGGCAAATATGCTCTCCCATTCAGTGAACGGTCTTTTCATTTTGCTGATGATTTCCTTTCCTGTGCAAAAACTTTTTAGTTTGATGTAGTCCCATTTGTTTTTTTCTCTTGTTTCCCTCACCTCAGGAGATTTATCAGAAAAAATATTGCTACAAGAAATATCAGTAACAGAGTCAGAAACCAATCTGGATTTGATCTTTTACTGGGCATTAGGTGCTTACAAAATGTAATGGCTGAAGGAACAGATCTGAGGTGGGGCCCCTGGAGGACTCCCAGAACAATACAAAGAATTGACCCACACAGAAAGCTGGTTCTTCTGAAACCTTTTTTGGAGCTAAGCTAGCGGCATGCTTTTTCAGTTGCCCCTCAGGAAGTTGGAAAATGGTTACCCGAAAGTCTCAAGTTGGAAAATGGTCACTCGAAAGTCCTATCAAGAAGCTGTTGACACCAGTCTCTTTCTTGGCCCTGGGAACGTGGAGAATGGACACATTGCTGCATAAAAGCCTCATCTTTTCAAGTTTTCTTGCTAATGAGTAAGAGTCTCGGGGAGATGGCCCCCACCTGATAGCCTCCAAGTACATCTAATGCCAGTTCTCATGCACCGTTTGGGAATTAGAGCTGGAGCTAGAAATCCCAGACCCAGTTATTTTCAGGGGACTGTTCTCGTTCCAAAGGTTAATTCTTTATTCATTCAAAATGTAATTCATCTCAATGTGAGCAGATGTCTATTCTGAGTGCTCAGATATTAGCAGTGAACAGACACTGTCCCTGCTCACAGAAAACCTGATAGGGGACTTCTGAAGTGACTCCAAGCGCTTTTAGGAAGCGATCATTCATAAGTTTGAGTACCTCAGCTGCCTGGACATTTTATAGTAAAAGAGAATTGTTTCATGACAATTTTTAAAAGATTGTATTTATTTTTAGAGAGATGGGAAGGGAGTAGAAGAGGGAGAGAAGCATCGATGTGTGAGAGAAACATTGACTGGCTGCCTCTCACATGCACCAAAACCAGGGTCTGAACCTGCAACCCAGGTGTGTGCCCTGACTGGAATTGAACTGACAATGTTTCACTTTGCGGGATGACACCCAGCCAACTGAAGCCACACCGGTCAGGGCACATGACGATTTCTGGTAACACGACAGTATAGATGGGAGATTCTTTTTTCAGAGGGATGGAGAGAACGCTTAAGAGGAGAAAATTGTCTTGGAATTGGTCAGTTCTGTTGCTGCGCTGAGCCGTATCTTTGATGGTTTCTACCATTGTGCGTTTATCATCTTCACCTGTAAGGCTTCCAGGCCATACATATTCCTTTCTTTCTTTTTTTAAGATTTATTTATTTGTTTGTTTGTTTGTTTATAGATGGAAAGAAGGGAGAAAGAAAGGGAGAGAAATGTCAATGTATGGTTGCCTCTTGTGCACGCCTACTGAGGACCTGGCCCGCAACCCAGGCATGCGCCCTGACTGGGAATCGAACCAGCGACTCTTTGGTTTTGCAGACTGGCTCTCAATCCACTGAGTCTCACCAGCCAGGGCTGAGTGAACATTTTCATATTGCGGGATTTGTGAGTTTTTGTGGCAAGCTTGTATGAATAGCTGGTTAGCCAAACTTACTTTGCATTTAAGAGTATGGGCAATTCATGTTGATGAAACTGAAATTCCTGACAGGATTAATTTCAACTTAGTAGAAAAAATTATTGCAGGTTAGGCTGTTGAGAAGACCTTCATAGAGATAAAAAAAATAAAATACTTTATTTCCTCTTTCTGTGTAATTCCTTTTGCCTTTTTTATTTTTAAAATTCTTTTAATTTTTTTCTTTTTTTTTTTTTAAGATTTTATTTATTTATTTTTAGAGAGAGGAGAAGGGAGGGAGAAAGAGCAATGTATGGTTGCCTCTCACATGGCCCTCATTGGGGACCTGGCCCGCAATCCAGGCATGTGCCCCGACTGGGAATTGAACCAGGACCCTCTGGTTCCCAGCCCGTGCTCAATCCACTGAGCTACACCAGCCGGGCTAACTTTTTTCATTTTTGATTTTCAATTACAGTTGACCTACAATATTATATTAGTTTTAGGTATATACCCCAGTGAATAGACATGACATAATTTAATAAGTGATCATCCCAATAAATCTTGCACCTGTCTGACACCATACATAGTTATTAGAATGTTCTTGACCATATTCCCTATGCTGTATTTATAGCCCCATGGCTACCGTATTTTTCAGACTATAAGATGCACCTCCCCCACCCCCAAAATTTGGGAGGGAAATGGGGGTGCGTCTTGTACTCCGAATGTAGCTTACCTGGCTGTTTACATTTACATTGGTGAAATATTATGTTATTTATGTTATTAAATATTTTACCACATTTTTTGCTTCAAAATTTTTTAACCTATTTTTCTCCTCTAAAACCTAGGTGCGTCTTATGGTCCGAAAATACGGTACTCTGTAACAATCAATTTGTACCTCCCCCCCCCAACATTTTATTTACGTATTTTTAGAGAGAGGGGAAAGGAGGGAGAAAGAGAGGAAGAGAAACACCAATGTAGGAGAGAAACATCGATTGGCAGCTTCTTGCATTCTTCTAGCTGTGGAACCTGCCTGCAATCCAGGCTGTGGAACCTGCCTGCAATCCAGGCACCGGCTCAGGAACCGGTGACCTTTCTATTTGTGGGGACGATGCCCAACCCAATGGGCTGCGCAGGTCAGGGCCAGTTTGTTTGTTTTTTTTTAAGATTTTTATGTATTTTTAGAGGCAGAGAGGGAGAGAAACGGTAACTATGGTTGCCTCTTAGATGGCCCTCACTGGGGACCTGGCCCGCAACCCAGGCTTGTGCCCTGACTGGGAATTGAACTGGCAACCCTTTGGTTCCCAGCCCGCACTCAATCCACTGAGCTACACTAGCCAGGGCCCCGTTTGTATTTTTTTTTTTTTTTAAAGATTTTATTTTTATTTATTTTTAGAGAGAGGGGAAGAGAGGGAGAAAGAGAGGGAGAGAAACAGCAATGTATGGTTGCCTCTCACGTGGCCCCGGCCCGCAACCCAGGCATGTGCCCTGACTGGGAATCGAACCGGCCCGTTTGTATTTTTTAATCACTTCACCTTTTTTTTTTTTTTTTTTTTTTTTAAGATTTTTTTTAATTTCTATTTTTAGAGAGAGGGGAAGGGAAGGATACAGAGAGGGACAGAAACAGCAATGTATGGTTGCCTCTCACATGGCCCTCACTGGGGACCTGGCCTGCAACCCAGTCATGTGCCCTGACTGGGAATCGAACCGGGACCCTTTGGTTCCCAGCCGCGCTCAATCCACTGAGCTACGCCAGCCAGGGCTAATCACTTCACATTTTATACCCATCTTCCCAGCACCCTTCCCATCTGGCAACAGTCAGAATGTTCTCTGAATCTATGAGTCTGTTTCTGTTCTGTGTTTTAGATTCAGTTGTTGATACATATATATTTATTGTGATTTTATTGTTCATATTCATCTCTCTTCTTCTGGCACCCCATGATGCAAAAGTTTTCCCAGAGGTTCCTTACACTACCCTTATTCTGAGGGGTTCCTTTTTCTTTTTGCTGGTCTGATTTGGTGTTTTGTGGTTCCTTATAATCCACATCACTGATTTGATTCTCACCTTCATCTACTCTACTGTTGATGCCCTATAAATTATTCTTCATTTCATTTCAGTTAGTGTATCCTTCATTTCTGATGGGTTCTTTTTTTTGTTCAGATTCTCCTAAGTTCATTGAGCATCCTTATGACCAGTGTTTTGAATTCTGCATCTAGTATATTGCTGTCTCCGTTTCGTTTAGTTCTTTTTTGAGAGTTTTGTTCTGTTCTTTCATTTGGGACATGTTTCTTTGTCTCCTCATTTTGGTAGCCTTCTTGTGTTTGTTTGTACATATTATGTAGAGCTGCTATGTCTCTTGGTCTTGGTAGAGTTGCCTAATATAGTAGGTGTCCTGTAGGGTACAGTGTCACAATCTCCCCATTCACCCGAGCTGGGCATTCCAGGTGTCCCCAACCCTGTGTTGTCTGTGTACTCCCTGCTCTTGTAGTTGAGCTTTGATTGCTGTTGGCACATCAGGCCAATCAGCTGCAAGGACTGGCTGTGACCATTGACCACCAACCTTCCGACCACTGTGGAGGTTCATCGGTACTGGGGAGTACCCCAGAGAGCAGAATTTACTTCAGCAGGGTGAGTCTGAAAGTTGGGTGGGGCAGGGCCTCAGGGAATCATCAGAGTTGGGGAAACAGTGTGAGCCCAGTTGATGGAGTCTCAAATATGGCCAGCCAGCTCTATGGGGGGAAGGCTCATCAAAGGAACAGTGGCCTGTGGCAGAACACCTGTCTGGGAGAAATGAGTCCCCAGCTTTCACCCTGATGCTGAACAATTCAGTTCCTCTTTGTATCTCTGGTGCCTTTCAAGCTGCTGCCCCATGCAGGAGCTCAGAGGGAGTGAATGGGAGTTAGTCCGAATGGGAGTTAGAGCTTTAAGAGGAACTGCTGGAGAGGGACTCCAGCAACCTCCTGTATCTAAGCTCAATCCCCACTGATTTTTTGCAGCCAGAAGTTATGGGGACTCACTTCCCAGCACTGGAGCCCTGGGCTGGGTGGTATGGTGTAGGACTGGGACCCATCACTCCTCAGGGGTACTTCTATGGGGGAGAAACACTTCTGGATTTTTATTGGCCACACATGGGTATGGGACCAACCTATCAGTCCTGTGTTTCTCCTATCAGTCTCCTGTGGCTTTTAATTCCTTAGTTGTAGGACTTCCATTCAATTTGATTGCAGGTGGTTCGGAATGATTGTTGTCTGTAGTTTTGTTGTAATTTTGTTGTGGTCGTGGGAGGTGGCGAGTGCTGTGTTTGCACACGCTGCCATCTTGACTGGAAGTCTCATTTTGTCTTTTAGGTGTAGTATGTTGACTCCTTTGCTGGTTTTCATAGCTAGAGAAGGAAATCTGTCTTCTTTTGTTGAGGTCATTTTCAGATTATTCAGTACCATATACCTTTGGGGAAATGTTTTCTGTATTTTTCCTCATTTATTTGAAATGACTTTTTATTTCATACTCACTTGTGATTGTATCCTTTTTCATAGAAATGACTGTAAATAGGAAAGGAAAGGATGACAGGATTGTAAGAAATTTTTAGAAATTATGAAGCTTATTATTGAAAGACTCACAGAAGGAGCCCTGACTGGTGTAGCTCAGTGGATTGAGTATGGGCAGGGAACCAAAGGGTCCTGGTTCGATTCCCAGTCAGGGCACATGCCTGGGTTGCGGGCCAGGTCCCTGTGAGGGCCATGTGAGAGGCAACCATACATTGCTGTTTCTCTCCCTCTCTTTCTCCCTCCCTTCCCCTTTCTCTTAAAATAAATAAAAAAATAAATAATAAAATCTTAAAAAAAAAAGAAAGACTCACAGAAGGAAATATACTTCAGAAAATATCTGAAAGAAATATAGTTGTATGGTCTGGCTAGTGTGACTCAGTGGATTGAGTGGTGGCCTGTGAACCAATGGGTCGCTGGTTCGATTCCCAGTCAGGGCACATGCCTAGATTGAGGGTCAGGTCCCCAATTAGGGGTGCATGAGAGACAACCACACATCTCCCTTCCCCTCTCTAAAAATAAATAAGATCTTTTTTAAAAAATGTAATTGTAATTCTGTACCCTATGATTGATTCTCATTTTTTATTTTGTGTATGGTAGACTATAAATTTTCTGACCCTTGGTTTCTACACTGTGTAGACCTTTGAAAAAGATTATATTTTATTGAATGATAAGGCTCGTGTTTCTTAATTGATAATTAATATATCACATAATTCACAAGTTTAAATACAGTGCATCATTTTCAAATTATTTTAGATTATTTATTAGTTTGTAGAAAAACGATTTTTTCTTAATGCCTTTTTTTGGTTAAATGATTTATAGTTTTTAAGGGTTTTAATAAGTATTTCCAAAGAGTCTTCTAAAAAGCGTGAATCAATTTTACTTTCATACTTTGCTGTCATTTTGTTCTTGCCTGTATTTTCTTGTAGAAGTTTCATAGTTTTAAATTTAACATTTAATTTATTAATCATTTTTAGTTAATTTTTGTATGTAGTACAAGGAATAGATTCTAAGTTTTTGTTTTTGTTTTTGTTTTTTAAGATTTTATTTCTTTATTCTTAGACAGAGGGGAAGGGAAGGAGAAAGAGAGGGAGAAAAACAGCAATGTGTGGTTGCCTCTCACCGGGGACCTGGCCTGTAACCCAGGCATGTGCCCTGACTGGGAATCGAACCAGGACTGCCTGGTTCCCAGCCCGCGCTCAATCCACTGAGCCACAGCAGCCGGGCTGTTTTTGGTTTTTTTTTTGGCTCACACATATCCAATTCTTACAGCACCATTTGTTGAAAAGGTATTCTATCCCCATTATATTGTTTTATGTCTTTGTCAAATCAGTTGATCATATATGTGTGGTTCTTTTCTGGACTTTTTTTTTCTGTTTCATTGATTCACTTTGTTGCTCTTCTTTTCCTTAACATACATGCTTTTGATTATTGTAGCTTTCTAGTACTTTTTGAAATCAAGTCATGTTAGTCTTCTAACTTTAATTTCTCTTTTTGAGAGTTGTTTTGGTTATTCTAGATCCTTTGTATTTCCATATGAATTTTAGAATCGGCTGATCAATTCTCTACAAAAAAGCTTGCTGGCATTTTGATTGGGATTGTGTTAAGTCCATTAATCAATTTGGGGAAAATTTATATCTTAACGATATTGAGTCTTCTAACCTATGAATACAGGGTGTCTCTCAGTATCAATGGTTCATTCCTTTTTATTGTTCAGTATTATTCCATTGTATGGATGTACCACAGTTTATCTGCTCATTTGTTGGTAGACATTTCAGTTGTTTTCCAGTTTTTGGCTAATAGAAAGTTGCTCTGAACATTTGTGCACAATCTTTGTGCCGACCTATGAGCATGCTCTTGGTTTGAAGTGCAATGGCTTTATCGTACGGTAGGGGTGTTTTTCACTTTTTAAAAAACTGCAAACTGTTTGCGAACACGATTGTACAGTTTTATGTCTCCATCAGCAGTGCAGAAGAGTTCTGGTTTCTTCACATCTTTGCCAGCCCTTGGTATGGTCAGTCTTTGTAATTTTAGGCCTTACAATAGGTATTTAGCAAACATTGTAAACCGTACTTTTTGCGTCCTTGGTATTTTTGTGTTCCTATAAATCTTTTAGAGGTTTGTTCACGGATCCACTTAAGTATCTTGAAAACTGTTTGATCTTTTTTGTTGTGCTTATGATTTTGTTAAGTGGCTTTGGAGCTGTAGGTGCTCAGTCTAGGGCTTAATTGTTGCCAATACTTAGTCAATACCTTTCTGTAAACTCTACCCAATACATTGTGAGTTGTGATTTTTCCCAGTGTGGCTGTTTGGGAACAAATCTGTTCATGGCTGTGTGTTAGCACTGGGCAGCGTTCCCTCTGATTCTTTCCTTGGCTTCTAGTTTTCGCACGTGCATACATTCACTCACTTGTACTATGCTTGAGGATCACCCTCTGGTTCCCAGGTTTTCTGTTTTCTATCTTCTGAACTCTAGTTGCTGTGGTCTTCTTCATCTCTCAGCTCCGTCTCTCAAATCTAGGAGTCTGTCATGCTCTGCCTCAGTTTCCCCTCCTTGCCCTGTTGCCTGGAAACTCAAGGGAGCAAGCAGGGCCAATATTAGGGCTCACCTTGTTTGCTTCTTCTCTCTCAGGGACCAGTGTTCTCGCCTGATATACAGTGGTCCAGTGTTGAGAAAACTGATGTTCTGTGTATTTTGTCTTCCTCTAAAATTATTTATTAATTCTTAATTGTTTAGGTTGTTTCCAACAGGAAGGTAGATCTGGTCCCTGTTATTTCAATTGTCTGAAACAAGAATTCTAGTAATTGTAAAAAAAAGAAACCATGTTTTTATTTATTTATTTATTTATTTTTAAAGATTTTTATTTATTTATTTCTAGAGAGAGGAGAAGGGAGGGAGACAGAGAAGGAGAGAAACAGCATTGTATGGTTGCCTCCCACGTGGCCCTCACAGGGGACCTGGCCTGCAATCCAGGCATGTGCCCTGACCGGGAATCAAACCGGGACCGTCTGGTTCCCAGCCTGTGCCCAATCCACTGAGCCACACCAGCCAGGGCAAAAAAAAACAACCATGTTTTAATTGAGGTATAAAATACAGTGGAATGGGTAAAGTGTGCAGGTCAGTAAGTTTGCACACATGTATGTGTTTCTGTTGCTATCATTCAGATGAAGATAGACAAACTTTCTAAAACCCCAGTAGATTCCCTCCTGCCCCTTCAGAGTCATTGCCACCCTCTTCCTCCTCAGGTAATTGCTGTTCTGATGTCTATTACTATCTGTTGGTTTCGCCTGGTCTTTCACTTTATCTGTGTAGGGTACCTACAGTATTTACTCTTTTTTTGCCCTTTTTCACTCAGCACCATGTCTGTGGCATCCATTTATGTTATTGCTTGTTACTAGTTATTCATTTTCCTATTGATGGGCATTGAATGATGTTTTTGGCTTCTGTGAAAAAAGCTGCTATGAATTTTCTTGCACAGGTCTTCCGTTGTACTTTAGCTCTCGTTCCTCTTGGTGAATACCTAGGAGTGGAATTGCTGGTTCGTGGGGTGGGTAATAAATGTACTTTGGCACTATTGTCAAAAAGTTTATTAAAATGGTTGATCCAATTTTCATTTCTTCTGTTTTAATGTATGGGAATTCCAGTTGGTTTATGTTCATGATGAGACTGGTATTTTCAGCCTTTTAAATTTTAGCCATTATGGAACCACAAGTTTTCTTTTAGTAGGCCAAAGCATAATACTTGGGTTGAGTAATATGAGGGCTAGTTCACCAGCTGTACTGGTTTGCCTGGTCCTGAGGTTAGGAATTTCAGTTTTAAAACCAGGACAGTTTCAGTCACCTTCAGTGAGGCTCTCAGCTGATTTAGTCAGCAGGATATGAAAGTAAAAGCAGGAAATTTCATACAGTCAAGTCAAGCCCAAGTACAGATAAGGACCTGGGCCAGCTGTATTCTCTAGTTAAAAAAAACAGGGACCCACCCAACTCACCCACCTTTTTTCTTTGGTCTCAGCTTAACTGTGTTTCTTTAAGAAGGCTCTGCTGGCCCTTCAGGTTATAGTAGTTTTTTCTCTGTCATACTTCTGGAATACCTTACATGATTTATAATATTTATGACACTTGGAAATACATATTCTTGTGTGTAATCCTGGATCAACTATAATCTTTATCAGGGTGGGACTGTTTAAAAAAAAAAGATTTTATTTATTTACTTTTAGAGAGAAGGGAAGGGGAGGAGAAAGAGCAGGAGAGAAACATCAATCAGTTCCTTCTCCCATGCTCCACCAACAGGGGACCTAGCCCACAACCCAGGCATGTGCCCTGACCGGGAATCGAACTGGCCGGCACTCAAATCCACTGAGCCACACCAGCCAGGGCAGGGCAGGACTTTCTGTCTTCCTTGCAGCAATAGCCCCAGAACCCATTGGTTGGCACATCAATAGTTTTTTTTCTTCTGAGGATGGGGGATGAAATAGATGAAACAAATGGCAGGGCAGGTCATTGGGAGATTTTTTTTAACCATTATAGTTTTGATCCAAATGGTGGTTGAGCCCCAACTGGAGTAGTAGCTCAGTGGGTTGGGCGTCATACTGCAAAGTGAAAGGTGCTGGCTTGATCCCTGGCACATGCCTGGGTTGTGGCCCCTTCCCCATCAGGGTATGTGTGATGTTTCTCTCTCTCTCTTTCTGCCTCCTTTCCCCTCTCTCTAAGAATAAATAAATAAAATCTTCAAATGGTGGTTGAAAACTCTAGAGGGGTTTTTTTACAAATCAAAGCAGGGAGAAGTGTGAACTAGAAAGGATGGTGGTCTGGTTGTGCTATAAAATTTGGTTATTTCTTTTTCTAAAAATATTTTATTTATTTATTTTTAGAGAACGGGAAGAGAAGGAGAAAGAGGGGTAGAGAAACATTGATGTGCTAGAGAAACAGTGATTGGTTGTCTCTTGCATGTGCGCCGATCGGGGACCTGAATGGGGACCTGACCTGCAACCCAGGCATGTGCCCTGACTGGGAATGGACTGGTGATCTTGCAGTTTGCGGGACCACGCCCAACCCACTGAGCTACAGCAGTCAGGGCAAGTTGGGTTATTTCTAATCCTTTTATTTTGTTCTTTAAGTTTTAAAATTGATAGCAAATGGAAAAATGCAGTGACATGTTTAGCCTGTATAAAATTCCAGATGGACTTTGAATATATTATAAGGTTGGACAGCCTTGCTAGATGCAGTGTTCTTTGAATAAATAAATATAAAGCAGAAATAGCTTAGATTTCCATGGGATCCTAATTTGCTATAGAACAACTCATAAGTCATTGTATCTCATAGTGTAAGGATAAAATTCCTGAGACAGGGTTCTTATAGCCAGTCAAGTAAAAAACCCTTGCTTCATCCACTTTTTGTTTTTCATTTCATGTTAGACTGTACATATACATTCATATACATATATATTTTTATATAACACACATATATGTCTCTTGTATCTTTTGAATAAGTTCCTTAATTCTTTTTAGGAGTTCTGTAAGGACAGAACAATGTTCACAATAACAGCGAGTTGCCATTTAATTACTTTATTGACTTTCTCATTAGTACAGCAGCAGCTTTTCCAGAGGCTGTATGACATGGTGGCGTCATCACGCTTCATGGCAGTGGGTTGTGTGCTTGTGACTTCTTGTGTTTTAAAAATTTCTCCCTTTAGCCCTGGCTGGTGTAGCTCAGTGGATTGAGTGCAGGCTGTGAACCAAAGGGTCGCTGGTTTGATTCCCAGTCAGGGCACCTGCCTGGGTTGCAGGCCAGGTCCCCAGTGGGGGCCACGTGAGAGGCAACCACACATTGATGTTTCTCTCCCTCTCTTTCTCCCTTCCTTCCCTTCTGTCTAAAAATAAATAAATTCTTTAAAAAAAAATTTCTCCCTTTAAATTTCTAATACAATATTGGTAGGTATGACCCAGAGAAACAAAAGCTCTTTGAAGTCCTTGATAGGATTGAAGAGAATAATGGGGTCCTGAGACTAAAAACTTGACAATGTTTGGTATAGGTGTTCTGTCAGGAAAATTTTTTTGTTTTGAAAATATTCTCATATTCTTGTCATCCCCAGAACTTCATATGTAATGTCTTTTAAGAAATATACATATATTTAATAATATTTTTAAAAGATTTTATTTATTTTTTAGAGAGAGGGAAGGGAAGGAGAAAAAGAGGGATAAAAACATTGATGTGCCAGAGAAGCATCCATTGGTTGCCTCTTGCATGTGCCCCAATTGGAGACCTGACTGGGAACCCGGTGCACAACCCAGGCATGTGCCCTGGCTGGGAATCAAACCGGCAACCTTTCGGTTCACAGGCTGGCACTCAATCCACTGAGCCACACCAGCCAGGGCTAAGTAATACTTTTTAAAAAATTTATTGATTTTAAGGAGAGAGAGGAAAGGAGAAAGAAAGAGAAAGAGAGAAGTATTGATTTGTTGTGCCACTTATTTGTGCATTCAATTGGTTGCTTCTTGTATGTGTCCTGACAGGAGATCGAACCCATGACCTTGGTGTATTGTGATGATGCTCTAAGTAGCTGAGCAACCTGGCAAGGGCTTGAAAAATGTTTTAAAATTAATGTTTTATAATAATGACTCTTAACTGACTCTCAACTGGCCTGACTCTACCTCAGAATTTCTAAATCAGAATTTCCATGGGCAGAATCTGAGTATCTGTTTTTGTTTCCAAAAAGTGAAAACATTTTAAATTTGTTTTAATTTTCATATAATTTGCCTTTTACATTAGGAGCCATTGTTTTAGGAGATAGGAATCATTTTCCAAATGCCAAAGAAAATCATATTAAAATTTATGTTACAAAAAGTAAGTTTTTTATCTAGCACTGTTAGTCACTGTCCTGAGCAATTTATGTATGAGGGAGGAATCACATACACATTTTATAAGTGAAAAAACTGAGGATTACAAAGAAGACATAATTTGCCCAAGGTCACACACCTAGGCAAGTGAGGTGCTATACTTTGAATTCAAGTATGGCTCTAAAGCCTAGTCTCCCCCACCCTGTGTTAGAGCTTCAAAGAACTGTGGAAAGCACCAGAATGAAATGTGGAAAGGAGAGCCACTTAACAGTTGCTTTTTGGTGGTTACTCTGAGCAGTGTTTGGGGCTGTAACTTCGTGAGTCTATCCTTGCAGCCACCGACTTGCGCGTTAGCTGATAACTCTTACCTAGTCTACTGTGAACGTTTCTTGAGGTTCCATCTCTTTTATTGACCTTACAAGTAAAAGGGCATGGGTACAAAGATAAATGACCCATCTTTGTTCTCAGGGGACTCTGAATCAGATGACTGTAGTGCAAGGCATATTGTGACAAGTACCTTAAGCTTGTGTAGGTGATGCTTTGTAGCAAAAAGGAGCGTATTCTTCCAGCTATAGATTGACTGGTCTCATGGATCAGGTACTGTAGTCTCAGGCTTCTTCCAGCTTTACATTGGATCTTCTTACTGCTGTTAACTTTTCATTCTTTCGGATCTTCTCCCCACTTACCACAAGCATTTGTTTACAGAAACATTAGACTCTTAGCTGTTTTCTAATTTTGAACTCCCAGGATGGGCCACTTTTCTGTTCTCTTCCCCTTTTTTAATCATCAGAACCAAAATTTATTTGTATTTTTATAAATATATTTATTTGTATATGTTTTAGATATTGATTAATGTTACACAGAATGCCAGTTGAAATTTATGTTAGGTAAAGAAATGATTACCAACTGTGGCTGGTGGTTGTCCCCATAAAGAAGAAAACACTAATGTGGATTAGAGTGTACAGGCAAAAGAAGTGTTTTCTTTCTGTTGAGTACTATTTATTTTTTATTTCAAACTATTTTTAGGGAGCAGAACAGAGAATAATGTAATGCTAATTATGAGCCTATGAGCCAGCTTTTTCTTTTCTTGATATTTTGACGTATTTGCTTCAGATTCTTATCATGCTGTGTGTATCCGTCCCTAAGCCTATTCCCTTTGTTTCCCTGCAGGTGAATTGCTGTCTTACCTTTGGTTGGTTTTCCATTCCTGTTTTCATGCTTTTGCTATATATGTGTGTATCTGTATAGAGCACTGTTTTTGCACTTAAAAAATGTTATAGTATGTATATGTCCTTCTACAGATAGCTTTTTTCCTCTTAATATCAAGTTTTGAGATCTATCCGTGTTAGGGTGTGGATCCACTTAGCGTTTTTAGCTACTGAACAGAATTCCAGTACATGACTACAGCAGTCCCCCCTTATCCACGGTTTCGCTGCTCACAGTTTCAGTTACCTGCAGTCAGCTACGGTCTGAAATATTACACGGAAAATTCCAGAAATAAGTAGTTAATTTTAAATCGCCCATGGGTCTGAGTAGCATGATGTAACCTGAAGTCTCACACCACCCTGACCTGTCCCTCGCAGGGTGTGAATCATCCGTTTGTCCAGTGCGTCCGCGTCCACGCTGTGTGTGCCACCTGCCCCACAGTCACTTCGCAGCTGTCTGGGTCATCAGATCAGCTGTATTGCAGCGTTTGTGTTCAAACAACTCTGAATTTGCCGAATGTCTTGTTCACGTAAATTACAGTATATTGTTGTAATTGCTCTATTTTATAATTAGTTACTTTTGTTAATTGCTTACTGTGCCTAATTTATAAATTGAACTTCGCCGTAGGTATGTATGTATAGGAAGGAAAAACAAAGTATATGCAGAGTTCTGTAATGTCTGTGGCTTTAGCATTCACTAGAGGGCTTGGAACATACCCCCCATGGGTAACAGCTGCTACTCCACTGAAATTTATCCAGTCTTTTGACTTTTCGAATTTCATTTGCCCCCACCCTCTTTTTTCAAAGTTTTAGCCTTTTTCCCTTTTGATATAACTTACATGCCACATAATTCATCCCTTTAAAAAGGTGTACAATACATGGTTCTTAGTATATTCACAGATTTGTGCAACTGTAATCATCATTTAGTTCCAGGACATTCACCCCAAAAAGAAACCTGTACCCGGTATGAGCTATTCCCCCTTTTCTCCCTTTACCCTCCCATCTGGCAACAACTAATCTACTTCCTCTCTCCCCCTTTCTGTAGATTTGCCTGTTTTGAACTTTTCATATAAATGGAATCTTGTAATAAGTGGTTCTTTGTAACTTTCACGTTCATGTTTCTTTAGTATGTCTGAAGATTCATCCATGTTAAAGCATGAATTGACCCTTCCTCTTTACGGCTGAATAATACCCTATTGTATGGATATACTACACTTTTTTATCCATTTTTTCCCATCAGTAAGACATTTGGGTTGGTTTTACTTTTTGGCTGTTATGAATAATGCTGCTATGAATATTCATGTACCAGTTTTTGTGTTGACGTGTGTTCTCACTTCTTTTGGATATATACCTAGCAAGGGAATTTTGTTTGTCATATAGTAACTAGCTGCTGAACTGTTTTACAGTGCAGTTGTATCATTTTACATTTCCACAAATGATGTACAAAGATTTCAATTTCTCCTTTTTGCAAATGCTTGTTATTATTATTTTTTTATTATTGTCATTCTGGTTGGTGTGAAATATCTTGTGGTATTGACTGGAATTTCCCTAGTAACTAATGATGTTGAACATTCTTTCATGTACTTATTGGTCATTCGCTTATCTTGGAGAAATGTCTGTTCTCATCCTTTGCCCATTATTTTGTTGGGCTGTCCTTCTATTCTCGAGTTATGAGTTCTCTATATATTCGGCATACTAGACTCTTATCAGATACATAATTTGTAAGTATTTTCTCCCATTCCATGTCTCTTTCCTTGACAGTGTCCTTTTTAAACACAGAAATATTAATATTAATTCCAATTTATCTGTTTTGTTATTTGATTACTTATGCTTTAAGGTGCCACAGTGAAGAATCCATTGCCTAATATAAGGTATGAAGATTTATACCTGTGCCTTTCTTCAAGAATTTTATAGTTTAGCTCTTATATTTAGGTCTTTGATTCAGTTTGAATTAATTTTCGTATATGGCGTGAGGGTCAAAAGAACTTCTTTCGTTGCATGTGAGTATCCAGTTGTTTTCGGCACCATTTTTATAGAAATGACTATTCATTCCCCCAGGGAACTGTCTTGGCACCTTTGTCTAAAATCAATTAACCGTAAATGTATGGGCTCATTGCTGGACTAAGCGCTGTTCCATTGATGTGTATGTCTAGTCTTACACCAGTCTACACAGTCTTGGTTGTTTTAGCTTTGAAGTAAGTTTTGCAGTCTAAAACTGGAGTCCTCTTAAATGCGTTTTCTTTGTTTTTCAAAGTTATTTGTCTGTTCTTGGTTGCTTACATGTTCATAGGAGCATCAGGTTTACTTCTTCAGTGTTTACAAAAACGGCAGTAGAATTTTTGCTGGGGACTACGTTGCATCTGTAGGTCAATTTAGGGAGTATTGCCGCCTCAACAGTATCAAGTCTTCCAATCTGTGAACATTATCTTTCCATTTCTTCGGTCCTTCTTTAATTTCTTTTAATAATGTTTTGCACTTTTTAGTATACAAAATTTGTCTTTTGTTAAAGATATTCCTAAGTAATTTTTTCCTTTTGGTGCTGTTATAAGTGAAATTGTTTTCTTAATTTGTTTTGGATCATTCATTGCTGGTGATAGAAATATAATTGATGTTTGTTTTTTTATTATTGATCATTTGCCCCTAGACTGCCAAACTGTTTTTACCTCTTCATTCTGATAGTTCCATGAACTCTAAATTGCCATAAAAGTTGTTCTAGTTTTGTTCAACCGGCTTATTTTTTTTTTGAGGGTTCCCCCGCCGCCACCCCCGCCTTAACAGGCAGGCTTGAGTTGAATCAATACTAAGCTATTCTCAGTCCAATAATATTCCTTCAAACATTTGAGTACTTGTTATTAAATGCATCGGTAAACATTGTTAACCACCTGCTTTTCTGTATGGTCTGTACCAGCTAATGTCATTGTGGGCTGATAATTTCATTCAGATAGAGACCTAGGAAGCTTGAGAATATAACCTGTGAACTCTCCTCCTGCCAGCTCCCGTTCCATCCCTCCCGACTAATACATAGGAATTACAATTCTGATCTGTTCTGAAAAACACCCAGTTTCAAGTCAGTAACAGCTCCTCCTCCTTCCCTGTGTTCTGTCCTCTGTTCAGTGTCCTACATTGATCAGACGCCTCCTCTGGTTTTATACATGTCCTGTGCCCAATCTCTAAAGCTTTGCCCGAGTCCCCAGTTCAAACCTGCCGTGAGACTGCTCTCCTAGCTGGATGCTTCGGTGCTCTGGACTACTCACCTAGTTTGATTTCTTCTCTGACCTCTGCTTCTTGGACATTATTTGTGCCAGCCTTATCCTATCCCCTTTCAGCCTGCATGTGTAATGAGCCTTAGTGAGCTTTTTGGCCATGCCTTCTTCCTCATCTTGTAGTCTAAAACTTTGAAGTTTGTGGAGACTTGCTGGGTCACGTACTATATTGCACATACAGTAATAGGTACAGTGATAGTTATATTGCCCCTTAAAACTTCATACAGTCCCTTCGTACAGTTTTCTTCTGTGCTCTGTTTCCCCTCCTTGCCCCAGTGCCTTCTTCCTAGTAAACTATGTGTATGAAACTTTTCTAACTGTAAAGAAACTACAGTAAATAATTTGCCATCAGTCTCTTTTGTCATTATGTATACTGTGGGACTTCTAGTTTAATAACTTTTGGAAAGTATTTGATGTTCTGTCAAGCTTGGTAAAATGATTTTAGAAAATTATAATTAAATATGTTACCACGTATATGATTTTTGATGATGATAGTCATATTTTGTCTTTAAAATGTTCGTTGTCTGCATGCTAGTTTTTGCCATTGTGGCTGTTTAATGTTTTTTAGGATGCTAATGATGTGGGAGTCATTTCTGTTCAGAAGTCAATGCAAATTTATAGAAATATGTAGGTGAAATTTAACTAGTAAATTTTTAAAAATGGGTTTCAGATGCTCATGTGGTGATTTCCATCTTTAGTTAGATTGGATGTCAGAAATTTGAGTCCTTTTCACTCTGTGCCAAGAGGATGTGTAAGAAAATAAAAGTTGCTGCTGTTATTATTTGTGGACCTTGTTGCTGTTTAGCTCTATAGGGTACACATTAGAATTTAGTTAGCTGTGTTTTACAGAACAATTTATCAAATCCTAATTAGGTAAACAGTGTAATTTCATATGTGATCTTTGCTGGTGCTAATAGTGCCAATGCAGCAATAACTTCATTATTCTCTACTGGTGAGATGTTATTAGGCTTGCAAGTAAATGGCTCTTTTAGTGCTGTATTTCTCTTTGAGTAGTTCATTAAAAAGAGTGGTCTAAGAATTTTAAATCACTTCGTTGTTTTTGTTGAGCTGGGTGAAATCAGTTTTTCAGGTTCATTTTCCATTTAGAGCTTTCACAATTTGAAAGTAGAAACGATCCGACATGTAGCCCATTCATTACCCTCACACAATTCAAGAGAACTGCCACAACTGGGGGAATATGTGTGATGAAAACCTTTTTGTTGTGCAGCGTTCATAAATAAGAACTTCTAAGAATTGTGAAGAACAGAACTGTGTTGTCTTTGTGTGTGTGTTGCAATCAGTGTCCCAAAATTAAGGCCTTAGAGGTCTGAACTTGGGCTCTACTTCCTGTGTGAAGAGCACCGAGCACCCCCTGTCCCGGGGCCCCCCTCCCCCTTTCTGTCTCACACTCTGGCCCTCGGTACTCCTACTGTCCCATAGTCACACGCACCTGGCAACATTTGCAGAGGGTCTGTGAGCCCTCGAGAGGTATTATATTTTTACAATTTTTGTACCTAAAGTTATTTGTGATTATGTCTATAAAGAACATTTGGTCATTTTTTTTCTTTAAAAAGAGTGTTAAATACAGTGCTTTTTTTTTAAGGAAAAAACAAAAAACCCTGATGTAAAACTTGGTTTTCTTTCTCTTCCATCCCTTCCTTCCAACCCTGCTTCCCAAAGGCAAAACTTGGAATTGTTTCTTCTTAGTAACTTTTTGCTCACCGCTTATCTCTAACACCTTGTTTGCCTGTTTGGACACCTTATAAATCTTGGTTGAATGAATAAATGAAAGGTTGTCCTTACTGTTTCAGACTTGATAGTTTACTCTGCAGTTCTGGCTCGAATACCAGTTTTCCTCTTGGACGACACTGCTCTACCATCCTAGCATGCAGCGTTGCTCTTCACATGTGTTTCCCCTGAGTCTGGTTTCTCTGCACACGACCCACGTTTCCTTTCTGTAAACTTTCGTGATCTTGGGTTAGCACTTAAAAAATTAATCATGCTGGGAATTCAATCTGGACATTCATCTGGATCAGTAAGGGGAAATTTTCTTGAATCATTTCTTAAAGAGGTAAAGAATCTGTTTTCTGTGTTGTTTCTTCCTGGATTTTTATTATTAGGATGTTGGACTTAATGAATGTTCTTTAATTTTTTTTTATCTCTTGGAGTTTTTAATTATTTATCTCTTTGTCTTAGTGTTGTCATTTCTGGGAGATTTTCTTAGCATTACCTTGTAATCTTTCTATTACTTTTTTATTTGTGTTTTCAAATAAATGCGTTATCCTATTTTTTGTTTTCCAATTATTCTCTTTTTAAGTAGCGTATTCTTGTTACTGTGATGCACATAAGACTTTTAACCCTTTTCTCTTGTTTTATAGCTTTAGCCCCACTCCTCCCCTTTCTCCCAACACCTGGTTTCTTTGAGGGCAAAGTCAGTCATGCTCTGTGTTCTTGTCTTCTGTACGCTCATGGATTCGTGGATTGTCACTTCCTTGTCTAGGCTGAATGTGAACTTTTCTTTTTTACATCTGCTTTCCATTGCCTAAGCCTTTTTGGGAGGGGGTTGTTGAAAATCTTTCATTGTTGCTTCATTTTTTCATCAACACTGAAATGTTAATATATTTTTTTTTCCCCAAGATTTTACTTATTTATTTTAGAGAGAGGAGAAGGGAGGGAGAGAAACAGCAATGTATGGTTGCCTCCTACATGGCCCTCACAGGGACCCGGCCCGCAACCCAGGCATGTGCCCCGACGGGGAATCGAACCGGTAACCTCTGGTTCCCAGCCCGCGCTCAATCCACTGAGCTGCACCAGCCAGGGCTGTTAATATATTTTAATTGCCATTTTGTGTGGTTTTCTGGGGGAAGAGGAGATATGTGTCTGTATATGTTCCTTCTGCCATTTTTTTTTTAATAAAGATTTTATTTATTTTGTTTTTAGAGAGAGGGGAAGGAGAAAGAGAGGAAAGGAAACAGCAATGTGTGGTTGCCTCTCACATGGCCCTCACTGGGGACCCGGCCTACAACCCAGGCACATGCCCCGACTAGGAATCGAACCGAGCCCACTTGGTTTCCAGCCCATGCTCAATCCACTGAGCCACACCAGCCAGGGCATTTTTAAATTGTAGTTATTCCTCTTCCTTTGATGCTCATGTAACTTAATTTTATGGTTGTAATTCAAATGAAAGCTAAATGCGTAAATTTAATATTAATTAGTGTGAGGAAAATATGGAATGAATGGTTGATTTTTATCTATCCTAATATGCAGATAGATAATGTGCTTTGTAATAATGAATTCTTTGAATTTTGTTTGTGTAGAAGAAGTTGAGGAAGAATCTGAAACAGCAGTTGAGGCTGACTTGACTGATAAACAGAAACATCAGCTGAAACACAGGGAACTCTTTTTGTCGCGCCAATATGAGTCTCTGCCTGCAACACACATCAGGTAAGAGCTTCCGTAGAAGTTGATTTGAAGTACTCAGTAATATCATGACAATTGAAAAAAAAAGAAACCCCGAAACAACCTTCTTGGAAGCATTTTCCAAACTCTGCTCATGATCTCGCTCAAATTAATTTACCAAATGCTTCATAATGGAATCTTATCTTGGAAATTTATGGTGTGTATTTATGGTGTGTATATTAAAGCCCCGAGAATGTTCTGCAGTACAGTAACCACTTAGCTTTATTTTAATCCAGACCATCTGAATTTATTGGGATATCTGTTAGCATCCTGCAGAGAAGTGTCCAGCAGAGACCGTTTTGGGAGATTCTGGTCTTCTTCAGATTCCTAGAATGTTACAGAGTTATTAGAATCCAAGAACTAGGACCCAAGATCTGGTTCCCATGCAGGTGACTCTTGACTTTGTAGAGTATTTATGGCCTTTTGTTTTTCTTTTGAGGACCTCTGGGCTGAAAACTTTATATTCTTTTTTTTTTTTTTTTAAGATTTTATTTATTTATTTTTAGAGAGAGGGGAAGGGACGGAGAAAGAGAGGGAGAGAAACAGCAATGTATGGTTGCCTCTCACATGGCCCTCACTGGGGACCTGGCCTGCAACCCAGGCATGTGCCCTGACTGGGAATCGAACCAGGACCCTCTGGTTGCCAGCCCGTGCTCAATCCACTGAGCTACACCAGCCAGGGCCTAAAACTTTATTTATATTTTTTATTACTCACTTGCATTTGTTCTGTGCAGTAATAGAATGCGACAGTGAAAAACTTTGGTCTTCGGTTTGTAGTTTGCGGAGTTGTGGAGGAATGATGGTGTTCTTTTATGATGGGCTGATAGTGGTAACATTTAAGCATAAATAGAGTTAAGCTGTTTCTCAGTGTACTCTGTAATAGGTGTGTCTTGGAGGTATAACAAAATGTTTTAATTAAAAAACAGGTAGTTACCCACCCTCAGGGTCAGGAAAACATCAGAAGGAGTGGCGTTTACGCAGACTTTGAGACACTGGGGGGCATGTTTCAGGTAGAGGAAACAGGAGAGCCTAGGTGTGAGCCGGGAGCACTGTGCGTCCAGAGTGATGGGTGTGAGGAGATGGTGTGTTTTTGTCTCTTCAGCTTAAAGAAGCTCCTTCAACTCTTGTTCACAATCTTTATTTCTTATATTTAGCTTTCTGTTAGTCGTGGTTCTCTTAACACTTTTCGTTTGGGCGACATCGGTGCGTGGGACCCGGCAGTATCAAGGTTAAAAAAATGAATGTTATAATTTTAATGAAGTTTTGCATTGGCTGCACCACTGTGCGCCTGTTTATACTCTAACTCAACACCCGTTGAGTGGTCGCTGGCCCACCACCTGAACGGAAAGCCCAGCAAAATCGGCTTCACACTTAATGTATTAAAAACTATTAATATACAGAAATAAAATGTATTAACTGTTTATTTCAATAATTGCCGCTCCTCTTTAGCCCCGCAGTGTCAGTATTTATTTAAGTGAGCCTTTTGGGGATCAGATGGGTTTGGAGAGTTCCAAAGCTCCAATTTGGTCCTTGTACATCACACACATCCCCGCACACCCGTACCTCAACTCCAGGGACCTTGGTGCATACTTCTCTTTTCAAAGTAGACAGAGAGCTTCTAAGGTAGGAAGTGTATGACAAGGATCCTATAATTCCTTTTTCTCCAGGTCTTTTAAGAAGTGCCCTGATCCCCCCTCAATAATAACAGTTAACACCATTATTATTGCTTTAATTAGGCTATTTAGGGGACACTATGTTTAGATTGGCTGCAGTTAGTATAGTCTGTATGAATTAGGTCCTTTTACTGAAAAAGATAATGAGGCCAGGTAATTTGAAGCAGTCATTTTACCTACCAGTAAGGGTATTTCAGAAATTAGGAGAGTAAGTTAATTTTTGTTCAAAGAGATAGAATGTGAAAACATTTTATATATTTTTTTTAAAGATATAGGTAATTAATGCTAAAGAGCCATATGCATATATTATTTAATTGGAAGAAGCAAGAATGTAAAGATCCATTTTAACTCAAGAAGTTATGTGGCTACTTATAAGAATCTTGCCAGAGCAAGAATCTGACAAATGTTTTTTAAAATGTATCCAATTTACATACAAGTGTATTTTTAATTTAACCTCCTGATAGGTTGGAATCTGTTTATAAGTAATGTTGGTTTCCACAGATTGCTTGGAATGGAAAAAGTGGTGATGTGTTTTTCATCTTTTATAAGGACTGAGAGAATATATTGAAATGTGATAATTAAGACAGCTTTGTATTGAACATAGCAAATTGCCTAGTATACATGACCAGACACTGTTGAACACATTTCCTGAGAATATTCTAGATTTGATATTTTAATAGGTACTTGGTAAGTAAGACAAGGTCCCTAGCTTTGTAAATTCAAGAAGTTTATTAGGTGGCAATTCTTTTGAATTATGATGAAGAGACACACATTTGGGGCTCCCCTCACGAAGTTGAAAGGGACATTGTCTCTTCTTTAAACAGCTGAATGGGGTGAGGGCAGTCTGTGGCCAAAGCATGGAGTTGTGCTCACCAGCCCTCATGCTGATGTGGAACAAGTGGCACATTGGAGCAGTCTTGACATTTTGCTACTGTTGAAGTCATGCCGTGTCTATTTCTGCTATGACAGGAGGAAATTACTGAAGCCCCATTGTTCTTTGGCAGCAAAGAGGGGTAATTTGGTGAATACTGGCTTTTTATTCTCAGGGACACTATCACGCGCCCAGAATCTCCCTGTGCCATATGGAACATAGGAGAAAACCTGACTGAGGCATTCCTGAGGTCCATTGTAGTTTGTGAGTGATAATACTGGGTGCTATGAGCTTCTCGAAGTAGCAGGAAAGCAACTCTTTGTTCCTTCTGATTCCACTGGAAGAGAGAGATCAGGACAGTTCTGGGTAGGGTTAGTGATTCACCTCTTGTTTGTGAGGTAAATAGGACTTGAGCAATGAGAATGTTTTTGGAACATTTTTTTGGGGGGGTGAGAAAGGGGAAAGGCAGCATGACACAGTGCCCTAGGTCATTAATGATAGATGATATGCTACATGTATTATAAAGCACTATAAAATGGATTGTTATGCCAGCTGCTGGGCCTGTTACAAGTATATACGATACTGTATTCAGTCATATATATAGCCCATGTTTATAGAGCTTGGCTTTTAAAAATCTAACATTTATTGAACCTTTATGCCTACTGTAATTCTACTTGCTTTACGTGTATCTTATTTAATCCTCACAGTGACTTGATAAAGTAGGTCCTGTTATAACCCCCATTTTACAGATAAGGAGACTGAAGCACAAAAAGGTTAAGTAACTTGTCAGACTCATAGCTTTTAAATGGCAGATTCAGAAATTGAACACAGTATTATGATTTACATGACTGTTATAAAGTGTCAGACACAGAAAGAAAGCTGTTTAAATTTAAACTTTTGAGTAGGTAGGCTCTTTGATTTTCTTTTTCTTTAACGTATTTTTTTTTCTATTTAGATGCTCTAGTCAAATGGACAAAACTAAATTAAAAACTGAGTTAAGTATATATACTAAAAGATGATGTTTCAATGCTAGATATGTAGTAGCAGCTGGGGAGTACCTACTGCATTGGGTACCTAAGTTTATGGATGTCTTGTATAGGGTCCAATGTCAGTTTTTCCGCATATTGAACACACAAAGCCCGGTTTTTTAAAAGCTGCTAATTACAGCACTGTATGTGTAATGATTAATGCCTTTTCCCAGCTTCTGGTGCAGCTGGTTAGTCATATTTAAAAAGAGCCAATCTTTTCCTGCTGCCCGACCTTGGGACCTGGATCACAGCCTCTGAAGTTATGCTTCCATGTGTCTTAAAAGCATTTCCTTAGGTATCTGTTGATTATTGGCCTCACTTTGTCCTTCAGTATGGGTTTTGGACCTGATGGCTTCTTGTCCAAGTCTGTCTCGTTATGAGGAGTTAGTGGTGGTAGAGAAACCAACATACCCGTGCCGGTAGTCCAGGCTCTCTGTCAGAGCACCACGGTGAGGAGGATCCTGTCTGCCTCATTGCTTTACCTTGACTCTGTGTGTTGTTTTTTTTTAAAGACCAGAGCCCTGGCCGGTATGGCTCAGTTGGAGTGTCGTCCCAACTGAAAGGTAGCAGATCTTGATTCACCATCAGGGCCTATACCTAGGTTGTGGATTCTGTCCCTGGTCTGGGCGTGTATAGCAGGGAACCAGTGGATGCTTCTCTCTTCTCGCAACAGTGTTTCTCTCCTTTATTCTCTCCCTGTCTCTCTAAAAGCCCTGAAAAAAAAATGTCCTTGGATGAGGGTTAAAAAAAAACAAAAACAAAAAGAGGCTAGAGAAGCCATTCCAGAACCTAAATTAGTTGTCTGTGGTAGGATGGGTGTACATTGTGTTCAGTCTCTTATTAATGGCAGGGTATTTCCGAGAAAACCTTACATTCTTTTCCTTTTAAACAGTTCTTAGATTAGGATTTCAGAATGCAAATGTCACCATCTTCACTCTATAGAAGGCTGGCTGCAACCACTATTTGTAGTGAACTTGTCTTGGTTAAGTGATTCCATGCTGCTTTTAACATGGTTTCCTCACCTCCAAAATGAGCCGCTTTCTTAATTCAGTTGAAAAAGTATCTTGAGCAGCTGATCCAAATCTTGGGGCTTTTGTAGTATTTGTCTAGCTTGTTCTAGTCAGACGTTGTCTTAGACGTTGAGTGCAAGACACTTGAAGGTTGAGTATCTTTTTTTCCCTTTTGTCCTGCCTGCTGTGGAGCGTAGTAAGCAACAGCCAGTCAAGAATTTGAAGCTTGCATAGTTTCCATTTAATTTTATTTTTTGTTATTTAAGGAAGTGAAAATCATCAACGCATAGTAGAATAATCTCTTCTCAGTTACCACTGACATTAAATGAATTTTTAGATTGTGTGCCTTTGTCTTTTATGAGAAAAAGATTTGGATATTGGCTCAGGCCTCTGAGGGGCGTGATTTACTTAGATAATAGGCTTTTAGCAGGAGGCCTAGGCAGAGGATAGGAAATCTTTTCTTATGTATTGGGTTGGCCAAAAAGTTCGTTTGGTTTTCTTACGTACGATGGCTTCTAGTATCGCTTAGTTGTCTTTAACTTCATTTGAAACAATTTTGTTAGATTGTATTGTGACAACTATCATCTCAGCATGCATTTAAAAAAACTTACCAAACCGGTGAATTTTTTGTTTAGCCAATTCAGTATTGAAGATGAAAGAAAACATGGGACATTTTTGGCATGTTATGTTTTATTATTTCAAGAAAGGTAAAAATGCAGTTGAAATGCAAAAAAAGATTTGTGCAGTGCGTCAAGTGGTTTGAGAAGTTTCATGCTGGAGTTTTCTTGCTGGATGATGCTTCATGGTCAAGTAGATGGTCAGCTGAAGTTGATAATGATCAAATTGAGACATTAATTGAGAACAATGTTATACCACATGGGAGATAGCCAACATACTCAAAATATCCAAATCAGTAAAGTTGTTGGTGAAAATGAAGAATGTGTCTTTTATTTTACTGAAAAAAACCGTACGGGCTTTTTGGCCAACCCAATACATACATGGGTGGGCAAAGGGGCAAAAGTAGGTTTACAGTTGTGAGTGCACAAAACACAGAGTTTATTCTTGCATTATTTGGTAATTATTCTTTTCCATACGAACAACTGTAAACCTACTTTTGCCCAACTTTCATTGTCATACACACACAAAAGAATTTATGAGCAGTATACAGCACCTTGAGAAAGGGAGGCATGGAGAAGTTTCTGGCCAACAAGCAATACCGGATAGGGAAATATGTTGATTCTTTTATATTTGGGTGTTAGTATAATCAGAAAAGTGAGATTGTAGTGAGTGTGTATCGTGTGACTCACAGCTGCACTTCTCAGATTTTATCTAACAGAAGTGGTCATGTAAGTTTGTGGAAATATATATACTGACTTGTTTATTTTTTCAGTTAATGGTTTTTATTTTGTGAATAAATAAGATGATTTTCATGACTAAACATGTGTCTGCATCACAAATGTGGATAGGAACTTGGTATTCGATTTCAAAATTTTTTTAATATCAGGAAATCTAAGCACCTTTTATCTTACTCTTTTCTATATTTCTAGTTTTTCTGAAATGAAAACACTTTAAATATATAATGGGAAAAAGTGTTATTTAAAAATTTGGACCCAAGGAGGGAAAAGGCTGTTTTGTGTTCATGTTTATCCCTTTTTGGCCCGACGACGTGCCGGACGGGTCCTGCTGAAGACAGTGGGTGGAGGCCACTGAAAACTCTTCATCCTCCTTTCCCTGCTGGCTGCAAAGGGCAGCAGTGACTGTCGCCGTTTCATAGCAGACCTGTTTCTAATGGAAGGGTACATTTTCCAAATATTTTTATCGCCTAATGCTACACTTCCTTAAAAAATTATTCTGTCAATTTTTATTTCCACCACAGTATGTTATGAATATGCCATTTTGCCGTTCTCAGTGTCACTGGATTTTAAAGTAAACTTTTATTGTTGATATTCTAATAACCAAAGAATTACCATTTATTGTTGAAATGTAAAAAATACAGAAGATCCCACCCCTTTCTCTATTTCTCTTTCACATACACACTCACATCCCTAAAATTTCTCAACCCAGCAGCACTTACATTTTGGTGTATCCTTAATGCATTTTTCCTTCTAATCTTATGTGTATTTGTTGGATTTTTGGCCACACATTGCTGGAGTTCAGTTGGAATGACAGAGGAGCTACATTACTCAGTGAATATTCTGTATTGCTGTTGTCACCTTTGCTCTTTCTAGGTTGGTCGGTTTGTTTTAAATATGTGAGGAATATGGTTAGAAAGTGAGTGATGGAACAGCAGGAGGAGGGGAGGACAGTTACATTAAGAAAGTGCTAATTCAAAAATGAATCCAAGTGTCGCTGTCATGGAATAGGCAAAGATTGTGAAGAGAGTCTTTTCTTGAAGTTTTACTGTTTCACCTTTCACATTGAAGTTGATTTTATGTATATGGTGTATAGAAGGGTCTGTTAGAAAACTAAATTTAAAAAGATAACATTTACAGCCCTGGATGATGTGACTCAGTGGATTGAGCACGGGCCTGCGAACCAAAAAGTCACTGGTTTGATTCCTAGTCAGGGCACATGCCTGGGTTTCAGGCCAGGTCCCTTGTAGGGGGCACACAAGAGGCAACCACACACTGATGTTTCTCTCCCTCTTTCTCCCTCCCTTCCCCTCTCTCTAAAAATAAATAAATACAATCTTAAAAAAAAAAAGATACCAACCCTGGCTGGTGTAGCTCAGTGGATTGAGCGCGGGCTGGGAACCAAGCGGTCCCGG
>PVJI01000594.1:199242-243946 GCA_004026765.1 Micronycteris hirsuta
AAAAAAAAAAATAAAAAAAAAAAAAAAAAAAAAAAGATACCATTTACAGTATCATCAAAAACAGCAAACACCTAGTAATAAATCTGAAGAAAGATGTATAGAAAAGGGGAAAGATGTGTAAAAACTCTATCTAGAAACTACAAGTATTGCTTAAGGATTTAAAGACATGTCAATTTTTCCCATGTTGCTCCAATTTCAATATAGTTCCAAAGAAAAGCTCAGTGAGATTGTGTGTGTGTGAAGTGAATGAAACTGTCTGCAAATTAAGCTGATTGCAAAATGTGTGTGAACGGAAAAGTTCAAAAAAGGCAAAAATAAGGCGTTTTCAGAGCATGGTTCCTGGTCCCTTTCTGGCACTTGTGAGGTCAAAACTGCGGCCCCTTAGCACAGATCGAGGCGGTGGCCCCAAACTGCTGTAATTGGCGCTGTATTCTTCATGTCTGTGCACTTGCAGTGAAAACAAAAATAAAATGGCACTAAAGAATGTTCTTGACAAAACAGTACGATTTATTAATTGTAGTAAATCTTAACCCATCATGTCTTTTTAAAAATTGAGGAAAATTTCACACAAAATTATTATATACTGTACAGGGCACAAAATACAGTGGTATGTGCAGTCAGCTACCTTGTTTCAAGAGATTACGCATCTTTTTAGCATTCTGTGTGATGCAGTGGGAAGTATGCATAAATTACTTATGCTCCATATGGAAGTGAGATGGTCATTAAAAAAGAATGACTCATGGGATTGTTTGAAATTAAGCTGAACTAGCTGCCTTTATCATGGAACACCATTTTTACTCAAAGTGACCATTGAAAGACAAACTGTGGGTATTTGGACAGGAGCTGTGTGCTTTGTTGTGTGTTCTGTGCTCTCCCGTGTATAATCACACCCATGCTTTTGGTCCAGACTTTCAGGAAAAAAAATCTTTCATCTTAATTTTTTAATTCATTTCTTTACTCATTCATGTTTAGACACTTATTTTTTGTATTATTAAAGGAATTTTAACATTTATTTTTGAACATGTAATGGTACAAGCAATTTTGTGTAACAAATAATTACAAAAGAACAGATACAAGGAATTTCAGGCATTATCCATGTATAATGCATATCCGTATTTTTCCGTCAAAAATTGGGCAAAATAGTGTGCATTATACATGGCAAAATATGGTATTTGGTGGATGTTTTTTGAAAATGAAGTAAACTTGTTACTTAGGCAAAAATCTAGTTGTCCCCTAAGCCAGACATTGAAGACATTTGCAAAAACAAACCAATGCTGCTGTTCTCATTAAATTTTCTTGTTTTGGAAAATAGAGTAATTATTCATAAATTTTTACTAATATAAAAGGTTTATTTTTATTTTAAATTAGTAAATTTTAAAATTTCAGTTTTAATTTTTAACCTCATACATAAATATTGGCAGGTAACACCCCAAAAAGCAAAAGTCCTTTGAGGTCCTCAGTAATATTTAGGAATGTAAAAAATCTTGAGACAAAAAAGTTTGAGAGTCATTGACAAAGTCAGTGTAGAAGAGCAAAAATGTTAGAGGTTCGTATCATTAGATATTAAGACATTCATACAGTTACAGTAATTAGAGGAGGGTGGTCCTAGTAAGAACATTGAGAAATGAACCAGTGGAGCGTAATAGAAAAGCCAGAAGTGACCCCATATAGTCCAACTTCCTGTTGATGTCAGCACCATTGCAGTGTAGGAGGGGAAGGCGGTCTTTTTAGGAAATGGTCCCATGTAACTTGGGAAAATAAACGAAGGTTTCCCTTTCTCTTTCTTTTTGTCCCCTTTGCTGATTTTTGTTGGTGAAATGAGGGTTTTGTTTCTCACTGTTTGGATTTTACTGATTGCATCCCTGTGGTGTCCTCTACCATGTCCCTACCTCGTATTTCCCGTGAATTGGTAATGGATATGGAGGATACGGTTCAGTATCTTTCCTCCCGCCCTCCCTCCCTTTATCTTCCTTTCTGGAAGAGGGACATTCAAGACACAAAACTTCTTTGTAGGTGGTGTAGTGTATCAGGAAATAGATAATACACGTATTTCTTTTCTGGATATTTCTGGTATTTCATGATTATTGTCTAGAGATCCATTAATTCGTAGTTGTTTACAAAGTGAATGATATTCTAATTACTGTTCCTTCTTCATGTACTAGTTGGAAGACTTCTTGTCTTTTTTGGTTCTGATTCTTAATTTTAGTTTCATGGTCTATTGTATAACACCCTACAGCAGAGGTTCTCAATCTTAACAGACTCAGCCTCTCTTTTACATATTTTGTGATATGTTTTTTACTGTTCAGGAATGAAATTAAGATACATAGCACATGATACATAGTTTGGCTTGCTATTGAATTTTGGGTTGAAAATTATTTTTCCCCAAAACTTTGCTTCAAAAATCTATTGTCATTGAACAGTACTTTTGTATCACATAGATTCTCCATACTTTGCATATTACTTGTTTTCCTCCCCTCTCAGATTTTCTTTGAATTCTCATACCCACTGTGCCCTGAAATTTGGGGGATGCCTCAGTCATGATGATATTTGGTAGACCATTTAACATTTTTTATTTATTGCTTTTTTAAAATTTATTTTATTTTATTTATTTATTTATTTATTTTTTAAAAGATTTTATTTTTATTTATTTTTAGAGAGAGGGGAGGGGAGGGAGACAGAGAGGGAGAGAAACAGCAATGTACAGTTGCCTCTCACATGGCCCTCACGGGGACCTGGCCCGCAACCCAGGCATGTGCCCTGCATGGGAATCGAACCGGGACCCTCTGGTTCCCAGCCCGCGCTCAATCCACTGAGCTACACCAGCCAGGGCTTATTGCTGTTTTTTTAGAGAGAGAGGGAGAGAAACATCAATTTGTTGTTCCACTTATTTATGCATCCATTGCTTCTTTCTTGTATGTGCCCTGATCAGGGATCGAACCTGCATCATTGGCATATCAGGATGATGCTCTTACCAACTGAGCTACCCAGCTAGGGCTGGCACCATTTCAGACACCTGTTTTCCTTTATAGCTGGAAAATTTTTTCCTAATATTTCTCTCATTTTTTCCCCAGTTTCTAGTACTTCTGCTTGTGTGTTAGATCTCCTGGGTTGATGGTCTTTGTCTTTCCTTATATTTTCTGTTTTCCGTTCTGAGCTAAATCATTGACTTTTATGTTCCAGCCCATTTACTGATATTTTACTTTTGTCACTCATACTTTAATACTTCAGAGACTCTTTTTTGTCTCCTTAATGTTGTTGCTTTTCCATGCATCCTATCTTTTTATGAATGCAGTATCCACACAAATCTTTTTAAGAATTCTAATTTGTTTAAATAACCTCTGTTTCCTCCAGGTTCAGTGTTTGTTTTTTGATTTTTTTGTTGTCTTTTGTGCTGTAGTCTTTCTTCAAATATTAGATGATTCATAGCTGTCTGTTCTTATTTAACATCAAGGGAATAATAGGCCAACCAGGAGCTCCCTTTGTGTGGGCAGACTTTGCTGGTAGGCTTCCAGTTAGGATGTAAAGCTAGCTCTTCCAGGTCCTGTTCTTACTGGAATTTTTTTTTTTTTAATGTTTTTTAGGTTTTATTTAGTTATTTCTGTTTTAGAGAAATGGGAAGAGAGGGAGAAAGAGAGGGAGAGACACACTGATGTGCCAGAGAAACATCATTGATTGCCTCTCGCATGCCCCCCAACTGGGGGTCTTGGCTGGCAACCCAGGCATGTGCCCTGACAGGGTAATCGAACCAGCGACCTTTCATTTCACAGGCTGGCAGTCAATCCACTGAATCACACCAGGCAGGGCTCTTACTGGAACTTTTTTAGGGTTCCGCTAGGTAAATCAATTTCATTTTCCCTAGTATCAGCTCTCTTTATGTGTATTTTGGGCTTTGTTTCTTAATTATCTTGTTCAGTTGTATTAGCTAAAACCACCAATGCCAAGTTTAATATTAATGTATATAGTGGACATTTGTGCCTTGTTCCTAGTCTTATGGTTTCCCTGCTAATGGAAATGCTCATCCTGAACTTTGCTTTGCTTTGCTCAGTCTCTCTTATCTGTCTTTGTCTTTCAGAATTTTCTGAAATCACTCATGTACTGATGGGTCCCTCTTCATAGTGATTTAGGTTCTTTTGTTGCTGATTCTCTTGCCATCATCTTAAAGGCATTCTAGAAAAGAGAAGATGAACACATAGGCTTTGCCTGTCATTTAATTCATTATTATTCTGTTGAGACTCTAAATATATTATCTTCCCACTGCCCATTGGAATGCTGTTAAACTTCTTTTAGGTCACTGAATAAAAATACTTTAAAATATTGGGATTTGTCTTTTTGTGTATGTCTGTGAAGTGGAGTTATCAACTGTTCTGAAAATGCATTGTAACTGTTAAGTTATTCAGCACTGAAAAAGCATTTGTATCCATTTACAAAAAGTAATTTGAAAAAAATTTGCTTCATGTTTTACCTACAGAAATTAATATTTGAAAGTAGACCTTTTCTTTAGATGGTCATACATGTAAGAAACTAATAAATGAACAAAATGCCCGTCTATAAGTAGAGAGTTTAAAAAACAAAACAAAAAAACAAATGATGTTCCATAGACCGCCACAGTAAGTTTATTGTGAATTGCTGTGGTTGGGGTGGTATACCCGTTTTTGGATGAATGCTGGGAGTAATCTGGGGTCCAAAAGCAATGGATGGTAGAGCTGTCCATTTTGTTGTCAGATTATAGCCAGCTGATTAGACGCCACCCCTTTAAAAAAATAAAACTTTTGTGAGGGCATGGAACATATTGACATGATCCAGAAGTTAAAATATCGGTCATACAATAAAATGTCTCACTTCTGTAGAGTTTCCAGAGTGTATGTTTCTAGACTCTTACTGTTAAAGAAGAAAACTTTTAACGAGTAAATTTGAATTGGCTTTATTAAACGACTCATGAATTGGGCAGCGTCCCATCTAACAAACAGAAGGAACTCTGAGGGACTGTAGAAAATAGAACGTTTTTATGAGCAGAAGGAGGGTGGGACAAGGAGTTTAAAAATACATTATTGCAGGCAAGGTCACCTTGCATTAGGGGAAGGCAGGTGTTGTTTTTTTTAAAGACTTTATTTATTTATTTTCAAAGAGCAGGGGAAGGGAAGGAGAAAGAGAGGAAGAGAAACATCAATGTGTGATTGCCTCCCACATGGCCCCCACTGGGGACCTGGCCTGCAACCCAGGCATGTGCCCTGACTGGGAATCAACTGGTGACCCTTTGGTTCGCAGCCTGTGCTCAATCCACTGAGCTACACCAGCCAGGCTGGCAGGTGGTTTTTTATTAGGCAGATTACCTCATTAGTGTAGATCAAGAATTCCAGACTGATTAATTGAAAACTCTACTCCTAAGGAGAGACTGGAACTGCAGGTAGGTTAGGTATTGAGTCTTGGTAGGGTTTATCACAAGTGACTCCATTTTGGGTTTGTTGTTTCTTTTTAATGTTCTGTGTACTTCCAGAAACTGAATGCTATACTATTTCATGTATATAGAAGCAGTGAGATGTGTTTGTGTTAGTGTCTGTAAGTAAATTATGATACTTTGATATTGTGCTTTTTAAATAAAATATCTTCGGAGAGCTGCCTCATTCTCTGCTATGGCTATTTTATACAGGGTAAGGCAAAAAGTAGGTTTACAGTTCATAGGGAAAATAATAAGTAAATTAGTATAAGAATAAACAGTATCATATACTTAGGACTATAAACCTCCTTTGCCTTACCCCGTACTTCTTTCTTTCTTTCTTTTCTTTTTGTTAGATTTCTGATTTAATCATAATTGATGGATATTTGGTTCATTTTAGTCTTTTGCTGTGAAAAATAATAAACTTGTACCTGGGTCCTTTCACAATATGTAATTGTGAGGATATGTACAAACTAAATTATACCACGTAAAATATATGAAAATGTCCTGATGATGCTTTCTGGGTTTTGTGTTTGTTCATCCTTCTGTGTTGGTCTGAGCAGGAAGATTCGACTGAAGGGCTTTGTGATTTGTGGAATTTGTTTATGATGTGTTTGTTGAGACCTTTTTTTTGTTATCTTCAGAGAAAACAATTTTTTAAAAAAGACTTAAGTTGATTGAAAAATGATAAGTTATTTAAGTACATAGGTAATAAAAATGAGCGTCACTTAAATTAGTGTCTCTAATTGACTACCACTTCAGTTGGCTACTAATGTTAAAGGAAATGATTTGGAATCGAAAGTGTTGTAAAAGCAGTTTTCTTCCTCAATTTCATTATGCCAATATTTTTATTTTGAGATGTTAGATTTAAAAAATTTTCTTGGTGTTCGTAAACAACATTTGAATTAGCGCTGTTAGGCACTATTGATGACTGTAGCTAGTACTGCTTAAGAAATGAATTCAATGTAAGGAAGTTAATTACTTATTGATCTTCGACTCATAGGAATGCTAGTAGGTGAAATAGAGGAAAAATATAGTAAGTGGGGAAAAATCATATCACATTTTAACATTTTAAAGTCTAGATGTTTATAACACTCTTTAAAAAAAAATAAATGTTGTATTTATTCTATATAATCTTTCCCTTGAAAGATCAGTTTGTCCCCTGTGGGTTGAAACCACATTGCAGGAAAGCCCTGGGCTAGGTGAATGTATATATTGCATATTGTCCCTAGTACTGGTATTCCCCACAGTTGTGGAAATGCCTGTGATTTCCTGTGATTTTCCCGGCAATCAAAACGAATTGTCACCCTGTTCTGGAGAAGGGGAACTTCCTAGCGCGTACCTACGACCTTTTGGACAGTTCAGTTTCTCCTAGCTATAAAAGGGGAAAGTGGTACTAAGAGAAGGGTTTTTTCCCCTTGAATTACTCGACTATTTCTTCCATATTTTTATCAGATCTTTAGAACCATGGATTAAAGTCTTAATCCTTTGGTGCTCTTCAAACATGCCACGAACAGAATGATCTTTACAAAGCACTGCTTTTCATTTTTCTTCACAAAATCCACATTAAGCCCAAACTTCTCTTTTTGGCTTTTTATTCCTCTACCTTACCTACTCAAACAGATATTCCGTTTCATGTTTTTTGTTTGTTTTTCGGTCCTACTTTCAGTTTTATTTCTTAACATCTTTTAAAGCAACATTAACAATAGAAAATACATCTTTGAGCAGAAATATTTAAAAGGTTTCCAGATTCCTTTTTTCTTTGTCCTCCTCCTTTTTATAATCTATAAACTGATCCATAAAATCATATTCTTTCAATTAACATAGGCTGTCCTTAAATGTTTGTAAGATACAGTTAAGAAATGATTCAGCAACTCTATAGTGTAGTGCAGTGCTTTTAACCAGGGGCAGTTTTGTCTCCTGGGGGACATTTGGCAAAGTCTGGACAGTTTGGTAGTCACAGCTAGGTGTGAAGATGCTACTGTCATCCAGTAGGGTGGATAGAGGCCAGGATGTTACCTAAATAGCCTGCCCATCCAGAATAGCCCCCACAACAAGGAATTATCTGGCCCCACATGGCAGTAATGCTAAGGGTGAGAAAACCTTGCTCCCTTAGTATATGCATGTGTATGTGTATATATAGTAGTCATACAAATTTGTGCACTTTATCTAATTAGAATCCCCCCGTTACTTTAAATTTAAATTTTATAAATTAAAAAAATTAATTTATTGATTTGAGAGAGGGAGAAACATCGATTTGTTGTTCCACCCATTCATGCATTCACTGGTTGATTTCTTCACTGGTTGTGTGTGCCCTGACTGGGGATCAAACCCACAGCCATGGTGTGTCAGGGTGACTTTCTAACCAACGAAGCTATCTGGCCAGGGCTAAATTTAAATTTTACTGTTTTTACAGTCAAATGTATGTACATAGTTGTTCAGTAATATTGAACAGTCATGCGCCCAGTGTCCCCTCTGCAGTTATTTTCAACTTCTCTGACAGTGGCTTCTGCGTGTGCGGCGCTCTTACACTGCTACTGGTTTTCAGTTACAGAAATCTCTTTACTTTCTCCTTCTTCCCTTCTCTTTCCCTCGTGTTTTCAGTGTATCACAACTTTTATTTAACTTAATGATCAGTCTTTGTAGTTTACAACCACATAAATATTCCTCACACACTCTTCTTGTGCAACCTTTTGTTTTCCTTAGAATATAACAATAGTTTTGCCTTTTCCTTTTCATTAGTCTTCTAAAATGTAAAAAGTTTTTATTCCTTGCTTATCTGAAGATCTACAGTTGGATGGAGATTTATTTAGGCATATAACTGGTTTAGAAATAATTTCCTTCAGAATTTTGAATCTTTCCTCTGTCCTATTTTACAATACTGCTGTCGAGAGATATAATTTTCTGAGAGTACGTTGGGCATTTGAATTTCATTTCATTGTAGTGTATTTAGTGGATGCAATGCTATATAAAACCGTTTATTTGCTGAATTCCCAATCACAGAACCTAGCATGGTTTTTTATATGAAAAAATCTTCAGAATCCAGAGCAATGTAAGACTGATAAGGCCAATGAGGAAAACGCCTTTCTTTTTTTTTAAAGATTTTATTTATTTTTAGAGAGAGGAGAAGGGAGGGAGAAAGAGAGGGAGAAACAGCAATGTACGGTTGCCTCTCACGTGGCCCTCACCGAGGACCTGGCCCGCAACCCAGGCATGTGCCCTGACTGGGAATTGAACCAGGACCGTCTGATTACCAGCCCGCGCTCAATCCACTGAGCTACACCAGCCAGGGTGGAAAACGCCTTTCTTTAATGAGGAAGTAATGGCTTTCACTGAACAAGAACAGTTTAAAGGCAAACTCTGCATCTGCAGTAGTGGTATTCCAAGTTCAGTGTGCCTAAGGTTTGCTTGGTGATGCTTGTTAATCAAGTAGATTCCTTGCTCTTTCCCCAAGATACCTGGACTCAGTCTGGTGTTGCACTAAGAAATTTGCATTTTTTGAAGTAGGGATGGTAAGTTCTGAACTATTCTACAAGCTCCACTTTTAAGACACTGAAGGAAATTCTTCTAGCAAAGTAGACATGAATGTTAATTTAAACTTTCTCTATTTAACTTATGTAAATTGGTGACATCTTTAGATAAAAGAAACGTATAACCTGTATTGACACTTTTACATGTGGTATCGAGTATGTGGGATTTGATAGTGAACATCTTGTTAAGCAAATAGTAGGCTGCTCAGCACCTGCCATTAAATGTGGGACCGTGTTGTGTCATAGTTATTTATTCACACCCTGACTGGTGTAGTTCAGTGGATTGAGTGCTGGCCTGTGAACTGAAAAGTTGCCGGTTCAATTCCTGGTCAGGGCACATGCCTGGATTGTGGGCCAGGTGCCCAGTTGGGGGCATTCAAGAGACAACTGATCAATGTTTCTCTCCCTTACATTCTCCCTCCGTTCTCTTCTCTCTGAAAATAAATAAATAAAATCTTAAAATATATTTATTCATATGTCTCTCTGTCCCAGCATAGTCTCTAAAACAGTATATTTTAAAGAACTTTTAATGATCTGTTGGAAAGGATGTTATCTCTATAAAAATTCCTTTTGTGTGGCTCCCTGTAGAAAAGCAGCATGAATAATTACATGGGCCAGGAGTATTCTTTCTTTGTGTTATGGTCTTTGATATATTTTATCATTATGTTTGGATGTCTTTATATCTGAAGATTTAAAACATGTGGAATAGAACAGTTAGGATTATTGCTTGTGATTCAGCATAAATCTATGATTATATTCAGAATTCGATAATTGTTACTTTCATTTGGAGTTTGCTTAAAATTTTTCATGTGTTTATCTATGTTCCAACATTTGTTAGGCATAAAGGCCTAACAAATCTCCTTTTAAACTACTTCTATCAGCAACTCTTGGCATGTGGCACATAATCATATTTACTTCATAAAATAATTCTGATTCAACTTCCTGCTTTGTTAGCTGTGATTATATGTACATGAAAATTTCAATATTTGGATTTTCATTTTTAATTTGGGAAAAAGTACAAAATAGCTACAGTAAAGACAGTTTAAAACTAAAATCACCTATTATCCTTTTATCTTTGCATAAAAGCTACATTCCTCAAAATAATTTATATTTTAAATATATTTTATTTATTTATTTTTAGAGAGGGGGAGGCGAAGGAGAGAGAGAGAGAAACATCAATGTGTGGTTGTGTCTTGTATGTCCCCTACTGGGGACCCGGCCCACAACCCAGGCATGTACCCTGACTGGGAATTGAACCAGCAACCCTTTGGTTCGCAGGCCCATGCTCAATCCACTGAGCTACACCAGCCAGGGCCATATTTTAGATTGGCTGAAATATGCTACTGATTTTTTAAATCATGTGCCTCTAAAACAGTATAAACAGTGTTTTTATATGTCCTAATATAATTATGAATGTCCTAAAATAATTTTTTAATGATGTGTTTAAATTCTCTTGTCATTTCAGAGAGTATGGAGAAGACTTTAAATGTGTTATATTGGACAGATGAATTTTCAGTGTCTGTTAACATTTAACATTCAGGTGACTATTAGACAGAGTGGGATATATTAAAATAACATTTAGCACCTTTTACTCCTCCATTCTAAAAAAACACAATTTTTGGACTTCCAGTCTAGCTGGAAGTGTAGGTAAACACACTTTGCCTCTGTACACAACTACAGCAAAAATTACAATTAGACTACAAAACCAGTATCAGCCAGATTTGTCAGAAAATTGAGCTGTGTGGAAGTCTGACAACCAAGGAGTCAAAGAAGCTACGTTCAATCAGATGGTTAGGAGGGGTGAGGCTTGGAGAGGCAGCTGAACATATGGTCCCACATTCATGTGTGGTGGATAAAAATCAGGAGGGATACCTGAGGAGTGAGTGATCCCAGCCACAGAACAGACCACCCAACCCAGGATTGCAGTATGAGGAAGATAAATCCCCATAACTTCTGGCTGTAAAAACCAGTGGGAGTTGGGGTGATAGAAGAAACAATGGGATTCTCGAGAGACTCCACTTAAAGGGCCTGCAACTGACTTAGGACTCACGCAGGCCCACACCTTTTGGGATTCAGCACTAGGGCAACAGCTGGAAGGACACAAGTGGTATGCGGGATGAAGGGGAGAGAATGAGGTGATTGGCAGCAGGGTGAGTGCTAGGAGACAGCTTCCAATCCTGGGCAATCTCCACAGGTCAGGTAGTGGTATTGTCCCCTCTCTGAATCAACTCCACCCCCCCCCCCACACACACACACAGAGCCACAAAGTGGTGAGATGGGTTTCCCCCACCCTGGCAATTACCTAGACTCTGCCCCACACAATTTACAGGTGCCTTTCCTACAACAGGCCACAGTAGTGAGACAGGGAGTCAAAGCATCTCTACCTAATACACAGAAACAAGCACAGGGAGGCTGCCAAAATGAGAAGACAAAGAAACATGGCCCACATGAAAGAAGAGAACAAAACTCAGAGAAAAGAACTAAATGAAATGGAGATAAGCAATCTATCAGATGCAGACTGGTGATCAGGATGCTCAAAGAACTCACTGGGTACTGCGGCAGCGTAAGAAAGACCCAGGCAGAAATGAAGATTGCTTTAAGCAAAATAAAGAAAAATCTACAGGGAACCAACAGTTGAGGGAGGGAAGCCAAGAATCAAGTCAACAATTTGGAACATAAGGAAGAAAAAAGCATTCAATCAGAACAGCAAGAAGAAAAAAAGAATTAAGAAAAACAAGGATAGAATAAGGAGACTGGGACATTTCCAAATGTACAAACATCCAAATCATAGGGATGCCAGGAGGAGAAGAGTCACAGCAAGAAATTGAAAACTTATTTGAAAAAATAATGAAAGAAAATTTTCCTAATTTGGTGAAGGAAATATACATACAAGTGCAGGAAGTACAGAGAGTCCCACACAAGATGGACCCAAAGAGGACCACACCAAGACACGTCCTAATTAAAATGCTAAAGGTTAAAGATAAAGAGAGAATCTTAAAAATAGCAAGAGAAAAGCAGAGAGTTGCCTACAAAGGAGTTCCTGTAAGACTGTCAGCTGATGCAGGCTAGAAAGGACTGGCAAGAAGTATTCAAAATGATAAAAAGCAAAAACCAAAGACCTACAACCTAGATCACTCTATCCAGCAAAGCTCTCATTTAGAATGGAAGGGCAGATGAGGCTTCCCAGACAATGTAAAACGAAAGGAGTTCATCATCACCAAGCCATTATTATATTAAATGTTAAATATTTAAGAAAAGATAAAAACTATGAGCATTAAAATGGCAAAAAATTCACAACTATCAACAATTGAATCTAAAAAACAGACTAAGCAAAAAACACAGGTGGGGGCTGACCTTGGCCTGCACTACCCAGGAAACCCCAGGGCCAGTGCACCCAGTGGACATCTACAGAGCACATTGGAACACCACCATCCTATCCCTGCACAGCTGATCCTCCACAGAGGGTGAAGGTTGGTGGTCAGTAGTCACAGCCAGTCCTTGCAGCTCACTGGCCTGGGTAAATCCCTCCCATTGATCTGCCAGCAGCAACCAAGGCTCAACTACGAGAAGAGGGTGCACCTCGAGCATCCAGCTTGGGTGATGGGAGCCTGTGTCATTGGACCCTACAGGACAGCTACTACATTAGGCCACACTACCAAGACACAGAGTCAAAGTAGCCCTACCTAATATGTAGAAACAAACACGGGGAGGCTGCCAAAACAACAAAGAAACATGGCCCAAATGAAAGGATAGATCAAAGGCCCAGAAAAAGAGCTAAACGAAATGGAGACAAGCAATCTGTCAGATGCAGAGTTCAAAACACTGGTTAGAAGGATGCTGAAGGAACCTAGTGAGGACCTCAACAGCATAAAAGATCCAGTCAGAAATGAAGGATACACTAATTGAAGTAAAGAACAATTTACAGGGAAACAACAGTAGAGTGGATGAAGCCGAGAATCAAATCAAGGATTTGGAACATAGGAAGCAGAAAACAGCCAATCAGAAAAACAAAAAGAAAAGAGAATCCAAAAAAATGAGAACACTATAAGCAGCCTCTGGAACAGTTTCAGATGAGATCGGGCGCGTTCAGGGTGGTATGGCCGTAGACTGGGACAATTTCAATAAGTCCAACATTCGCATCATAGGGCTGCCAGAAGGAGAAGAGAAAGAGCAAGAAATTGGAAATCTATTTGAAAAAATAATGAAAAGAAACTTCCCTAATTTGGTGAAGGTAATAGACATGCAAGTCCATTGGAAGCACAGAGAGTCCCAAACAAGATAGACACAGAGGCCCACTCCAACACACATCATAATTAAAAATGCCAAAGGTTAAAGATAAAGAGATGGGAGGGTGAGTATGGGAGAATGGGGGAAAAGATGAAGGAATTAAAAAGTTGCAGTTAGGTACAAAATAGACAGGGGGCTATTAAGAACAGTACAGGAAATGGAGAAGCCGAAGAGCTTATATGCATGACCCATGGACGTGAACTAAGGGAGGGGATTTGTGGAGGGAATGTGGGTACTGGGTGGAGGTGGGCAGGGGGGAAAAATTGGGATAACTGTAATAGCACAATCAATAAAATATATTAAAAATAATTTTTGAGAACTTAAAGATTTTATTTCTTATAGGTGATTAAGTATTAAATGTTAGAAATATTGGTTCATTAGCTGTCATTGAGGCAAAACAATGGACCTTGCTTTTGGAAACCTCATTTATTCCTTAAGCACGCTGCACGTGTAAGCACACATTCACAGGTCACAGAGTCTGTGGCAGCTGTAGACGCTGGCAGCAACAGACTCAATTTCCCTGCCTGTAATTCTGTCCTGTGTAAATGTCAGCTAAATGTTGACTTTAGTGTCGTTATGTGTACTGAAGTAATAATGTTAATTTTTCTGCTTCACTAACATGCATGAATAAAGTAAAGTAGAAAAACAGAAAACCTTTGCAACTCTCTGTAACCAAAATAGAGATTGGATAATAGGGGTGTACCATATGCTGTCAGAGAACTCTTTTATAGTGGTATTAACCTAAGGTGATCACCAGAAAAAAATGTTTTTATGAGGGGAAATTTTTTTCTTAATTTGAGGATATAATGTAAAGTGTTTGAGGAACTATAATTATTTTTTACCTTTGTGTTAATATTTTACTTTTGGTATTTCATTTTGCTTTTGGTAATTTTGTTCTCTGAATCATTTTTCTTTTTTTAATTTTATTTTTCAGTTACTGTTCACATTCAGTATTACTTTGCATTGGTTTCAGGTGTATAGCTTCTTGGTTAGACAATCACATACTTTCCAAAGTGATCCCTCTGATGTTTCCGGTGTCCACCTGGCACCACGTGTGGGTATTCCAGCAGGTCTGGCTCTGTTCCCTGTGCTGTACTTTATATGTCCCCGTGACGAAATGTTTTTCACTCTGCTAGTCCAACAGCAACATCTCTTTTTAATGCATATGTGATGTGTTTGATTTTGCTAGTTATTTTGTAGAGAGCAAGTAGTAACTTCTGTTCAGAAAATCAAAAAACACTGTGACATTTAGAAAATTTCTGTGAGCCCTGACCAATATCTATAACTTGAATAGTCTATTGAAATTCTCCTATCGAATTTGTGGCTATACTGAATTTTTCAAGCTAGTGAGGATACTTTCAAAAGTGCTTGTAATAATTTCCTCTTCCTGGATAACCTTACTCTTTCTCAAGTTCAGACAAGCCCTTTTTACTGCCATCAATTTCCAGACTCATACCAGGGCTTAGGATCAAAGGTAATTGCCATCAGACGGCAAGGTCCAAGCAAGGCCGTAGATCTGTATTTTGCCCCTTGCTCTGTAGAAGTTCCTTGTGTTTAAATTTTAACTAGTCTTTAGAGCAATTTCAGTATAGGTAAATTAGTTAATCCTGATATGAATGTGTATTATTTTTAGGTTCTTTCTTATATGCAGTGGTTTCTTTAAAAATCTGAAGATTATGTCAGGCACTGGTTTTCATGGTTTGTATAATGTCTTTGTCTGGAAAATATAAAATCACCTCATATTTACTCATAGAGTCAGAAATGGACTTAATCTGAAGGTTTCATTGTACTTTTTTTTCTTGAATAATTAGGCATTAACTATAAAGTGCTTTGTGTTACAAGGTTTTACTGCCTAACACAGTTTCTTCCATAGGTTAGCCTCAATAAATGTCTACAAGGCAGTCTTTTGTTTTAGGTTACTCAACACCAGGAGTGTAAAGGCTTATATATACATTTATATATATTCCTAACTGCCATTTGGATTCTTAATAAGAACCTTACATTTGGAATATTCCTAACTTTGTATAGTATACATCATCACTGAAGGTGAAGTCGCCTTTCTTAAATGTTTATTTGTTCATTTTTCCCTTTTTTAACAGGGGGAAATGCACTGTTGCCCTTCTGAATGAGACAGAATCCGTATTGTCATATCTTGATAAAGAGGTAATTCACAATATACTTGTTTTATTCTCTTTCTCTTTTATTGCACATGAAGTCCATACCTTTGAATTTATTTCTTTTTGTACCAAATTATTGCACTGCCATAATGGGGTAATAGTATAATGACTGGAGTGCATTTAGATAATTTGATTTTTCTGGTGAATTGAGATAAGAGTTGACAAACACTCTTGCATCTGTCTGTCTCTCTTCAGTTGGTAATGAAAAGCTTTGTAAAATATAGCACATGATTTAGCTGGTAGTAGAAGAAATGCTTTTGGCTTTATGAAAAATGACTTTACAGTAATTGGTCCTCCTCCTGTCTTTTGTTTGTTTTTTAATAAATAGCTTTTCTTTTAGATTCTTTCCAGATGAGATTTTACCATTGGTGGTCTGATTTCTTTCCTGGAACCCTAATAACTTTGTCAACAAAAAATATTTCTTTCTGTAAACTTGAACAAGAAACACTTTAACATTTTTTAGCAAGTCAAAATAAGTAAAGGGAGGAAATGCTTATAACCAGAGTATTCCACATTATGCACAGTTTGATGTGACTTATTAGTATTTTGTATAATGGGAAAATATTTTACTGTTGATGGTACTTCAGTATTTAACTTTTATAGTTTCATGATGTTTTTCTTTTCCCCAAGCCTTTATTTTATATATATGTATTTTTTTTAATTAAAGGGACAGATTTCTTATCATACTTAAGTATTGTCCTCCTATCTCTAATAAAGAAAACATAACCAAAAAATAGATAAAAATATGTAGGACTACTATACATTAGAAACTCTAATAAAGAAAACTAAAACGAAAACTAAAATATTTAAGGCAGAAAGAAGGCTAATAGTCCTTAAAACTTATGCTTGTGAAACTTAGCAAAGAAGGTACTCGGGTTTGTTGTCAGTGTGTCCAACGGAACGGTTGGTCATAACACAGATCATGATAGTGCTGGAAAGTAGCACAGATGTAGAAATACAAGGAGGGAAAATTCAGTATGTTTCATGTGTTTTACTGGTATTTTCGGGTGAGTGGAATTTCTCAAAAAATGGTGTTTTTTTCTTCTAAGTTATTATTAGCAATTTGGATATGCTAAGAACTCTAATGGGTGAAAATTTGCAAAGGTCTTTAGAATATTTTTTCTTTATACTTGTTTTTTTTCACCTCTTAGCCTTTCATCAATCTTTGAGATAGAAACAATCTAAAAGATAGGAACTTTAAATAAATAAAGTGTATTTAAGGAAAACTTTTGTCTTTTTTTTTTGGTGGCAAAAGGAGCAGTTTAGGAAAAATAAAACTGCTGCCATTATATTCTTTATACAATTTGAAAAACACTTGTAATTTAGATTTGCTACCTTAACTATTATAAGACTGTCCTTGAGAAAATTTTTTAGTCCTATTAAAATATTGAGTTTGGCATATTTGAAGATGGTAACTTGAAGGCAACTTTCTGATCATCATTTTTTTACATTGTAATTCTCTGTTCTTGAAATTGGCAGATTACACAACTCTTAGAACACCCCCCCCTTTTTTTTTGAATTTCTGTTTTAACTAAACACATTTTGAATATTTTCCCACATCAGTACATATATATCTATGAGATTTTAGCAACTTATGTGGCCCTAAATAAGAATTTTATTTCATTTTACAGTAAGGTATGGCAATACTGCACTAACATTTTAGAGACTGAAAGTGACCTGAAGTACATCTACTTTTAACAGGGATGATGAGCCAGTGACAGTAGCGTTAGTTACCTAGGAACGTTCTTTGTTGCTCTGGTCATAAAAAACAGAAACAATAACTCTGATTATGTAGTGACCATTGTCCCTGCTCCCCCTCCCTAAGCTATTGAACGGATTGGTTTATATATTCTGCAGATTTTTTTCTTTTCCTTAGGTAGCATTTTTTTACATGTGTAAATGATCACATGATGGTGTGACTTACGAACAGTTTTAATGTTTTCTTCTGACAGTGACCCATGATTAAAACACTGTGTAGAATTTCTCAGTATCTTCTCGTCCGCTCTTCTCTGGCGTTGCACAGTCCGTAAGACCTTGCAAGCAGAAAGCTTTATAATCTGACAGGTCATCTCTTCATTCGCAGCTCGCCTGGCTGGGTCTTGGTAAAGTGCTGATGGTAAGGCTAGGTCCTTCCAGGACATGCTAACGGAGAGAGTTGTGCCGTAGGTGACCTTCAGAATCATAGTGGAAAGCAGGGGCAGGGCTTTACTGGTTGACATGGCCTTCACTGGTTATGCAGAATTCAGCAAAGGACTGGTGGCCAGGTCATTTTATCCACTAGGCTCAGTAACTAGGGCTTTTTTGCATTTTAAGGGACCGCGATAGGGGACTATGCTTGTGGTGGGTATGTATAGTTTATGTTTATATACCTATCTACACACACACACACACACACACACACATGTTTCAGAGAACTGCAGAATTATAATTGGTAGATGTATGTTTAATGTGGATGTGTGTACATTTTACTCTTTTAACAGTGTGGGATGGACACCCCAAAAGTAAGTGTGTGATATGTATGAAGGTATTCATACTGTTTAGTGTGGGTTTCAGAGGTTTAAATGATCACTTGATTTCAGGTGTTTTACCCTTGACTTAGGGCTTCACTTTGCTTGTTTTTCAAAACTCAGTTTTAGAGCAATTAATGGTTTTCTTTTAGACTAAAACAAACAAACAAAATCTTAATAAACTACTTTTATTGTAAGCTATTTGTTTTGGCTAGATGTAATATTACACTGTTTTACGTGATGACAATAACTTCATGTTCTCCTTAAACATATATGAACTTATTCACTAAAATGAAATTTTATACACTCTCCGAAGTTTCCTGGTTTCGTTACTGTGCCATTGAATTTATTGTTTTATAAAAAGTTTACCTAGCTATTCTGTCCTTTTCTTTCAGGATAGCTTTTTCTACTCACTGGTCTATGACCCCTCAGTGAAAACACTGTTAGCTGACAAAGGTGAAATCAGAGTGGGACCTAGATACCAAGCAGACATTCCAGAAATGCTCTCAGAAGGTATGTTTTCTTTTGCGTTTCAAGTCCTCTGAAAACATACACCATATCTTGAAACTCAAACATTGTTTTCCCCATATGGGAGAAACAACTTCTAGGCTAAAGTTTAAAAGGTATGAGCTCTTCCAATTTTAGAAATGCAAAAAAATAGCAAGGTATAATAATTTATTTATTCAGTGATTCACTTTCGATTTTATATTTTTGTGATTTTTTTGGCTTTTTCGTTCTTTTTATTTTAGAACAAATTTAGAAACGCTCATGTTGTTGAAATTGTGTTTTGATGTGGCTCACTCCTGCCTTGAGGTCCCGAGTGCCCCTTGCGCCCTTTCTCTGAGGGAGCCCTGGCATCCGGGGAACAGTTGCATTCCGGTGGGGATCCTGATGGATCTGGGTCGTTTATGTACCAGAGAGATTCAAAGCTTTGCATTTTAAAAATATCTTCCATAACTTTGTCATTATCACTGATTTCAGAAGTAAAACATTACCGTTAAAAAATAAAACACAAAATAAGGACATGTATAACATAGGAAATGAATATCATCCCCTTTTGTCCTTCATTCCAAACCCATGTTTAATTACTCTGATCAGATAGGGTATGTTTGTTTTGTTCACACTTTGCCTTATATTCCATCCAAGAGTGGTCCGGGTGCAGTGGCAGGTTGCACATGTTACTTTGCAGCTGCTTATTTCAGTTAACAGTGTATCTTTAGCATCTTTCCCCGTGAGTAGAGTGACTCTTCGGCTCTTGTATTTGCATAGATGTATGGTAATTTCATTTTCCATTCTCCTGTTGATAGACTTTTACATGTTTAGGTTTTTTTGTAATTACAAATGATGCTGTTAGAAGAGCTATGCATATATTTGTGCTGTGTAAATATTTTTTAAGCATAACCTCTTGGAAGTGAAATGGTATGTATATATTAGACGTTGAAAATGCTTCCTTGTCATTCAAAAAAGCTGTTATTAAATTGTAAATGAAAGAACCAGAGACCATTGGCAACACTGATTATACGGGATATTTTTCCCCCTTCATTTTTCCTGTCTACATTTTATATCTCATTGTCTTCATTTTAAAAAATTCAGAATTTGAGATTAAGCTTGCTTTCGTTATCTGTAACCCTTCTATAAATTTCTTGTGCATTTTCTACTTGGTTATTTATCTTTTTAGGTATTGGTAGGAGTTCTTTGAATATTAAAGGTAAACAAATACAAAAGTAGTTGTCTTTTGTCTACAAGTATTACAAGCATCCCCCCAGTTTATTAAAAAATTTTTTTTTAATTACTTTATTTTTGTTCAATTACAGTTATTTGCATCCTCTCCCTCTATTAAAAAAATTTTTTATAGTGATTTACATATATATTTTTTACTTTTCTCATATAGGAGTTTAGGATTTATTGTTAATCTTTCCTTTAAGGCCTTTATAATTTGCATTATTCAAAAAAAGGCCTCTACTTTGTTTTTGCTTTCTGATTATTGAAGGATACAAGCTTTTCCATAGGTAGGTTTTTCTCTGTACCTTGCCTTACTGCAAAAAAAAAAAAAAAAAAAACATGCAGAAAAGTTAAATCGACAGTTACTCAGGAGCGAGTTTGTGAGCAGAGCACACACTGATGTCAGTGGTGGGCAGGTGGGGCAGCTGTGAGTAATGCCAGGCTGCAGACTGCTGCATTTTCATGAACTTAAATACCAGGAAAGGTCAGTCAATAACGATTAAGCTTGCAGAACAGAATGCTGTGTCTGTATTCAAATGTTCATTGGCTGTTCTTTGGAGTAGACTATAAATTAATTTATTATAGGCTGAGAGATTGCATTTATTCACATTCTGATCTGTGCAAATCAACTTCTCTTCCAGAAATAATTTTGGATGTTTATAGTCCTTAATGTTTGATGTTAGACATAATTATTTCACTGTACTAAGTGTTCACTAAATATTTGTTATTATTTTTTAAAGATTTTGTTTATTTTTAGAGAAGGGAAGGGAGGGAGAAGGAGAGGGAGAGAAACATCGATGTGTGGTTGCCTTTCAAGCACCATCCACTGGGGACCTGGCCTGCAACCCAGGCATGTGCCCTGACTGGGAATCGAACTGGCGACCCTTTGGTTTGCAGGTTGGTGCTCAATGCACTGAGCCACACCAGCAAGGGCTAAATATTTATTATTAAAAAGAGACTTGATTTTTAAATTTTACAGATAGTGCTGCAGTGGGTATAATGGATAATGTTACACTCTGGATATAACTGAAATACGTGTTTCTAAGTGTCGTTCCTCAGTCGTAGGGCATGTGTGTTTGAAAGTTTTACAGATTGCCAAATTGTCTTCCAGGTAGTTGTTTTTAGTAGGTGGATCTTTCTTTCCCATTTTAATTAACATATAACTACGTGTTGTAAGTGCATTTCACCATTTTTAGTGTACAGTCATGTGCGTTTTAGACAAATGCATGTGCTCCTGGTGCAATAGTTTGGCGAGTCCATCTGTCCCCAGACCAAGTCTTGCATCCCCTCAGCAGCCCATTGCCACTCCTCCCTGAACTCCGGTCTCTCCCTTCTTTGCGCTGTACATGCCTGTTGTTCAGGTAATCTGTTACGCTGTTTTTATTATTTGACTTAAAATTTTGTACCGCCTGAATCATTGATTGTATGGTTCTCCCTTGAATACTGAGCACAAGCCTAAGCATTTAAAAAGTCTAGAAATTTTTGTGTATTGCTCACATAAATATAAGTGCTGAACAAAGTAATGAAGCTGGGATGTTTGGAGTAGCAGTGGGCAGAAAACTCAGATCATGCAATCTCACGAGTTCCTATTTACCTGAAAAACTATTTAAATGTAGTATTTGCCCCTGAAAAGCAAAAGTCTAGTGAGAGTGATGTAATTTGGAAAGCATTGTCTACCTAGCTTAGAATTTAAAAAATACTATTTTAGGAAACAAAAGAAGATAGAAAAGACAATAATTCTATAGTGCTTCCAGGTAAGAGGAATGATTCTTACCCAGTTATGGGACTGGGGAGTTATGCTAGCTATCTGCCAAAGGCATTCTTTGTATTTAGAAAATGGGACTAAATGTTCAGCAGTATAATAAGTCTTAGAGTTCATTAACGAGTATTAATTGCCTTTAACATGTTTCTCTTGCTAGTCTTCTGGGTGAGTGGTTTACAAACTTTATTTAGGCGATAGAACTCTTTCTTTAAATGAAATGTTGCACAATGTGATCTTAAATAATGTAAGAAAAATTAGGTAATTTTGAATGAGGTGGGGGGAGAAGGCTGCATTAAGTCTCTTAAGGTGCCCTAGGAACCTTAGGGTTCAGTTACAAGTTGAAGGCTGCTGTTTAGAACGCCACACCTCTTAGGAATCCCACCTCTTCATTACGCAGTCAAAATCCCCAAATAAAATTTGCAGTTAGAAGTACTTGTGATGAAGTCCTTTGTAACGTAGCATAACAAAGGTGCATTACTGTATTCTCTTCACTTCTTCCCAGTTTTTTAAATCTTAAAAATTATTTTATTGCAATAGGAATTGTGGTAGATACGTGGTGACAGTGGAAACAAACCTAGTGGTACCTCAGATCATCCCTTTTTACTCACTGCTAGCCGCTCTTATGAATTCGACATATTCCCCCAGACCGTTACGTAAATATTATGTAGAGATCCATGAAAGTGTATTCCATGCAGTTTCATGTGTTAGAGATCCAAGTTTGTTTTGTCTGTCTCTTATTACATGTTTTATAGTAGGGCCCATTTTTCCTTACTATTCTTTAAAATTTCTTACTGGAGAGGGTTTATCTAATAGATTTTTTTTTCTTACTATTGAAGTTTATCTTGATTCGTCAATTTATTCTGTTCCAGATTTATTAAGATTCTGATTGAAATTGTATTAATAGTATTATAATACTTTGGGAAGTGATTGATTATTTTATAATATTGAGCAGTACGTGGGTCTGTTGCATTGGTCTGTTTGTTCCTGCTCTAATAACTCACTGTTTTAATTATAGAGGCTTTGACTATGTGTTAATATCTGGTGAGGCTAGTCCCTGTCTCATTTTTCGAAATGAGTTTTAGTATCAGCTCAATTTAACACAAGGAATTAAAAAAAAAAAAACACCTTCCTTCCTATATTTATTGGGATTACAGTTAATTTTTAAGGTATTTTAAGGGGAGCAGCCAGAAACAAGGGATATCTTGCCCTTTGTTCAAGGCCATTTTGGGATCTCATGGGAGTTCATTTTTTAAACAATAGATTTAGTCACATGGATTTTATACATTACTTGTTAAGCTTTTTTTTTATTTTTAGACAGAAGAGAGGGGAGGGAGAGAAACATCAATGTGTGATGGCCTCTTGCACACCACCTACTGGGGACCTGGCCTACAACCAGGCATGTGCCCTGACTGGGAGTCAAACCGGCAACCCTTTGGTCTGCAGGCTGGTGTTCAATCCACTGAGACACACCAGCCAGGGCATTATGTTCATTTTTAAGTTTATAATTTGTTGGCTTTATTTCTAAGTATTCAACTTTAACACAGAAAAACATATTTTTCATCATAATTGAAGAAGTCACTTTGGACTCTTACTTTGGCCTAAAGTATTCAGCATATACAAGATATTTCTTTTCGGTTATAATCAGGCATTCAATTAGGTATAAGACTTAAAGACCCTTTCTTTTTTCTAATTAATATATTTTCAGGGGAGAGGATCTAGGGCTGCAAATAGGTCCACCAGTAGTTACACCACACTTGAAAATCCTGGACATGGCCATCACAGAAATTTCATACATAGCCAGTACCGGTTTGCAGGGAAAGTAAACAGTAGAAAACCTCATATGCAAGAGCAGATGTTTATGACCTTTGATACTCTCGAGTGGGCACGTTTTGCACAGCGGCCAGATTCCAGTTTGCATTGGCATGGGTTGCAGAACTTGGATTAGTGCCCCGATTAGATGGCAACTTCAGCACCGAGCCAGACCTTATTACAGGCTTACATTCTTTGTGAACATGTCTTGCAGGATTCTAAGACGTTGTTGTGGCATTTGTCTTGCTAGTGAGTAAATCTTTTTGTGACTTTAAGAGTTTTTAAGTTCATTTATGACTGCCCCCCCCCACCCCCCCACCATGTAGCAAACTCGAGTGTCTGGAAAGATTGGTATGAAGTTTGCAAAGGAAGATAAAGGTTTCTTTGATATTTTAAATCTTTTATTGAGTTTGAATAAAACATATAGAGAATTTTCCATAGAAAAAGGTAGCATAATGTGCAAAGTTTTGCATTATTTTGTTTAAAGATTTTATTTATTTATTTTTAGAGAGAGGGGAAGGGAGGGAGAAAGAGAGGGAGAGAAGTATCAATGTGTGGTTGCCTCTCATGTGGCCCCCACTGGGGACCTGGCCACAACCCAGGCATATGCCCTGACTGGGAATTGAACTGGTGACCCTTTGGTTTGCAGCCCATGCTCAATGCACTGAGCTATGCCAGCCAGGGCCAAAGTTTTGCATTATTAATTCGTGGTGTTGTAACACTGAAAATTTAAGAAAGAAATCTCTTTACATATTAAATTTAAAATTGTAGCTCTTAAAAAATATAATAGTAACATTAAACTTCAATGACTGGATTCAGAGGTTTGGGTTGAAACTGGCTGCACTGTGTTTTAGCTGAGAAACCTTGGAAAAACTATTTAACCCAAATTCCCATTTCTTATATTTACAGGGTGAGGCAACAGTAGGATTACAGTCATGAGTACATGACGCACAGAGTTTATTCTTGTATTCTTATTTATTAATTACATTACTCGCCATACAGACAACTGTAAGCTTGCTTTTGCCCCCACCCTATATAACAATGTTGTGATGATCAAACACAGTGACTCGTTTAGCACAGAAGTCTGCACTCAGAGTTACTGTTAGCTACTGCTGCTGCGTCTTCCCTGGGCCCTGCTGTCTGTTGCTGCTAGGTAGATCGCTCGTGGCAGTGCTTGGGCATTTCAGGAGGTCTCTGTCTTTGAGAGTTAAAGTTAAATTAGTATATCTTCTCTGCCACAACATATGCTTTAAAAACACAAATCAGCTCACATGTGGTTGGTAAGTAGGAAAAGGTCAGCACAGTGTGGAGGTTGGGTCAGTTCATCTGAGGTTTTCTCCAGCAATCAGTGAAGCTCATATTCTCACCAATAGGGAGCTTAAGAAAAAAAGATGGAAATTCTACAGAAGTGCCTTCCTCTGGTGCAAGAAGTGGCTGATTCAGTGGCCTCAGAATCTGTGGTACTTTCTACTATGTTAAAACTATGTGGGTGTCTAATCACTCTGCTGTACACTTGAAACCAATATAAAATAACACTGAAAGTAACCTGTAATTGAAAAATTACAAAATAAAAACTATACAGGGAAGTTTGGAGTTACAGAAGAAGGGGCTGTGAAGATATTTCTCCTTCGTTCAAAAACACCTGCACCCTGAACTCTATTTTTAACTTTGTTGGAACTGTGCGCAGTGACCTATATCTCTGTGAAGGAAGCGTGAGTCCAGGGTTTAAGGAGATAAAGGATCGGCTGACCTTTGTGCTTGGTGCAAATATCAGTGGAGATTTAACTGTGTTAGTATTTTTATTATGATTATTACTGTGTGGTTTTTTTTCAGTGCTCTGGTTACCAAGGTCTGTAGGCTTTCAAAGTCGTGTCCTATTTTTTCATAAGCCCTATTGTTTTTAGTGTGTGATTTTGCAGAATGTGCTTTTCAACAATATGGTGGCTATTAACCAAATTAAAAACACCAGCCTATAAGAACTAAGTGTAAGTAGGTATTGATCTCAACCATGTGGAAGAATAATTCTCAAACACGGGCAGTTTTGTTCCGCAGGCACATTATACAGTGTCCGTAGACATGTGTGGTGGTCACTGTGGGGGATGTGGGGGTGGATTGCTACTGTGGTCTCGTGAGTGGAGGTGAGGCGTGCTGCCGAGCGACCTGGCCCCCCAGGGCGGCCCCCAGCACACTGTGACGGCCCTGCGTGAAGTGGTGCTGCGGTTGAGAAACCCTGCTGTGAAGGGTTCCTGGGACATAGTAAGCACTAAATAAAGGTTAGTTAACAGTTATGTAATTATAATGAAACTTATTTTTTCAAGCAGGTTGTTACGATTTGGTCTGTGTCCGTGCTTTTGGTCCTGTTCAGTTTTGTGCCATTCGACCTTGTGTGATTGTTGTGCTGCTGTTATATAACCTCATCCCGCTTAGTTAATCCTTTCTCTTCTTGTTCTTTTCACAATGAGACTGTGGTTTGATTTGTAAAGATTAACATTTGGGCCCTGGCTGGTGCAGCTCAGTGGATGGAGTGCTGGCCTGTGAACCAAAGGTTGCTGGTTCAGTTCCCAGTTGGGGCACGTGCCTGGCTTGCGGGCCAGGTCCCCCCACCCCTGGTAGGAGGCGTGCAAGAGGCAACCACACACTGATGTTTCTCTCCCTCTCTTTCTCTCTCCCTTCCCCTCTCTCTAGAGATAAATAAATTAAATCTTAAAAAACAAATTAACATTTAGATTATTTTATTGGCTTCCAAGACTTTAAAGTTGTTAAATTTAACCTATTGAGTTACTTATATAAAAATTATGTCTTTAAGATTTTACATTTTCTTTACTCTTCATTTATATTTAAGTCATCATGTAATTTCTTTTTTATAACTGTGACTGCAATTTTATTTCTGAATGTTTTATATTTTTTGCCACAATGAATGTGATTTTTTAAACAATGTATTTTCTTTGTTTGGAATGCTCTTAAGGTTTCTGTATTCGTGTTTTATAATTTAGTACATCGGCCAGGAGTTTCAGAACACTATTAAACAAAAATGGTGATAAATGGTATCTGTGTATTTCTGAATTAACTGTAACACAAAGTGTAGTGCTCTGGTGGTTGGCGCAAGGAAAATTGTACTTAGAACAAAGTGTTTCCAGTTGTCCGTGAAAGAGCCTGTGGGTAGTTTCATACAGCCTTGGTTCTTCAGAGTCTGTGAACACTGTGTGCTCTTAGAAGATACACTAAAGAAGTCCTTTGTTCATATTTTCTAGAAATTTTAAAATACAGCTTGAAGGTTAAGGCTAACACATTTAAAATGATTGCTGAATCTACATTTCTTCAAAATTATGAAGGCCATATGAAGCAAAAATCAGATGCTAATAATGCAGCTCATGCAGTTAGTTGGTAAATACATTTTGTTGGAATTCAGAAACGGGGAGATCTTTATGAACTGGGTTATTCGATGATGTGGGACATGAGTAGATTATCGTAAGTGAAGGAGGAAGGGGAGATTACTGCAGGGACTGGCATGAACATGAGGGGAACATGGAATTAATCTGGCTCATACATAGTTACCAAGACCATTCTAAAGATTGCTGCTGGCTTAGCAGAGAATTTAATTATACAGATTCTAAATAAGGTCATTCAAGAGCTTCTTAAAGCCTTTTTTATTTTATTTTTTACTATAAAATGATCAAACTGCGATATCAATAATTATATATGGTGAGTCCAAAATGGGGAATTTTTTATTTAGTTTAGAGTGACTGTTTGATATAGAACATTTCTGTATTTATTCTCTTCATTGTTGCTGTTTTTGTTCTCATCCCACGGTATTGTCTGGATCTTAGGTGTTAGTGCAAGTGCATCCAGGAGCGTTATTTTATTGTTTGCAGTGAATGTATTTTAGAATTCTTATGTGGAATTCTCTTCCTGCTTCGTGCTGGAGAATGGATGGGTGGAGCTGTAATACATCAAGTCCACTAGAATTTGAAAAGTAAATATCAGCTTTACCCTTACTTTCTGGAGTATATAACAGAGATGAGGGGCTTAATACCGAGTAGCATTGTCATTTCATCTTGTATTGTTTAAAAATTAAGATTTCAAATTTTTATTTTTATCATCATTATTATTTTTTTTACCATTATCATTTATCTTACTTAAAATACATTATTTGAAGATTCAAGGAAGTGTAAATGTGACATTCTCCTTTCTCAAGTTTCACACAGTTTACAAATTTTTTGCTTTTTAACTGTGAACCTAATGTTGAATGTCTTGGCTCAGCATGCTGGGAATTGTACGCAATGAAAAATGAAATCCTTTCCAACACTTAGATCTGTTTGGCCTAGTACTGTTTCTGCTCTGCCTGTTTCTTTATGTTGGGGGTGGCGACTGGTCTCAGGTTACCTGCCTTTGAAGAAGGGGCAGGATGGGCAGGTCCCCCCCCTGACAATGGTGGCTGACTTAGGAGACTTCAGGTAGAATGGCTATTCTGCCCTCCTGCTTTCTCTGTTGGAACTACTGATACCTGCTTGCTCCTGTAGCGGGACTGAATACATTACAAGCCCGTAGGCTGGATTTGTCAGGGGATGCTTAGCTTCATAGTAGTCTGTCGTCTGATACCGTAGACGGAGGGATTCTACAGCAGAGCAGCCAGACCCACTCCCCAGCCGGATAGGAAGCCTGTAGCTGTAAGTCAGAATTTCAGTCTACTCCCAAGGCTGTTTTCCATCGCTATCCTTTGTCCCCACATCGAGTCCTGCCTGGTGGTTGGATCTCCTCGTGAGATATTCCTGAAGCAAAGCATCTGCGTTGTCACCAGTCTTTTCCTCAGCCCTCGCCTCCTGTTTGCTTCCTTCTTTCTGTCACCGACCAACACGATCTCTGTAGTTCTCCAGGCGATCTCTGTAGTTCTCCAGGCGGCACGGACTTCCTAAATCCCCCCCCTTTGCTGTCGACATCGTCAGTCCCTTGTCGTGTCTCTCTGTCTTCATCGGCTGAGTCTTCAGGGCAAACTTTACACCATTGCTGAGAGTGAGATGGCAAGGCTGGCTCTGGTCCTTCCACTCTCCTGCTAAAAGGACAAGGGCTTCTCCTTGGCTTTTCGGCAAACCGAGGTGGCGCCTTCAGTGACATGCTCATAACCCACTTCTCTTAGCTACCTCCTCTCACTCCCGTAATGTACTCCTGACAAAATGAGCTACTTTCTGTCGCATTTATAAGCCCCGTGGCTTTGTTCATGCAGTCGTTTCTTGGTCTTAATGTCCTTTCCCTCTGCCGGTGCATTCATATCTTCGGTTCTTGGCGGAAATGCCACCTCCTTCATGGCCTCACTTCCTAGCTGGCCTGAAATGATTTCTCTCATCTTTGGAACTTTGCAGCCCTGTCTCTACCTCTCTTACGGCACCTGCTTTTTCCATTTGTGTCATAGCTGTTTGTGTGTAAGTTTTAATCACAGTGTAAGTGTCTTGCTGCAGGCGTGCTTTTTTTTTTGTCTTTATATCCCTCAGCGTGAGGCTTAGTGCCCCGCACATACAGGTATTCAGGAAATACACGTTAATGACAAGTGGGAATTCCGTATGGTTTGGTTGTGTTATTATCAGTGTTCACTTTATGAAGTGTTCTGTGTTCTACATCTGCTGACTGAAAAAATGCACCAAAACCATGAACATTTACTTTGCATTTTTAACGCCGTGGTTACCACAGTCATCAGTCACATGTGACCGCGTATGTGCCTTGTGAGTAATAAGGCCCCGTTTCCTTTGTTCTCGGACAGGAGAATCAGATGAGAGGGAACAGTCAAAATTGGAAGTTAAAGTTTGGGACCCAAATAGCCCACTGACAGACCGACAGATTGACCAGTTTTTAGTTGTAGCACGGTGAGTATGGCACTGTTGAGTCAAAAACATCTTTTCTCTGTAAAAGAATTTATATGCGTTTCATTTTCTTTGTAATCTACTTTTTTCATTGGTTGTATTTTTCTTTTCTAGTTATGTAAGAAAGCTTAATATCACTTAACATCTACTAAATAATTCGAAACCCGGGTAACGTGTGTGAGTCTCCAGGCCAGTGCTCCTGCCGGTGACTCAGTTTTACTCTCGATTCTTAACAGTGTGGTCTGTTCCACTGCCCGGCTCCTCCCCAACGGTGGATGAGCGGAGACCTTCCTGTCCAAAGCCAGAATTTATTTCTAAAAATTTGTGTTATTTATTCTTACATGTTTAAACCTCAGTCACCTTCAAAGCACTCTCCATTTGATACAGTACACCTATTGAGACATTTTTTTCACTGCTCAAAACAGTTTTTGAACTGGTCAACTTTCACGCCTTTTAGTGTTCTGCCGTTTTTTGTTTTACCTCTTCCACATTGGCAAAGTGTTTCCCTTTGAGGACATTTTTCATTGGGGGAAACAAAAAATAGTCTCTCGGGGAGAGATCGGGTAAATAGGGAGGGTGGGGTACCCTCCTATTTATGACCCTAAAACAGGGTCATGCTGTTTTAGGTCAGAAACTCTGGACACTCAGCGCAGTGTGGGCAGGTGCGCTCGTAAATCACCTGTCGTGAAACGGGCAATCACATAGAGTTTTCACAAAACCCTCATTGAAGCCGAATGCAGCTTCTCCCACAACGCTAGTTGGCACATGGGTTCCTAGAATACTCCCCTAGTCGGGGAAGCCTGTGCTGCAAGGGACCGCCCTCCAAAGGTCACTCCATTTTGGGGGTGGTCCTCCTACAGCTTCAGATATGATGTCACTGTTTGTCCTTGATTGCCATGGGCCGTGTGTTTCCTTTTGTCTTGAAGCCAGAATGAGAGGCACCAGCGTGATGCATCTGGTGTCTTTTTAAATTTCTTTAAAAAAAAGTCTCCTAAACATAAATGAAGACCACAGTCAAATACCACTGCGCACACCACCAGCATTTGTAAACTGCAAAAACCCTCGGTGCCAGGCACTGGCAAGGAGGCGGAGCAGCGGCACTCGCCCCGCTCGAGGGAGGCTGTTGGTGCGGCTGCTTTGCCAAACCGTTCGCCGTCAGCTGGCGCACACGTGTCTTCAGTTCCACCCCTACATGTACACCTAGCAGAAGTGCCTCCACAGACCAGTGCGCCAGAAGACGCGTATGCAGATGGCATGACTGTCACTGTCCATAGCAGCCCCAAACTGGACACAAATATCCATCAGTGGTCGGGGGGCGGTGGGACATCATACAAAGGGTGCTCCAGGTCAGAGAGAACTAAGGAACACAGCTACGCTGGCAGCATGTGGGGATCCAGGGCATTGTTTTGAACAAAAGAAGATGGACATGAGAAGAGTACGTAGTATGTGATTCTATTTAAGTGCCCAAATGAGCAGAATTAACCTATAGTGTTAGAATCCAGGGCGGTGGTTCATTTGGAGGGAGCGGGAGGGAGCCGAGATTGGGAAGGAGCACAAGGAGCTGTCTAGGGGGCTGTCACCTTCTGTTTCTTGACCTGGCTGTTGGTGACATGGATACACTTAACTTTGCCATCACTACATAGCTGTACAATGAATGTGTGCTTTTCTGCACATGTGTTATATTTTAATCAAAACGTCAAAAAAAAATCTCTTTCTGCCCTTGCTGGGTTGCTCAGTTGTTTAGAGCGTTGTCCCCGATATGCCAAGGGTGCAGGTTTGACCCCCGGTCAGGGCACATGTTAGAAGCAACCAATGGCCCTGGCTGGTGTGGCTCAGTGGCTTGAGTGCTGGCCTGTGAACCGAAAGGTCCCCAGCTGGGGGCTTGTGAGAGGCAAAGATCGAGGTTTCTCTCTCACTTTGTTGTTTCTCTCTCTCTCTCCCCCTCTATCTAACGATAGAAAATCAATAAAATTAAAAAAAAAAAAAGCAACCAGTGATTGCATAAATAAGTGGAACAACAAATCAGTTCCCTTCCCAATCAATAAATTTAAAATTATTTTAAAAAGCCTGTCTTAGCTAACATCTTGAAAAAATAGACAGGTAGCAAGTCTTCATTTCATGCTTTATCTCGTGAATTAGGGTTCTTTACATATTGGAAGCCCTTCTATATCATTAAATGATAATTAGTGTCGTAGTAAGTTTTTTTAAATGGAAATCTATTCTATATTGAGTACTCATAGGAAGGGATTGATGTATTTCCAGGAAAAATGTTACTGGGATTTCACAGTTTGGGCCAAAAAAAGGGGTCAGAACTTACTTTGCAGTAATAATTAAACGAGCTAATTTAGTTTCAGTTTTTTTTTAGCACATTGTTTACTCCATGGTGTTTCAAAATAGATCTTTTCCTTCTTTATGCCTCACAAGCTACTTTTTCTCAATTGTAATGGTAAATTTTGGCTTGTTAATTCTTAAATTTTGTAGAAAATACTTTTTATTTGATACTTGATTTTCAAACATCCAAGAACTTGTTTGACTTTTCTTTTACAATTTTTCATTCACTACCAAAATGTGTTTCTTTCAATATAAAAAAAATAGCAGAGCCTTGATTTTTTCCTCTTTGTTTTTGTGGTTTATTTAGTGCTGTTGGGACATTCGCCCGGGCCCTTGATTGCAGCAGTTCTGTAAGGCAGCCTAGTTTGCATATGAGCGCAGCTGCAGCTTCTCGAGACATCACCCTGGTAAGATGATTTTTGAAATTTTAGGGCTCTTTCTTCTGCTACTTGTTTAATTTTAAAGCCAAAGTAGCAGTGTTGTAGACATGAGAGCTTTCTGCCCTGCTGACTGCTAGGTGGATTTGGCTTGGCTGGTTGGTAAACAGGCGTGCCTCATTCCTAAGTCACCTCTCCTGTGAGCTGAGACAAGTAAGAATGACCATTCGTGGAGTAGGTACAAAATGGTAAAAATATTTTGGGGAACACAGTTCAACATTCTGCCCCATCTGTTTTCACTTTGGTATTTTTTTCCACATATTCTTCTATGTACCTAAATAGTTGTAGATCATATATAATGCTTTATAGTTTTTTTAAATGAAAGTGACCACCTCGTAAAACCGTTGCTATTGGAGTTATTTTGTTGTGATGATCATTACTTAGTATCAATATTAAGTTCTTGTATCTGTTTATTAGAAAGAGGTTCCGTTTCCTTACCTCATTTTGTTACATCATGGTTGCCATCTTCTAAGACTATTTCCTTTTTCCCTTGGTAATTAAATGAAGTTTCCCATATTCAGTTTAATTTACACCACCAATGCCTGCCATGGCTCGACATTGAGCTTGGCACTTGCTTCTCTCTGCCTCCAGCAAAGGAGCTCTGCAGGTGTTTTACCGACTGAGGTCAATTGCCATAACCCTTCGAGATAGGCATGGTAGGATGCTCATTTTATAGATCAGAAAACTGACGTTTGGTGAGTTTAAGTTCTTCGATCAATATTCATTATCTGTAGTAAAAGTTTCAATTTTATTTTCTGATGTAATGGAATACGATGGTAGATTTTATTTCTCATTATATTTTAATTTGAAATGATTTCTACAAATATTTAGCATAATAATGAAAAAATTCATGCTGGAATGCACACCAAATTTGTTTCTTATAGTGCTTTCTTATATGTTTGTACAATTATAATGAATGATGAAAGCATTCATAATCCATTGCCATTATGGAATTCCTTTATCATTTCTCAAAGACTAGAATGTTTATAGAAGCAAGTTTTCTTCTCTTTACTTGTACATTAACATTTTATATAAAAGTTTAGGAGTTTCAAAATAGGTTGTAATTAGGTTGTAGAGTACTCCACCAGAGAAGCAAGAGTGCAGATGTCGCATTTGTAAAAACTTACAAAATCCTGTCAGCAGATATTTATATGAATCAGAACTACATGGATCTTATCACTACCTGCCTATGTTTTTCTGTTCAAAAGACCCCCCCACTTCTGAAATTAATGCAGGCTTATTATGAAAAATGGAAAAATACAGTACAGCAGCAGCCAAAAACTAGTTTTGTTTTCATTACCCAGAATACAATGTATTCTTTACCATTTTATATTTGTTTAGCTACTTTTTTGCATTATGAACAATAATACTAGCAAATTACAGAGTAGCACAAAGAATAATGTAATAAAATTCTGCATAATGCCACCTAAAATAAGTGTTCACAGGGGAGCAGCTGTGAATAGTATTCTTCCCCAGTCCTGTTCACCCACTTCCGTCTGTCCTTCTGACCCCCCGTTGCCCCTGCCTCCGGTCCAGAGGCAGCCATACTAACAATCTGCTGTGTACTTAGTCTGTTTTACAGTTTTACTGTTATTTATATAACCCAAAATAACATAAGTATGTGTTTTGCATGTGTTTAAATTACCTATGTAAAATTTTGCCATTTGCTTATTTTTGAGATCTAGCTGTTAGTAAATACATACCTAGTTAACTCATTTTAACTACTTTGTTGTATTTGTAGTATTCTTTAGAAGAATACTACACCACATTATTTATGTATTCTCTTACTGTGAACATCTGGGGTGCTTTAAAAACATTTTTCTTTTGCTGTTACCCATAATGCCACATTGAAAAATGCAACACATTTCCCTGTGTGAGCATGTGTGTGAGCTTTCTGGACAATAAAGCCCAGTGACTCACAGAGCAGTGTCATTTTCAATTTGACCACGTGCAGCTGAATTATTCTGCACAACGTAGTCAATGTTTATAATACCACATCAGTTGAGTGTTGTTCTTTCTTCATCTGTTTCTTTGCATTGTCTTCAACACTTGGTATTTTCAGACTTAAGTTTTACCGTCCTGATGCTATCTCATTTTAATTGTATTGACCTGATTACTTTGTGGGGTTAAACGTGTTTTCATATGTTTTTTTGTATTTTGGATTCATACCCTTTGGATAATATTCACTTATAATACTGTTCTATTTTTTTCTAATAAAGTTTTAGTTACATTTTAGATTGTAAACCTATTTGGAGCTTGTTTTTAAGAATGGAGTGAAGTAGGCTTCACTAATTTTGTTTTCACCATATGGAAACTTTATCATCACATCGCCTTTTATTGAATTTCTTCTTTCCTCATGATTTTTGTAATGCCGCTTCTGTCTTATTGAAAGGTTTTGATATGCTTAGGTCTGCTTTGGGTCTCTGATCTCTACTCCGTTTTGTTGATGTGTTTGTCCGTGTAAGCGCCGCATTGTAACAAATGAGGTGGCCGATGAGACAAGCCCCGCACGAACTTTCTTTTTAACACAAAGGCTAAGTCATGTGGCAGAGTTTGGAACTCCCCCCACCATGTTTTCCCTAAGAATTTAACTTACTCTTTCATCTCTTATGAGAACCTGGAAAACTTTTTTCGAATATTGGATGATCTGGTCTTGTATAGATGATACTGTAACTTACGAAGCTCGGTCTCTTGTGGTTTAACATTGTTTTTCTGAGATAATGCTTCTTAGATTATAATGGGGATGCTATCCCTGTAATAGTTCAGCAGATTCCCTCTATTTTGTCTGAGGAGTAAAGGTAGAAAGCCTGTTCATGAGATGGCACAGAGCTCTTAGGACACACTTCAGGCTGACTTGCCTGAAGTCTGGACAGGTGAGGAGCCAGTGTTGGGCTCTTGACTCGCAGCTGCAGCAACTCTCTGCTTCCTGCTGCTGGTAACTGGTGGGATAGCAGGTGAATTTCTGGTGGAAGACCGCCAAGTTTTCAAGATTCTGTTTTTTTCTGTTGGTGAAGAAGACCATTTATAAAAGAAGCATTTTAAATACGACACAGCTGCCCTGGTCAGTGTGGCTCAGTTGGTTGGAGCATCATCCCATAAACCAAAAGATCATGGGTTTGATTCCTGGTCAGGGCACATACTGTATTTTGCAGTGTGTAATGTGCTCCTGTGTTTAATGCGCACCATGGTTTTGGTCCAAACATTCAGGAAAAAAATGTTTTGTTTTAATTTTTTAAATTCAATTATTTATTTATTTATTTTTAGACACAAAACTGATTATCGTATTCCAGGGATATTGTTATTGCTTTCTAGAGTTACACTTTTAATGCATAAGCATAAATAAAAGAATTAAAAATATTTGTATAGTACTGAATAGTGCTATAAATTTTCCCCTAAAAAATTTGGGCAAAAAAGTACGCACTATACATGGCAAAATATGGTACCTGGGTTTGCAGGTTCAATCTCTGCCCGGTTGAGGTACGTGTAAGAGGCAACTAATCTATATTTCTCTCTCACGTTGATACTTCTCTCTCTCTCTCCCTTCCTCTCTCTCAAAAATCAATAAATATGTCCTTGAATAAGGATAAAAATAGTAAGTAAATAAAAATAAGGCACAGCCTATATACCTTAATTAGTTTAAATATCATTTTGTGCATGTCTTTTACAATACTGGACTGTTAAGCTCCTTCTAAGCAGGTACTTTCAGATCCTCCACTGTTTTCATCTCTTCTGTTTGTTTTCTTTTGTATTTAGCAACTTGGGGGTCACTTTTACATTGCATCTAATATTAAATTATTTATTACTATAATTTTTTAAGCAGCAGTATACTCAGGGCTCACGAAATTCTGTTTTGGCTTGTTGTACAATGGTTTCAGAGACAGGGTTTGGGTCGGTTCTTGACTTCTACTGAGGAGTTCTCTCTACCAGATTACCTCTTCTATTTCATTCTCACTAAAATGGCTTGGGTTTAAATATTATGATTGTCTATCTTGAATTAGGGAGCACTGAAGAATGTCTGTACTTTTTTCTGCAACTTTAAAAAAAAAGATTTTATTTATTTATTTTTAGGGAGAGGAGGGGAGGGAGAGAAACATTGAAGTGTGGTTGCCTCTGGAGCACCCCCTACTGGGGAATCTGGCCTGTATCCCAGGCATGTGCCCTGATGGGTAATCAAACCAGTGACCCTTTGGTTCGCAGGCGGGTGCTCAATCCCCTGAGCCACACCAGCCAGGGCTTTTTTCTGCAACATTTAAATGCCTTGATTTCCTGCTCTCTCTACTCTAGGTTCAACTTTACTTGGACTCTTTCTTTGTATATTCTGTTGAGATTGTGTTTTCAGCACCATACAATTGACATCTTTTAGAAGTTGACAAAGCAGAAAGAAATTGCTGCCTTATCACCGATGCTGGCTCAGTGGTATTAGGCTTTCCCACTTTGCTGTTAAAATATAAGATCTTAAGTCCTTTTTATAATAATGAGTGGGAGTAGTTAAAAATTGATTATTAATATGTTGATAATATGAATTTGTAGATTTTTTCCCTAAAAGAACATGTGAAAGGCTAAGCTGTTTTGTGTTATTAAATGAAAATTGATTTTTTATTCAGCTGAATTTGGAGAGTCCAGTTTTTATTTTTCTTTCAGTGTTTGCAGGCCTCTAACAGATCAGGTTAGTACCTTTCTGTACCAGGTGACCAGACAGTGGATCTGAAGACCTCCCACTGTAGAGAAGGCGGGGTTGGTGAACCACAAGAACCTCGGTAGCCCGTCTGGGTGGTTTTCTTGTGCTTCTCTCTGCGAGGGCTGCAACTGGGCTTTCAGCACTCCTAACCCAACACATCCATTTATCCAAGACAATCCACATATGCTACTTGTCAAATCACCAGTAATACTGTAGGAGCAGGTGATTAATGGGCAGATGTCTAGCCTGTTACTTCCTGTTTCATGTCTGCACCCACATGGCTACAGGGCAGGAGTGCCATGGGAGAGATTGTTAGGGAGCTGTGGCTGGAGCAGAACCTCAAGGTTATCAGGTAGGTACAGATTGCATAAGTGCTGGATTCCTCTTTTGCCTGGGCTGTGAGGGCTAAAGCAAGTTGGAGGGTAGGATCCCAGAAAAAGAATGTTTTGAGTTGTTTGGGGCTTTAGAAATCTTCGAAGGTAGACTATATTAGAGGTAACAGTGAAGTAACTTTTATATAAAGACTCATTTAATTAGTGACAGAATCAGGACTAGAAACAGGCTTCTCAGGGCTAAGTCTGATTCTGGGAAAGGTCAGGCTGTGTTGATTTAGTAGCGAGGAAATTTTATCCTGAAACATCTCTAATTCCTACGTTATATCTTACCTTTTTAAAATGCAGATCTGATTTTGCTGTCTCCAATCTTATATCCTTTCATTGGCTTTTAATTGCATTTAGGTAAAAACCTGGGTCCTTAAAGCAGTCAGTAAGAGTGGGGGGTTTGCCTGGCCTGTCTCTCTAGTCCCTTGCCCACATACTATCCTTGACATCCTTTGGGCTTCAGCCAGGCTCTTAGCATTCCCTTGGTTCCCTAGATTGACTCCTGCCACAGGACCTTTGCACATTCAGTCCCCTTTGCCTGGATACTCTTACAGTCCCACTAGCTAACCCTTAGTCTTTCAATTCTTGTCTAGTACATCAGTCTAAGGCAGGTTACTCTGTCCTGTGCTCATGAACAGAACCAGCCGTGTTCCTCCACGTTAGTTGTTTATAATTAAACATTCATGTCTCTGATTATCTGCTTAAGGTCTATTTTTCTCCTTTTCATTCCCCACATGTCAGCTTGTAATAGTCATTAAGGTAGTGACTATATCTGTCTTTCCTCACTATTGAATCCCTAGCACCAGAGATTTTCCTGGCATACATACTAGGTGTTTAATAAGTATTTGAGAAGAGCAAATTAATTTCCATCTCTGGAACACATTTTTTTCGGTATATTATTTCTATTCCATTGTTTCTAAACATTTTAAAATCTTTTACTGAGTGCATCTCATCACTAAAGAGAGTTGTACAGTTGAATTCTGTATCCTGAGAGCTATACACACACAGTCTGAAGACCAGGAGTTAGAGAATGACTTAGGTATTGGAAACGCTTGTTTAAAAAGTATAATAAAATATACGCAACATAAAAATTACACTTTAACCGTTTGTAAGTGTACTGTTCTCTGGCATTAAGTATCTATTCTATTGTGCAACAATCACTGCCCTCCATCTGTTGAACTTTTTCATCCTTCCCAACTGAAACTCCAGACACATTAAATGACTCCCCATTCCTTAGCTCTTAGCAACCACAGTTCTGTTTCTTGTCTCTATGAATCTGACTGCTCTAGCTACCTCATGCAGGTGGAGCCATACAACCTTTGCCCTTTTGGGACTTGCTCATTTCGCGTAGTTAATGCCTGTAGGGTTCTTCCATGTTGTAGCATGTGTCAGCATTTCCTTCCTTTTTAAGGCTGAGTAATAACATTCCGTTGTATTTAGACACACATTTTGTTTATTCATCCATCAGTAGCAACGGGTTGCTTCTATCTTGGCTGTTGCGAATAATGCTATGAACATGGATGTACAAGTGGGTACACTTTCATGATTCTGTGGTTTTTGCCCCCCCGCCCCGGACCTATAGCTTATGCGAGTGACTTAACCTCTCTGTGTCTCAGTTGCCTCATTGGCACTGGGAACAATGATAAAACGTACTGGTCCTGCTTCACGGGGTTGTGGCTTGACAAGAAGAATGTATTATAGATATACTTCTGAAAGTTGCTAGTACCTGTATCCAGGCGTATACAGCTTGATGGAACTATAGTTGCTCCTCTGTGCATGCCCTGGAGCTGATTTTCCTGGGCCCTTGATTCTCAGAGGGCTGTGGAGCTTTCTGTGACATCAGCTGCCCAGATTGGGTGGAAGACATCTGATTTATTGCTATGTCACGAGTCTTTGTGTACTTCCATCAACATTCCAGAAGAAATTAGAATGAACAGTTTATGAGCCTTCATGTAAGGCAGTGTTCACAAACACTGGGCTCTTACGCCTCTTGAAGCCCGTTCCAGGCCCTGTCCTCACTGGGGAAGAAAGAAGGTGGTGCCTCAATGTCCTGAACAAGACTCTCTGGCCCCCTCTTTTCAGTTTCCGGAAGAGTCTGTCTCTGAGTTACCACGTAACATCAGCTCCAGGATTTAATGAGATAATGCTTGTAAATAATTTAGAATAGTATCTGGCACAGTGTAAGAGCTCAATAAATATTAGTTGTTATTGTTGGCATGATGATGATAACAACCGTGCCATTTCCGCTCAGTCCTTTTTGTGTCTCATTTACTTTCTTCTGATTTTGTAGCACTATTGATCGTCTGAAAGGGATTTTGTAACGCCATTTTTACTGTCATTGTGGTAGATTATCACGTTTGAGTATGATTGTTAAGCCATGATTAATCATACATTTTAATATGATTGTTACAAGAAAATCACTCTATAATTTCTCCTTACAACAGATATAATTTTTACAATAAAAAATTTTCCTTCAAGAAAAACTTAGAAGAGGAAGTTGATTCAACCAGTAATAATTTTATTCTTCAGGTATTAGCTGTTTGTAAAAATGGTAGCCGTTAATCTTGCACTTGACTCTCTTTATTTGTAAGTCCTGTTCGAGTCACACATTTCATTTAGACCTTGATGGTGCTGGGAATTTGAGGACAGCTTGCAAATCATACTCATTACATTATTTAAAGAAATTGTACTCAGCAGAATTTATAAATCTTTTGGTTAACATTTTAAGCATCAACTTAACAACAGAAAACTAGTCTTTAAAATGAATATAAAATTGATAAAATGAGAATTCATATAATTTTTTAAAAGTCAATTTGCTTATGAGTATTATCTGTGTTTCCAGAGTTGTAAAGTTGAATTAGAACTAACGGACTACTGTTACAGTAAAAATATATGAAACATGAAATTTTCCCTTGTTTTAAATCACCATTAAGGCAATAATATTCTACGTTAGACACACTTCTTTTTTGTGTGATGATTTATTACAGATAAGAATTTTAAAATGATATTAAATGAGCTTAGAAATAGTGCATATTGTCCTTAGAGAAGTATTTGTGTATATTCGGGTCTATTTATCCATCTTTTTCTTTTAAGTTTAAGCTTAAATTAGTTTTCTTTTTGGTATATATAGCCTTTCACACTATTTTTTCTTCCATGAATTTAAGAAGCATCAGAAAAATCACCGTAGCTCTGAATTATGGGGAAATATAATGAAAGTTGTTTTAAGTTCTTTGTTTAGAGTCAGTGTGAAGAGATTTGGATTTATAAAGTGTGAGTTAATGAAGGCTTGTGTTTATAGTTTTTTAAAACTTAGCTTTGTACTTTTGAGATAATGCAAAAGTACTAAGACTTTCTATATTTCCTTCACCCAGGTCCCCCAAATGTTAATATTTAATACATTTTCCTTATCATTCTCTCTATATATGCATATTACTATTATTGAACAGTTTCAGAATGGATATTCCATAATTGTTAAATATTTGAAGAGGTATTTACCAAAAGAGTAAGAATATTCTCTTGTGTAACCACAGTGTAATAGTCACATTCAGGAAATGAATATTACTATAGTACCGCTATATAATCTAGAGGCTTTAGTCTGATTTGCTAGTTGTCTCAGTAATATCCTTTATAACAAAAGAAAAAAAATGTTCTTTCCTGGTACAAAGTCTGCTTGAGAATCACTTATTGTATTTAGTAGTCACAGCTCTTTAATGTACTTCAATTCTGAATGAATAGTTCCTCATTCTTTCTGTCTTTCAAAACAGTGGCACTTGGAAGAGCACAAGCCATTAGTAGTAGTAGTAGTAGTAGTAGTAGTAGTAGTAGTAGTAGTAGTAGTAGAATTATTACTGAATATCCCTCAGTTTGGGTTGTGGTTATAATTAGAATAAGATTTTATTCTACTTAAGACCATTTTGATCACATTTTTCCATTTTTTCCTAAGTTTCAAATTTATTAACACAGTTTTTTATAGTATTTTTCTTTTCCTTTTTAAAATTTTTTTTTTTATTTTTAAGAGAAGGAGAGAAACATCAGTGTGTGGTTGCCTCTCATGTGGCCCCCACTGGGAACGTGGCCTGCAACCCAGGCATGTGCCCTGACTGGGAATCGAACCTGAAACCCTGTGCTTTGTAGGCCCACGCTCAATCCACTGAGCTATACCAGCCAGGGCTATAGTATTTTTAATTAGAAAATTTTGCTGTATCTGCAGGTATAAGTAGCTTTTCTTTTTTGTTGTTTATGTGGTTTCCCTTTTTTTTCCCTTGACAGTTGTACTGGAATTTTCTCCTTTATTGTCTAAAAGAGTGAGGTATCCTATAAGAGTTTAGTTGATTTCCTATATTGTTTGTTTTTCTATTTATTTATTTTTTTAATATATTTTATCGATTATGCTATTTCAGTTGTCCCAATTTCTCCCATTTTGCCCACCTTTGTCTGGTATCCCTGTTCCTTCCAGCAAGCCCCTCGCATAGTTCGTGTTCATGGGTCATACATTAAAGATCTTTGGCTTCTCCATTTCCTATACTGTTCTTAACATCCCCCTGTCTATGTTGTACCTACCAATTTGTACTTCTTCTTCTTTTTTTTTTTTTTAGCAGAAAGAGAGCAGATTTATTAAGCAAGAGTACACTCCACAGAACATGGGAGTGGGTCAGCTCTGAGCAGAGACTGACCCCAACTTCTACTTCTTAATCCCTGCACTTTTCCCCCATTCTCTCCCTTCCCTGTCGCAGCTGATAACCCTCCAAATGATCTCAATATGTATGATTCTGTTCCTATTCTGCTTGTTTGCTTAGTTTTAGATTCAGTTGTTGATGCTTATGAATTTGTTGCCTTTTTATTGTTCATAATTTTGATCTTCTTTTTCTTCTATAGTTCCTGTTAATATTTTATATAATAACAAGTTGGTGATTATGAACTTCTAGCTTTGCTTTATTTGGGAAGTACTTTACCTGCCCTTCCATTCTAAATAATAGCTTTACTGGATAGTGATCTAGGTTGTAGGTCCTTGCTTTTCATCACTTTGAATACTTCTTGCTAGTCCCCTCTAGCCTGCAAAGTTTCTTTCGAGAAATCAGCTGACAGTCTTACGGGAACTCCTTTGTAGGTAATTCTTTGCTTTTCTCTTGCTGCTTTTAAGATTCTCTCTTTATCTTTAACCTTTGACATTTTAATTATGATGTGTCTTGGCGTGATCCTCTTTGGGTCTAACTTGTTTGGGACTCTGTGCTTCCTCGACTTGTATGTCTATTTTCTATTTTTCACTAAATTAGGGATGTTTTCTTTCATTATTTTTCAATTAAGTTTTCAATTTCTTGCTCTTCCTTTTTTCCTTCTGGCATCCCTGTGATTTGATTTTCTGGCACTTCTGGTTGTTTATTGTTTTTAGATTGGTTGTTATCCTCCTTTTGGTTGTGCAAGGAAAGGTTTCTGCCTACGCCTCCATCTTGGCCAAAACTCGCATCCCTGTGATTTGTATGTTGGTAAGTTTGGAGATGTCCCAGAACCTCGTTTTTTTGAATTCTTTTTTCTTCTTGCCATTCTGATTGACTGCTCTTCTTCTTTATGTTCTGTATCGTTGATTTGATTCCACGCTTCATTCCCTTCACTATTGGTTCCCTCTAGATTTTTTGCTTCATTTAATGCAACCTTCATTTTCCCCTGAGTCTTCTTTTATGCTTCTGCAGTACCCAGTGATTTCTTTGAGCTTCCTGATCATCAGTATTTTTGCATTCTGTATCTGATATGTTGTTTATCTCCATTTCATTTAGTAATTTCCTGGAGTTTTGTTCTCTTCTTTCATTGGAGCCATGTTCCTTTGTCTCCTCATTTTGACAGCCTCGCTGTGTTTGCTTCTGTGTATTAGGTAAAGCTGCTTTGACTCCCTGTCTTAGTAATGTGGCCTGTTGTAGAAAAGGCACCTGTAAATTGTATGGGGCAGAGCCTTAAAGGTGATTGCCAGGGTGGGGCAACCCAGTTCACCACTTTGTGGCTCTGTATGGGGGAGGGCACAGAGAGGGAACAATGCCGCTGCCTGGCCTCTGGGATTACGTGGGAGGAAGCTGTCTCCCAGCACTTGCCCTGTTGCCAGTCACTTTACTTTCTCCCCTTCACCCCGTATGCCACTTATGCCCTTCCAGCTGTTGCCTTGGTGCTGAATCCCAGACAGGGTGCATCTGCGAAGTGCTGAGACCTTTGCAGGTCCTTTAATAGGGGTCTCCTGAGAAACCTTCAGTTTCTTTCACCACTCCAAACCCCTCTAGCTTTTACAGCCAGAAGTTATGGGGACTTACGTTCCTGGTGCTGGAACCCTGAGCTGGGTGGTCTGGTCTGGGGCTGGGATCGCTTGTTCCTGAGGTATCCCTTCCGACTGTTATCCATCACAAGTGAAACCGCCCATTCCACTTCCTCCTTGTGCTCCTCCACGTCTCTGCTCCTCTTACCCATCTGAATAAATGTGGCTTCTTTAAATCTTTGGTTGTCAGACTTCCATACAGCTCAATTTTCTGACGAATCTGGGTGATATTTGTAGTCTCGTCGTAATTTTTGCTGTAGTTGTGCACAGAGGCAAAGCGAGTTTACCTATACCTCCATCTTGACCAGAAGTCCTATTTTTGTTTTTTATTATTTTCTTCTTTTACATTTCTCTGGGTCTACTCTGATATTCCTATTCTAGATTTTTAAGACCAATTTTTAGCCCATTAATTTCATTAGTCTACTTATCAATATTTAAGATTATAAATGTCCCTAATTACCACCATGTATTTTGATATATAGTATTTTTTTATCATTTGCTTCTAAGTAGTTTCTAATATACTTCAGAATTTTGCATTTGATTATGAGTTAATTTCCAAGGAAATGAGGTTCAATCAATAAATTTGTCTTGATTACCTTGGAGGCTGTGGTCAGAGGACATGTATGCTACCAATTCCTGTAATATGTTTTGATGTCCTTTAGGGCCTGAAATATAATCTCTCCCTTGTAGCAGTCTCTCTCCAGAAAATGCCTTCGAGGTGAAAGCCAGGGCCAGTGTGTGAGTTCACCTCTCATGTTTCCTCGTCCTGAATTACCTTAGCCTCTCCTCGTCTGCCGTGCTTGTTCTCCGGCGTCTTCACACAGTCGTGTTACAGATTTGCCTCGTTTGTGTCTAGAGTCAGCGGGGGGTGAAGAGCCCATAGTTCTGCTCTTGGTAAGTTCGGAAATGACTTTTAGGGCTGAGAGGTTACCACAACCTGCCGCCCTGTAGCTTTCTTGTGGTGATGATCCAAAGGTGTGAGTACACATAAGAACGTGACCCCTGGTGTCTTATAGATTGAGATTTGAGATTTGAGTGTGTGACAGCTAAGTATCAACGAATTTGACAGTGAATGAGGGATTTTGTTTTGAGTACTATGCAATGAAGCAAAAATAGCATATAAAATTTTTTTAACTATATTTTATTGATTATGCTGTTACAGTTGCCCCACTTCCCCCCTTCTTTTCCCCCTCCCCCTTACCCCCTTTTCCCTTCCTTTACTTTTGTCCATAGGTCATACAGATAAGTCCTTCTGCTCCTGTACTTCCTATACTATTCTAACCTCCCCCTGTCTGTTGTCTACTTCCCATTTATGCTACTTGTTCTGTGCCCCATTCCCACCCTCTCCCCCTACCACTCCCCTGTTGATCTTCCTCCATACCTCATATAACTCCCTTCAACATTTCATACAATAAAGGCTGGGTGGTGATGAACTTCTTGAACTTGACCTTATCTGCAAAGCACTTTCTCTGCCCTTCCATTCTAAATGAAATCTTTGCTGGA
>PVJI01000595.1:0-91602 GCA_004026765.1 Micronycteris hirsuta
TAGTGAGTCCAATCCAGAGAAAGTAGCAGGAAGGAAATGTGCACATACGGATGTCTAGGAGGGTATACACTTAAAGTGGTAGCAGTTAATGTTCCTTGGGGTAGGACTTTCAGTTAATTTCATTTTTCTGTATGGTTTAAGTAAGCTGCAACAAACAAAGCCACTTTCACTTTAGGAAAAAAGTACCAGAGAAAAACATGGAATGGTTTCATAGAATTATAAATAATTCTGTATAGAATATTTGTAATAATTGATTTATAATAATCTAGATTATTGTGGGGACATCAGAGCCTTTTCTTTACTCATCCAGCTGGTTCTCTTTATAATCAGCAGGGGAAAAAACTCTAACTGTTTAGCCCAAAATGGCTCCTTTTCTTATTTGCACTTCTTCATGTACATTGCAGCAGTTCTGATAGAGGAAACTCCTAACCTTTTCCTCTCTAAAAGTGATGTGACCCTGGGTCTGCCATTTACAAGCTACATTCTTTTGGACATGGAAGAAGAGTCCCAAGGTCTTTGCTTTGTCCAGTGTAACATTTCTTGTTTTCATAGCTTACAACACTTGCCCCTGAAGTGCCTGGACTTCAGACTCAGCTTTGCCTCCTGAGAGCCTGTGAGGCTGGCCCTGGCAATGCTCAGCGTACTGGGACCAGAAGTCATGCGCTCCCAAAGCTGGTACACGGTCTAGAGGATGTGCTCACGAGAAGTGGTCCCACAGGAATGGCTCACTTACATAGAGACCTCACACTCGTACCCCACAAAGAGTCTGAGCACCCTTTTCTACTCCTCACAAACTGGCTGGAGCTGCTCCCTGCCCCTGCTCACTTCAAACACCTGCCCCACCCTGCATCTACCACCACTCACCTCATTTTCCATGGGCTGGCCTTACCCTGGACATTTCATTTCAACCTGACAGTTGGTTTGACACTAAGGGCTGGGTGAGTATGGGCCTACAGACAGGGTCCCTAACCCTAAACCTAACCCTGACCCTGATCCTAACCTACCACTTACACCACACTCTTTGGATGAAGACCACCCTTTTGAATGGCAGATGATGGTTCCATTCTTTTGCCCCACGATCTCTCCAGTTCCACGTTACTGTAAAGTATCAGCTGTTCATCCACCCTCACAACTGGTCTTGGAAACAGAAACAGAATTTCCTTATGCTTCCAAAGAAAATCCCACATGGAAATGCTGTCAAGAATGGTGTTTGGTTTTTTCCCCTACTTTACTAGTATGGAACCCAAACACCAAAACAATTACCGTAACCATCCTGGTGCAAATGATTTTTGACACCTGATTTGAGTACTTTGAGTATGTGGTCTGTCTACCATGTGGCCTCACATGGTCGGTCCTCAGTGAACATCTGCACCTGGTCCGTTCACCCCTGGGACATCTTCAAGTGAGAAACCTCCCACACAAAACGCTACAACCCACTCCCGACACGTTCGATATGTCACAACACCTTCTCGTACATGCTACAAATCTTTTCTTCTGTTTACTGGCATTTTCACCCCTCTCGAAATACCAAAGCCTAATGTACCAAAAATATTACTTATGTTCATCCACCTTCAATATGAAAATGGCCACACAAACACTCAACAATTTTGATGAGTGTTTCTTAACTCACGCTGATATGACATTTGTCATGATACAGTATAACAAAATGGTTTTGAATGAAGTTAAAGACAAGTACCTGAACCAGAGCCACGTGATGGAGGTGGGGAGATGGGGGACGGAGGCAGGGGTGGTGGGGCCCAAACTAACTTTTGGCCAACTGGGTAGAAAGCAGGCTTCACCCAGCATCGCAGCATTGAGACCATGTAGAGTATGTGTTTTGCTCTCATAGCACTTAAGCTGGAATTCACTGAAAGTGCGTGACTGGAAAGTTCTGTTGTTTGGTACTTATGAAATAGACTCATAACCCAACCAACCTTCAAAACAAAGCGCTGTTTGAGTTACAAAATAATTTGAGCTGAATGATTCTAAAAACACTACCTACCAAAACTTCAGAAAGAAATCTTCACCCTTAAGTGCACATGTTAGAAACAGAAGTGGAAATGTACCAGTTTTGCTCCCGTACGAGGAACCTAACACAGTAAATGAAGTCCAGGTACAGTGGAGGAAACGAGCCCGCAGACATGTCTGGAGGGGCACATACATAAAATGATAGAGCTTTTATTTACTTTTTTTTTTACCTCTGGATGGAAAGTTTTTAATAAATTTTACTTTTTTCATTGTTTAAGGAAGCTGCAACAGACAAAGCCAATTACAAACAATTTTCAAGCACACTTGGAACTTTTAAAAACCTGATTTTATTATGCTACAAAGCCAGTTCCAACAAATTTCACATTAGAAACACTTATTCCTCCCTTCACCCTTAATCTGGAAACCAGTCACAAGGCACCCGGACAGTCCTTACATTGAGATATTTTCAAATGCACTTGTAAATACCACTGCCATCAAAACTCACTGATATTCCACTGGAATCAACCACTTTTCCTGCTGACCTGTACTAAGAAGTTATTCCCCAAAATCCCCACGATATGGCAGCAGAGGTGCACACCTGGGACACATATTAGTGCCTTGGTCAAATGGTTCATTTGATTTTTACATATAAATTGATAGTGGTTTTATTTTTTTTTAACCTCTTGGTTCAAAATTTATTTTAAATAGATTTTACTGTCTTCATTGTTTAAGGAAGCCACAACAAACAAAGCAAATGACAAATGATTTTCAAGCACACTTGGAACTTCTAAAAACCTGACTCTATTACACTATAAAGTGAGTTCCAACAAATGGCACATAAAACACATTTATTGATTCCTTTGCCCTAATCTGGAAACCAGTCACAAGGTAATTGGACAGTCCTTACATTAAGACATTTTAAAATACACTTCTAAACCATTGCCATCAACAGTCATTGACATTCCACCAGATTCAATCATTTTTCTTGTTGACTGGCACTAAGGTGTTATTCCCAAAATGAACAAGAGATGGCAACAGAGAACCACGCTTGGAACTACTTTTTTTTTTTTTTTTTTTCACATTGACCATATTGTACTATGGAGCAAGTTTAAAAAAAAAAAAAAAAACCATCAGATTCTTTGAGGCTCCAGCCAGGATGGAGGCATAGGTAGAAACATTTCACTTCTTTGTACAACCAAAAGGAAGATAACAATTAATCAAAAATCAACAAACAACCACAAGTGCCAGAAAATCAAACTGCATAGAACGCTAACAACCAAGGAATTAAAGAAACAGTCAACCAGACCTACCAGACCAGTGCTCCAAAGACAAAGAAATATGGCCCAAACAAAAGAACAGAGCAAAACTCCAGAAAGAGAGCTAAGCAATGAGGAGATAGCCAACCTATCTGATGGAGAGTTCAAAGCCCTGGTAATCAAAATGATCAAAATGCTCACAGAACTCTTTAAGTTTGGTGGCAAAATTAAAGAACAAATGAAGACTACCCAAAGTGAAATAAAACAAAATATTCAGGGAACCAACAGTGACAGGAAGGAAAACAGGAATGAAATCAACTACCTGGAACAAAAAGAAGAAATAAACATCCAACTGGAACAGAATGAAGAAACAAGAATTCAAAAAAATGAAGAGAAGCTTAGGAACCTCTGGGACAACTTTAAACATTCCAATTCCTGAATTATAGAAGTGCCAGAAGGAGAAGAACAACAGCAAAAAATTAAAAACTTATTCAAAAAATAATGAAGGAAAACTTCCCCGACCTGGCAAAGGAAATAGACTTCCAGGAAGTCCAGGAAGCTCAGAGAGTCCCAAAGAAGTTGGACCCAAAGAGGAACACACCAAGACACATCATCATTAAGTTACCCAAGATTTAATATAAACAGAGAATCTTAAAAGCAGCAAGTGAAAGGAGACAGTTAGCTACAAAGGAGTTCCCATAAGACTATCAGCTGATTTCTCAAAAGAAACCTTTCAGGCAAGAAGTGGCTTGAAAGAAATATTTGAAGTCATGAAAGGCAAGGACTTACATCCAAGATGACTCTCTCCAGCAAAGCTATTATTTAGAATGGAAGGGCAGATAAAGTGCTTCCCAGATAAGGTCAAGTTAAAGGAGTTCATCATCACCAAGCCCTTATTCTATGAAATCTTACAGGGACTTATCTAAGAAATTGAAGAAGATCCAAAACTATGAAGAGTAAAATGACAACAAACTCACAACTCTCAACAAAAGAACTGAAAAGAAAAGGAAAAACAAAAGGAAAAACAACAAACACTAAGCAAACAACTACAACAGGAACAGAATCAGAGAAATAGACATCACATGGAGGGATTTCAGTGGGAAGGGGAAGGGAGGAAGAAGGGGGAAAAGGTACAGGGAAGAAGAAGCATAATTAGTACACATAAAATAGATGGGGAGAAATAAAAATGGTATAGGAAACAGAACTCAAAGAACTTTTATGTACAACCCATGGACATGAACTAAGCGGGGGGGAATGCTGGTGGGTTGAGGGAGCAGGGTGGAGAGGGGATAAAGGGGAAAAATTGGAAAAACTGTAATAGCATAACCAATAAAAAAATTTAAGTAAATATAAGTAAGTAACTAAAAAAATTAAAATACATTAAAAAATAACATGACTGATGGCAAAGATGGTACAGATCAAAACTTGAAAAAGAAACCTTCACCCTTGAATGCAGAGCTTAGAAACAGAAGCTGGAAATGCACAAGTCTTGCACCCATACGAGGAAACTAAAATGGTAAACGAAGTCCAGGCAAAGTGGAGGAAACGAGTCCATAGGCGTGTCCTGAGGGGCACGTACATAAAACGACAGCGCTTGTATTTTACTTTACTTTTTTTTTTTTTGCCTCTTGGTGGAGAACTTCAAATAAATTTGACCTCCATGTTATTTAAGGAAGCTACAACGGAAAAAGCAAATTACAAACGATTTTCAGGCAAACTTGGCACTTCTTAAAACCTGCCTCTATTATGCTACAAAGCCAGTTCCAAGAAACATCACATAAAATACACGTATTGCTCCCTTGGCTGATATCTGGAGAACAGTCGCAAAGTACCTGCACAGTCCTGAGATCTGGACGACTTCAACTGCGCTTCTAAATTACACTACTATGAAAAGTCGATGATATTCCCCCTGGAATCAATCACTTTTCCTGCTGACGTGAACTAAGTTGTCATTCCCAAATATGGCCACGAGATGGCAGCAGAAACCGACACAGACAACGCACATCCCAGTAATGGTTTGCTGAAAGGTTCCTTTGCTTTTTACTGCAAGATGCAATGACGGGCGCACTTTTCATTTTCCCCAAAAATTGTGACTGCACAACATCATCGCCATTCAGTTCCACTTCCCTCTGCCATCTTTCAGGCAACTTCCCATTCCATCGTTCCACAGCACTGTTACCTTTGGGAGCAGAGAGCTCTTCCATGGGCCTTCTGCAGTCTTCCAGGGAACGGAAATTTCTCTCCACTAAGAGGAATTCAGAATACTGAACTAAATGGCCATGCAAAGGTGCAAGGTCTGGTGAGTACTGCGGATGAATCATGACTGTGCAGCCAAGCTGGAATAGGTTTTCCCTGGTCCCCAAAGAGAAACATACTCTCCCACCTCATCCTGCAGCTTTCCCATCTTCTTCTTCGGCTCTTTCCCACAGGCAGTACTTGCAATTGGTCTGATGGGGCAGCACGTGTTGCGAATTTCCCCAAGGAGCTCCTCCTACAGGACTCCTTCTGGTATCACCACATAGGCACCATTACCTGCTTTGGATGAAGACCACCCTGTGGAGGGACTGCTGGTGGTGGTTCCTTCATTTTCCCACAATCTCTCACGTTCCACATTATTCTCAAATTTCAATGGTTCATACCCCCCTCACAATTTGTTTGCAAGCAGAACCATTTCCATAGAGAACCACATGTGGAAATGAGGTCAAGAAAGTGCCCCCCCCATCCCGCTTAACTTCTGTGAAACCCAACCATCAAAGCGATTCACGTAATTACGCAGGTGCAAATTATTTTTGATGCTCGATTTGGATACTTTGAGTGTGTCACCTGTCTCCCTCATGGCATGATGTGGTCTGTCCTCAGTTAACATCTGGACTTGATGGCTCTGAACTGCAAATGCTCTGCCAGACCCGTGGGGCACCATCGTGAGAGAAATCTTGGGCATGAAACTTCACAGACCACTTCTGACACATTGCATCACCTACAGCGCCTTCTCCATACACACTACAAATCTTTATTTTTGCATTCCAGTTGTGTTGTCACTTTTCTTGAAATGACAAAGCCTAATGTACCAAAAGCGTTCCTTATGTTCATCCATCTTTACTATGAAAATGGCCACAAAATCACAAGGGTTTTGATGAGTTTTTTCTTTAAATGCACGTTGGTATAACATCTGTCACCATCCAGTGTAACTGAATGCTTTTGAATGAAGTTACACAAGTTCTTGAACCAGAGTCATGGGATGCTGCAGGGCAGTGAGGATGGTGGGGGGTGGAACTGACTTTTGGGCCAACCCGATATAAACAAAGCTTTAACCAGAATCGCACCATTGAAATAATTTACAGAATGTTTTTTGCTCATGCAGCACTTAAGCTAGAATTCACTGAAAATGGGAGACTGGAAAGTTCTCCTGCTTGGTACTTCTGAGATAGACTTCTGCAGAACTTCCAAAATGAACCACCATGTGAGTTACGAAATAATTTGAACTGAATATTGCTAAAGATACTGGATACCAAAACTTGAGAACAAAATCTGCACTTTTAAACACACAGGTTAGTCACGAAACCTCAAATTGTACAACAGTTACACCCATTTTAGGAACCAAAAAGAGTAAATGAAGCCAAGACACACTAGAGGGAACATGCCTCCAGACACGTCTGGAAGGGCACCTACATGAAATGATACTGATGATATTTTATTTTATTGTTTTATTTTATCCTATTCTGTTCTCTTCTATTCTATTTCTAGATGGAGAATTTTGAATAAATTTTATTTTCCCCTTATTTCAGGAAGCTGCAAGAGACAAAGCAAATTTACAAACAATTTTCAAACACACTTAGGACTTGTAAAAACCTGACTCTATTACGCCACAAAGCCAGTTCCAACAAATGTCGCATAACACACGTTCATCGATCCCTTTGCCCTTAACCAGCACACCAGTCACAAGGTAAATGGACAGTGCTGACATTTAGATGTTTTGAAATGCTCTTATAAATGCCACTGCCGTCAAAAGCCATTGATATACCACTAGAATCAACCACTTTTCCGCTGACCTGCACTGAGGTGTCATTCCCCAAAATGGCGGCGAGATGACAGCAGAGACTGACACTTGGAATGGCTTGGATAAAAGGATTCTTTGCTTTTTACCATCAGATGCCATGACAGGAATACTTTTCATTTCCCCAATAACGTGACTGCACAACCTCCTCCCTGTTTTGTTCCACTGCCCACTGCCACCTTTCAGACTACTTCACCATTCCATCGTCCCACAACATTGTTCTCTTTCAGAGCAGAGAACTCTTCCAAGTGCCTTCTGCAGTTTTCCAGGGAATGGAAATTTCTCTCCGTAAAGAAAAATTTGGTGAGACAAAATAAACGGCCATGCAAAGGTGCAAGGGCTGATGAGCACTGCGGATGAATCGCGACTGCGCAGCCAGGCCGAAACCGATTTTCTCTGGTCACCAAAGAGAAACGTGCATTCTCACCTTATCCTGAAGCTTCGGAATCTCCTGCTGACAAATTCCATACTCTTTCCCTCGGGCGGTGCTTTCTGATGGGGAGCAGTACTTGTTGCCAGTAACCTGCTGGTTTTCCACAAGGAGCTCCCACTGCGGGACTCCCTCCCAAATCCACCACGTACACAGCATCACCTCCTTTAGATGAAGACCACTCGTCGCAGGGGCTGCTGGTGGTGATTCCTTTGTTTGCCCACAACCTCTCCCATTCAATACTAGTGTAAAATATCGATAGTTCATCCCCCCTCACAACTGGTCTTGGAAATGAAACATTTTCCTTACATTTCGGTAGAGAACCCCTTGTGGAAATGCAGTCAACAGTGGTCCCCCACCACCCCGCTTCACTTCTGTGGAACCCAAACATCAAAGTGATTAACATAACCAAGCTGTTGCAAATGATTTTCAAAGCCTGATTAGGATACTTTGAGTATGTTTCTTGTCTCCCGTGTGCCGTCGGGTGGTCTCTCCTCAGTTAACATCTGCCATTGATGGTGCTCCACTGCACCTGGTCTGCCAGACCTGGGGGACATCTGCACATGAGAAATCTCCAGAAGGATACTTGGCAATCCACTTAGGACATGTTCCATCACTCACAGCAACGTCTCCAAACACACCACAGATTATTCTTCGTCTTATACCCGCACTTTCATCTTTCTTGAAACGACAAAGCCTAAAAGGCAGAATATGTTGCTTATCTTATTCCATCTTCAGTGTGAAAATGGCCACACACACATTCACCAGTTCTGTTCAGATTTTCTTTTTAAAGATTTTATTTATTTTTAGAGAGGGGAAGGGAAGGAGAAAGAGATAGAGAGAAACATCAATGTGTGGTTGCCTCTCATGTGGCCCCCAGTGGGGACCTGGCCCACAACCCAGGCATGTGCCCTGATTGGGAATCTAACTGGCGACCCTTTGGTTCGCAGACCACGCTCAATCCACTGAGCTACACCAGCCAGGGCCTGTTCAGATTTTTTAAAAATACAAGCAGGTATGACAGCTGTCACGATGCAGTCTAACAAAACGGTTTCAAATGTCACGGATCCTGTCCTGCAGAATCCGTATGCTGTGGCTAATGTGTAAATGAATCCACACGTGAAATCTGGGGGAATAGAACTTGGGGACTACACAGACCACCTCTGAGGCAGAGAGGGAGAGCCAGAGAGAAAGGGCCCGAGAGTGGTCCAGAGAACAAAGGGGCCCAGGAGCAGGCCGGAGAGAGCAAGGGGGCCTGAGAGTGGCTTGAAATGCCTCGGCCACTCTTGCCAGAGGAAAGAGTGCCTGACCCCAGCCTTGACAGGCTTTTATTGTCTTCCTGGGCACATTACATGGAGGCTGGTTTTCATTTACTATGTACAGGTCTTCACCAGGTGATAGACAACAAAGGAAAGGACACCAAAGGAGGATATTTGCAAATGGAAAGGCAGAAGAGTTGGGCTGGACTTGAGAGGTTTATCACAGACTTTCAGGAAGCCGCTTTGGAGATATGCAATCAGCATTTGTTCTTTTAACCCAGGTTGAGAGAGATTTTTAAGAAGAGCAAGGCTTAACTCTAGGGAAGATGTAATCTTATTTTACCCACAGGAAAGCCTGTCCACACATGTGGGGACTGCTTGCCAACCCACATTCCATTGGGGGCTTTTAAACAGGGAACATTGAGCTACATTTCCCACGATGAGTAGAATGGTTCCCTACAGTTAAAGACAAGTATGCACGACCAGAGTGAGGTGATGGGATGGGGGTGTGGCAGTGGGAAGGGTGGGGGCCAAACTGACGTTTTTACCAGACTGATTTAAGGCAAGGTTCAACCAACATCGCAGCCTTAAAATCCTATACAATATGTTTTTTTGCTCTCATACACTTAAACTAGCATTCACTGGGAATGGGTGATTAGAAAGTTCTGTTGTTCGGGACTTCTGAAATAGACTCTGACAGAAGCTCCAAAATGAATCACTGTTTCAAAATAACTTGACCTGAATGATAAGTAAAGAGGCTCTGTACAAAAACTTGAGAAAGAAATCTCCCTTGAATGCACAGGTTAGAAACAGAAGCTGGAAATGTACAAGTTTTGCACCTATACAAAGAACCTAAAATAGTAAAAAAGGTCCAAGCAAAGTGGAGAAAACGAGCTGGTAGACGTCCCGAAGGGCATGTACATACAATGATGGCACTTGTATTTCACTTTGCTTTTTTTTTTAATATCTCTTGTAGCAGCATTATATATAAATTTTACCTCCACATTGTTTAATAAAGCTGCAACAAACAAAGCAAATTACAAACGACTTTCAAGCCCACTTGACACTTGTAAAAACCTGCCTCTATCACGCCACAAAGCTGGTTCTGAGAAACGTTACATTAAACACATTCATCACTCCCTTTGCCCTTAACTTTCACAGCAGTCACAAGGTAACTACACAGTGCTGACATTCAGATGTTTTCAAATGCACTTGTAAATACCACTGCCATCCAAAGTCATTGATATTCCCCTGGAATCAACCACTTTTCCTTCTGACCTGCACTAAGGTGTCATCCCCCAAAATGACCACAAGATGGTAACAGAGACTGACGGTTGGAAAACACACTCTACTATTGGCTTCACACAAAGGTTCCTATGCTTTTTACCTGTGCGACAAACCTAAAATAGTAAAGGAGTCTAGGCAAAGTGGAGGAAACAAGCCCATAAACATGTCCATAGGGGCATGTACATAAAATGAAAGTGTTTGTATTTTCCTTTCCTTTACATCTTGGTAGAGAATTTAAAATAAATTTTACCTCTTGTTTAAGGATTCTGCAACAGACAAAGTAAATTACAAATGATTTTCAAGCACACCTGGAATTTGTAGAAATCCGACTCTATCACGCTAACACAGCCAGATCCAAGAAACATCACATAAAACACGCTTATTGCTCCCCTGGCCATTACTCTGGAGACCAGTCACAAGGTAAATGTATAGTCCTGACATTTAGACGTTTTCAAATGCACTTGTAAATCCCACTACCATCAAAAATCATTGATATTTCACTGGAAACAACCACTTTTCCTGCGGACCTAAACTAGAATGTCATTCCACAAAATGGCCACGAGATGGCAGCAAAGACAGACACTTGGAACACATTTGTACTATCTACTTGGCCAAAAGGTTCCTTCAGCTTTTCCCGTAAGATGCAACGACAGGCACGTTTTTCATTTTCCTCAACAATGTGACTGGACAACGGTTTCACCATTTAGTTCCACAGTCTTCTGCTATCGTTCAGCCGACTTCACCATTCCATTGGCCCACAACTTGTTACCTTTTGGAGCACAGAACTCTTCCAGGTGCCTTTTGCAGTCTTCCGCAGACTGGAAATTTTTCTCCATTAAGAGAATTTAGGAAAGGCTGAAATAACTGGCAGTCCAAGGGTGAAACATCTTATGAGCACTGCTGATGAATCAAGACTGCCCAGCCAGGCTGCAACTGTTTTCTCCTGGTCACCAAAGAGAAACGTGAGCTCTCGCCTTATCCTGATGGAAGATTAGGCGTCTTCTGCTGACAAATTCAGAACTCTTTCCCTGGGGCAGTGAGTTCCAATGGTCCAACTACTTCCATGGGCAGCAGTACTCTGGAAGTAACCACATGGTTTCCATCAAGGAGCTCCTAGTACATGACTCCCTAGTGATCCCACCATATACACAGCGTCACCTTCTTTGGAAGCAGAACATACTTTGGAGTGGCTGCTGGTGGTTCCTGTGTGATCTCCTGGATCCACATTAGTGTCAAGTATCAACTCTTTCACTCCCCTCTCCACAATTTGTCTTGGAAACGGAACATTTTCCTTGCGTTTCAGTAGACAAACTGATGTGGAAATGTGGTCAGGAAGGGTTCCTCTCTCCTCCCACCTTAACTGCTGTGGAACCCAAACATCAAAGTGATTAATGTAACCATACTGGTGGAAATGATTTCCAACACTTGATTTGGGTTTTTTGAGTAGGTCACCTCCTCCAGCGTGGCATAATGTGATCTGTCCTCAATTAACATCTGGACTGGATGGTTATCAACTACGACTGGTCCATCAATGGGTGGGGAACCCTTACACAAGAAATCTCCTGCAGGAAACTTTGCAAACCACTTTTAACACGTTCGATCCATCACACCACTTTCTTGTACACACCACAAATCTGGTGTTCCACTTAACTGGCATTTCAACGCTCTTGATATGCCAAAGTGTAATGTACTGGAACGATGACTTCTGTTCATCCATCTTCAATGTGAAAATGGCCATACACTCAACAGTTTTGATGAGTTTTTTTAAACACACGCTGATGTGACATCTGTCATGATACAATTTAACCAAAGGGTTTCAAATGAAGTTACAGACAAGTACACGACCAGAGCCACACGATGGTGGAGTGAAAGCGAGGGTGGTGAGGGACCGAACTGACTGTTTGGCCAACCCAGTATAAAGCAGGCTTCAATCAGCATCGCAGCATTGAAATCATATACAGTGAGTTTTTTGTTCTCATAGCACTTAAGCTAGAATTCACTGAAAGCGGGAGACTGCAAAGTTCCGTTGTTTGGTATTTATGAAATAGACACCTAAATAATCTCCAAAATGAACCAACATTTAAGATACCAAATAACTTCAACTGAAATATGCTCAACATACTACATACCAGAACTTGAGAAAGAAATTCTCACCCTTAAATGCACATGTTAGAAACAGGAACTGGAAATGTAACAGTTCTGCACCCCTTATGAGGAAACTAAAATAGTAAAGCACATCCAGACAAAGAAGAGAAAAAGAGCCCAAAGACATGTCCCTAAGGGAAAATATAAAATGATGGCACTTTTATTTTACTTACATATTTTATTTTATATTTTATACCATGGTTGAGAATATTGAATAAACTTTCTCATTGCTTAAGGGAACTGCAAGAGACAAATCAAATTACAAATGATTTTCAAGCACACCTGCAAGTTGTCAAAGCCTGACTCTGTTATGCTACAAAGCCAGTTCCAAGAAAGGTCACATAAACTGCGTTCATCACTCCCTTTGCCCTTAACCTCCAAACCAGTCACAAGGTAACTGTACAGTGCTGACATTTATCAACCACTTTTCCTGTTGACCTACACTAAGCTGTCATTCACCAAAATGGCCACAGATGGCAGCAGAGACCAACACTTGGAACATTGGTTTCACAGAAAGTTTCCTTTGCTTTTTATCCCTAAAAGGAAACTAAAATAGTAAAGTCCAGGCAGAGTGGAGGAAACGGCCCATACACATGTACCTACAATGAAAATGCTTGTATTTTACTTTACTTTCCTTTACCTATGGGTGGAGAATTTTAAATAAATTCAACCTCTGTATTATTTAAGGAAGCTGCAACAAAGCAAATTACAAATGATATCCAAGCACACTTGGTACTTTTAAAAACCTGCCTCTATTCTGTTACAAAGCCAGTTCCAAGAAACATCACATAAAACACGCTTATTGCTCCCTCAGCCATTATCTGGAAACCAGTCACAAGGTAACTGGACAGTCCTGACATGTGGACATCTTCAACTATGCTTCTAAATTATACTACTTTAAAAATCCATTGATATTCCACTGGTATCAACCACTTTTCCTGCTGACCTGGAGTAAGGTGTCATTCCCAAAATCAGCCATGAGATAACAGCCAGAGACCCACTTGGAACCTATATCCCACTAATAGCTTGGCTGAAAGGTTCTATGGCTTTTACCGTGAGATGCAATGACAGGCACACTTGGTAGCTGTTTTGTTTCACTGCCCTCTGCCGCCTTTCAGGCTACTTCCCCATTCCATTGTCCCACAACATTGTTACCTCTTTGAAAATGTGGACATTCACTACGTTGTGTGTTCCTCAGATTACCTACCCGGGGCACTTTTCCTGTAACAAAACACTTGATATTTCTAGAATACCATGCTTCCAGGCTCTAAACTTATTTAAAATGCTAAGAATGATGCTACTCTTTTTAGTTATCAATATATCTATGACTAACAAAAAGAATTTTTCTAGCTCCTCACATTACCTCACTTGTGTTTCCTTTCAAGTTTTAACTATTTCTGTGTCATATACAGCCACAAAAATGTATTAATCATTATTGTACGAGAGCAAGTTTGCCATGATAGCTCAAGAGAATCAATGGAAAAGTATCGCAAATAGAATTTAGTACAGTGATGGGGAAATAACATGCAGAAATAAATACGTAGATATAGTACGTTCAAGATATAATTTTTTTTAAAGAATCAATAGCAACAAAACAGGTTAAAAAACTGGGAATAAACATAGCAACAATATACAGGATCTATATGAACAAAATTGAAAATTGCTACCCAATAACAGAAACTTTAACAACTGAAAAATATCATCTTGTTCTTGGGTTAAAAAATGGGTATCATTGTATACCCACGTACCAAAGTTGTCTAAAAATGTAATATAATCTAGATTAACATAGAAAAGTGGTCCCACAGGAAGTAGTCACTTAGATTGAGATCCGAGACATATACCCCAGAAACAGTCTCACCCCCCTTTTCTGCTCCCCACAGGGTGGCTGTATCGGCCCCCCAATCCACTCACCTCGTATATCCCACCCAGCTCACCTCAGGTCCCTGGACTGTGTTGCTTGTGTCATGTTAGGCCGTGAGCATCACCTCGTGACCACGGAGACTGGTGTCTGGCAGCCCCTAACCTCCAGTCCCTGTAGTTGCTCATTTCTCTCCAGAACTGCCCGCCCCTCAGCCCTGCCAGCCTCAATTTGCCTCCCACCCAGCCCCACCCACAGCTGTGGCCCCCTCTCACCTCCAGCCCAGTCAGGCCTCAGACCGTAGGCCCCGTCCCTCATCTGTAGGTTTGATTTTTAGTGGTCCATTTAAACAAAAATAGCCAGGAATCAAGTATACTTGTGGACATGCAGTTTAATGAAGAAATACATGAATAATATATACTGTATAAAATGAAAGATGACTCTGAAAAAGAACTTGTTAAAACAATAAAAAGAAAAGATACAAACTGGGAGAAAATATGAATTACCTAAAACATAGGGGGAAAGAAGATCGAAAGTGAAAGAATGGGAAAAGATACACAGGATGGTTGCAAGAGCAGCTTTACAGTTGTTCACATGGAAAATAATACCATAAATATTAAATAATAAGTCAACGATAAATTTTGTTTCTCGTACTCACAACTCTAAGCCTACTTTTGCCCCACCCTGTATCATGCAAACATAAAACACATGAAAATTACATAATAACATGCAATGGAGTTCAAGGTAAAAAGCATGACTAGAGATGAAGAGCACTTCATATCACTGAGTTCAATGTACCAGGAAGATCCAAATTCACCGTGTATTTACTATCATAAACTTAAGTTACATAGAAGAGAGACATAAAAAATAATTTATAGCCCTGGCTGGTGTAGCTCAGTGGATTGAGCGCTGACTGGGAATCAAAGGGTCCCGGTTCGATTCCCAGTCAGGGCACATGCCTGGGCTGCAGGCCAGGTCCCCAGGGAGGGCCATGTGAGAGGCAACCATACATTGCTGTTTCTCTCCCTCTTTCTCCCTCCCCTCCCCTCTCTCTAGAAATAAATAAATAAAATCTTAAAAAAATTTATAATCATAATAGATTAACAAACCTCTCATCAGAGATAGAGCATACCTCTTTCAGAAACAAGAGACCACCTCTAAAAATTCAGTAAGGGTATAAGAAACGCCATGAGCTGCAAATCGGATTCAGCATTCACAGATAACCGAGTACACACAACTCTTCCTGCTGACCGGCACAAAGGTGTTATTCCCAAAATGAACACGAGATGACAGCAGAGATGTGTGCTTGGAACATTTTTTACATTGACCATACTGTTAACGAAGTTTCAAAAAAAATTCAAAGGATTGAAATTATAGGAAGTACGTTTCTTGCTCTCGTTGTAGATAATCTAGAAATCAGTTGTAAAAGGTAACTATAAGGTTTTTACATTTAAAAGTTATGAAATACACTTCTAAATAACCCTCAAAATGAATCACAATTTGAGTTACAAATAATTGGAACTGAATAATAATAAAAATAATACATTAAAAACCTATGGGAAAATGTAGTGATAAATCTACACAATATGGGGAGACAATTGAAAATTCACAGGATTTGCATCCATATTGCAAGCCCAGAATAATAAATTAAATCCAGGAAAGTAGAAGAATGGAAATGTGCAAGCAGAGATGTCCGGAAGGGCATATACTTAGAAAAGTAGCAGTTATTACCTGTTTGGGTGAGATTTTCAATTAATTTTCATTTTTCTGTATAATTAAGCAGGCTGCAACAAAAAACGCATTCTCAGTTTGGGTAAAAGAAAAATGTATGAGAGGAAACCTTGGCATAATTTTAAAACAATAATAATCTAGACTGCTGTGTTAACAACACCAGAGGCCTCTACTCTGCTCACCCAGCCTGATCTCCTCAGAGGGGCCCCTTTTCCAAAGTGCACTTCTTTGTGTACAAATGCAGACAAACGGAGAGGAAATGACGGGACCAGACCAGAACGGGCAGAGCAACGCTGAGCAGCACAGCCTGAGGGGGAGCAGGCCCCAGGGCTGCCTCACTCCAGGGCCCCCTCAGGGCCATGATGCTTCACGACTGAGCAGCAGCACCACTGAGCTGACCCACAGCGGTGTTGCTTCAAAATTCACCTGTAACATTACTGAGCTTCTTAGCAGCCATGCTGCACTCACAGCCATTCTGCGTCAAAATGGAGCTATTTGCACTACATGAAGTTTCCTTCTTCCCCACACCCCAACTCTGGAACTCCTGTTGGCATTGAATTGGAGCCAATGACCATCACTTCACAGATATCAGATGCCAAAGACAGACTCGGGACTGGACACAGGCCCTGGAGTCCAGAACCTGGACCCCAGAGCATACCTAGAACCAAAAGCTAAACCCCAGACCCCTGCCCCAATCCCAAAACTGTCCCCACGCACCAGGCCAGACCACGGACCCTGAATATCATACTCCAGGCACCACAGACTGACAGTGAGCGCTGGACACCAGGTTCCATACATCAGACCCTAGAGCCAGAGCTGCACATGGACCCCACACACCAACCCAGGACACAAAACCACACCTGAAGAGACCCCAGGTCCCAGACACACAGCCACATACAGACTCAACCCCAGGCCACAGTCCCTGGAGACACAGCCCAGATCTGTAACCAGGACCCCACAGCCAGACTCCAGAGTTGGAGCTGGACAATGGAGCCCAGTTGCCAGTTGCCAGATGCAGGAGCAGAACCGAGTCCTCACGTTGTAAACATACCCAGGAGTTGATAAAGAACATTCCTGACCCTCGAAGTCTGAGCAGCTTGCCTCACAAATATTTTTCATGCCAAGGTAAGTGTACAAGAGAAGAAAATACCTCCCAGCACTACTAAATTATACCAAGCCCTGCAGAAATAGACCAAAAAGGCTGACAGAGCAAAAAATAATATTAATGCTTATTTTTGCCAGATGTCCATGATTGTTTAGAGGCTGAGCTTTCCAGAAGTTAGTGTCCTGGCACTAAATGTCACATGGCCGGGTCACCAACACTGTGGGGGCTTAAAAAAATTATTTTTGCCATGCCTTCTAAATTCTAACAGCTGGGATAACAATCAAATCAACATAATCATATAAACATGAGATATTCAACATCTAATACATGCACAAGGGAAATTAATATTCCAATGAATACCAAACACAATGAGGTAATATTGGGTACATAGGGTATTTTGGGAAATGGAGAACAGAGTCTTAGATTTTAAAGGTGAAATGGGGGGCATGCAGGTAATTTAGAAAAAAAGGTGGCGTACCTGGCAGGTTGATTTTTGTTGGGCAACTCCCAAAACTTTAAGACACAAGGAGTATGGTAGGGTCAACAAGCTCTTGCTAGGAGTGTTACTGTCTGAAGCTAAGGTGATTGTCCTGAAACTCTCTTCCTAAACCAAATTTTGGCAACTAAACCTCTTAGGAAAAAAGAGATGACAATTCTAAGTAATTTCTCAGTCTTCCCTTTCTTAACAGCCAGTTTAAAATCAATGTGCCAAGTTCAAAACGTTGGCTCTCTTCATGACCGCCTCTCTTTACGTAGAAGTTTTATATCCACAAGCTACATTAGTACATTGTTCCATATTTCACTGACATGATCGTTCGGTTTTGAGAATGTTAGTTTACTTAAATTGTTAAATATTACTTAAGTAAATGTTGATGTACATGTACTCCCCAAATTCACCTCATATTAAATATCTGACTGCTTTCTTACGTAGTGGGAAACAACCTTCTCTGTAACCTCAAGAAACTTTGGGCTGGTGTAATAATCCAACAGGTAGGACACAGATTAGCAAATGAAAATAGCCAAATGTCAGACATACATAGGCAGGAGAACCTCATTCACAGGAGAGAGTCAGAAACCCCACATGCAGAAGAGCATAAATGAGGCGGCAATGATGTGAGGGGCCCTGGGGCTTCAAAGTGTCCTTGAAAAACAGTAAGAGCAGCTGAGTAAGTAGGTGCCATTCCCAGGATGTGCACTAGACGGCAGCAGAGAAGAGCACTTCTGGGCAGTGGGCATCTGAGAGCAGGTGGGGTCCATTCTGCCAGCACAGAGTGTCCTGGTCCCATCAGCTCTGGGTCCAGATGTGGTTGTCACATCTTTGGTTCTTAGGACTGAGAAGATTGTCTTCCTGAGTAATCAAAGACCTGATTAAAACAATATGAAACAGAAACATGTTTTTTTTTTTTTAAAGATTTTGTTTATTTATTTTTAGAGAGAGGGAAAGGGAGGGAGACAGAGAGGGAGAGAAACAGCAATGTATGGTTGCTCCTCACATGGCCCTCACAGGGACCTGGCCTGCAACCCAGTCATGTGCCCTGACTGGGAATCGAACCGGGACCCTCTGGTTCCCAGCCCGCACTCAATCCACTGAGCTACACCAGCCAGTCCAGAAACATGTTTTAAGGAAACATTGTATCTTTGCTGTATGGGCAGAAAATGTCTCACACTATAGTACTTGGTGCTGCACAATACAGGAAAACTTTGTCCTTTTAGCAAAGTGAAATAGAACCAAACTGTGCTTCTACATCAGCTTACTTTCCACATTTACACTTATTTACTTAATTACATTTATTCCACAGATGGCAAACACAAGGCCCACAGGCCCTCCACCTTGTTTTGTCCAACCTGACACCTTGTTTCTATCTGGTGGCAGCTCCTTGCCCCTAGTTAAGGAGGAGTTACATTTATACAGCCTTAAAATCACATTTAGCACTTTGAAGGCAACCTCGAGGATGATGTGGCCCCCGGTGAAAACGAGTTTCACACCCCTGACTCCCATCTGAGTCAGCTGACCCATATATAAAACTTCCTCTCTCTGCATTTCCCTTCACAGACCTTCTACCAATTTCCTTTTTACACTCGGCTTTTGTCCTGCTTTTCCTCTGCCTCACTCTAGAACAACCAGCCTCTCTTAGGACAAAGTTAATTCCCTTTCTCTGAAAAACACATGGCCAGACCTCGTACCTTTTCATTCAGTCACAACATATCTTGTTTTTCTCTTATACAGAGTTCTGTTCTCTATTGCTTTTTCCCTGTACCTTTCATTAGAATTCTTAACCTTTAAAAAAAAGCCTTATTTTCTAGTGAAAACTAAGAGTAAGAAACTGTGAATTGTTCCGCCAGTATTCTGTAGATTGATATTTATAAATAAATTAAATCACTTCTAGAGATATATTTACTCACAGCACAACTTTTTAAATATTCCATAAGACATATTTACTAAAAGTATCAAATAATCCTTACTTTCTCTATAATTTGCAGCAAAACACAAATAACCCTGAGTTCTATCAGCCTAATCCTCACCCAAACTCCCTTACACCACAAGGAAACCTGAAAATCCACAATTTTGCAGACTGACGCTCCCTCTGCCTCACCTGCTCCTCCGGGGCCCAGGAGACACCGCCCTCCTGGGGGTGGGCGGGGGGGCCTGCTGAAGCCACTTAAACCTTCTCAGCGAAAGGAAAGGGCTCCACCCGAAGCCACGACATGCTTCCTGACCGAACAGAGCAGTCCTGGGCATCCGCGAGATGCCACCACCCTGCACAGGTGCCCGAGTGCCACGTGGGACATGGAGGCAGCTCAGGTGCCCCCCCTCGCCCCCGCGCCCCCCGCCCACCAGAGGGGCTGTGCAGCCCACACCTCAAAGCTCAGGGCCGGCCGGGGGGTTCCCTTCTAGCCATTCTGCTTAAATCCATTACATTTGGAGAAATTCCAGGAGAAATGGGGCCACATATTCCATGACTTCTCCTAAAATACTTACACTACGATTGGAAACTACAGCCCCCAGGAAAACGGGCTCTTGTCTCCACATCACTCACCGCTGGAAAATAAGGAGGAAGGCCACCAGCGCTGTGGTCCCAGTTACTCAATAATGACAAGTCACAAACCAACACCAGCTCTGACAACTTCCAGACCCATCACTCCTGGCAAGAAAGGTCCCAAATTTAACAACCGCAGGGAAAAGCAATTACCCTCTGACACCTTCTACCTGATTCCTCAAGACCAGGTGGGACCCTCCCAATTTTGTTACAATATCAACGTTAACTTTCGTCTTTAGGGACAACTGGTCACCGCGCTACAGCAAAGAAGTCACTTTCCACCAGTCATGTCACTTGATCGGACCAGAACTGTGCCTAAACTCTGTCTCAACCCTTCTCCTGGCTGAGCACACAGTGAGCACCACGGGAGTCCCCTAGGGCGGCGTTCGCTCGGACAGGGACGTTTCTCTCCCCAGGGACATTTCTGACGTATAAACGCTGACTCTCCTACTGGCACCGAACAGCCAAAGAAAGGTCTGGAGAGAGAAGCGCGCGTGTAACGAGCCTGCTGCCCGAGGCCGCCCGCGCGCGCCAAGCCCTGGCTCAGGCGTCGGGGGTCCCGCACAGCGCGACCCTCTCCCTGTTCTCGCACCGCGGAAAACGGGACAAGTCCTTCGCTCCTTCACCACACTCCCCGGACGCCGAGTTTCCCGTTTCTTCTTCTTTTCATAACCAGGAAATAGTGCGGTGAGCTAAGCGGCCTTGGCGAGCGCATCCAAGTGAACCCGCGGACCCGCCTCGCGCCCCGCCCGCCGAGAGGCCGGACGCCGGGAGCCCTGAGTGGTCCGCGGTGAGGCAGCTGCACTCCGCTCTCCTTCCCTTCCCACGGGGGTGGGGACCCCCCAAACCCGTGTGAGCGCGTGGGTACAGCCTTCCCCGCGTCCCATCTACCACCCCATCGCCCTTCCCCCCCAAACCCTCCTGGAGTCTCTCACGGTCTCTGGCACCTCCGCGCACCCGCAGGTCCTCGTCCCCAAACCTCCGTTCTCTCCATTCCACCCAAATTCTGCGCGGGCCCTCCCCACTCCTGCCCCCAGTGTAACCGGTTCAAACCTCCCCCAGGCGTCTGCGGTCCAACACTATCCAGTACTCACCGCTTCGGCCACCAGGGTCCCTTCCTCCTTCCAGACACGCCCCGCCCTTCGCTTCTCCCCGGGGGTTCTCTCCGGAACCCCGACCCCGACCCTCCGGGATCGCACTCGGCCTGCACCTCCGCCACCCCAGCGCCCCTCCCGGCACCGCCTGGGCCTATTTTTAAGCCCGGACCCACGCTTCGCCCACTCCCCGGCCCCTCTGTCCCGCACCAGGCAGCGTCCCGGTCACTCTTCCCTCAAAGTTCCCAGACGGACATCGCCCGCGCCCCGCTCCACTCTCGGTCCCGAGACCTTCGTCTCGTCCCCGCTTCCCCTCTGACTCCTCTCCGCGTCCGCTCACAGACCGCAACTCCGCCCACGCGGGTTCATCCGAGCAGCGCGTCTGGGTCCTGAGGTCCTGAGGCCCGTGGGAGGTAAGAGAGGGGACGGGAGGGCAAAGCGGGGACAGGCTGCGATCTGAGAGGAGCTCCGGAACCGGGACGGCCACTCCACTTTCATCCCCAAGGTTCACAGGAGCAGCGGAGAAGAGCGTTTCTTGATTAATTCCACTCGGGTGCGATTCACAAGGTGCACACGAGATGGCAGCAGAGAATACTTTTTCCCTGTCACATCGGCTGAAGTATTATTCAAGAAGTTCCCACGAGGTGGCAGCAAAGACCACATTTTCCTGGCTTAAGGGCTCTGCCTACAATGTATTAAAATGAGAATCCAAAAAAAGAGAAAGAGAATCCAGACTTCCTAATAAGCTCACTTTGATACAATTCCTATTTTATGCCCATTACGTGCTTCACCTTACCTTTTGCCCTCATTTGCTAAATGAGGCAGGAACATTTGCCATTTGCATTTTACAAGTATTTAAACTGAAGACTCATTCTAACACAGTTCAGAAGTCCACAGCCTAGGCCTAAATGGGCCAAGATGGGTCAGAAGAGCAGGCACACACAATGCCTGAACAAATTCTGTAATCCACAGTCCTTGCAGCTTTGGGTCAAATGTTGGTTGTTCTATTTGAAGAAAAGCTGCACATAACGTAATGGTTCAGCCTGCCATACGCTCACCCCCACTGGTATTTAGGGTGGGACTTGGGCAGGCAGCTGGGAAGGGGGCAGGTGGGGAGGAGGAGGTGGTTTGGCCCTTCTCAGGAGCACAACCACCACCAGATTCCTGTCATAGTGACTTCCCCACACCTACTCCCTGCCTGTCCCCCTGCCGTATAAAATCTGTTCTTTCTGTCCACATTCCCTTCCTTTGAGACCTCACCTGGCACGAGCTTCCTAGAGACTCAGAATGGAGTCTAGGGTGGCAGTTATCTTACCGGGGGAGAGCCTGAGTCACAGACAGGGGCAGTGCTGACTCCTGGCTCCACAGTGCACCAGCTGTGTGACTTCCGGCAAATGAACGTAAACTCAGTCTCCTCTGCCAGAAGGGGTAACGGCCACTCTCAGGGTGACTGGAGGATTCAGTGAGTTGGGGTGTTCAGCTCCTGCCCAACGTGTGGTCAGCCTCACTCTTCCTCCCTCTTCCCTTCTGTGTCCTTTCTTACCTTCTATGGGCTGAATAAATCAAGAGTTTAGCAAATAGTCTCCTTTGCAGAATGAGCTATCCTACTGGTGTCCAGACAGTCCAGCTCCCCATGGTCACTCACTCCTGCACTGGTCTGGCTTCATTCTTGGGGCAGCACTGACCACAGCCTCTCTCTGGTCCTCACACCCCTGCTCCTCCGAAAACTCAGGCCAGCACCACCCCACACCAGACTTCTCACTGTTCCTCTGTTTCCTGTCCCCGGCTCATCCAATCCAATCTCCACACTGTGACCAGCTGATCTTTCAAAATTAGGGATCTAATCCTGTCACTTCTGATGCATAAGAGACTGTTACTTCCGAGAGATCACTGAAATCACTCACGACTCAGTCCATAGACTGGTTTTGATGTGATCGTGCTGGTCTCTGCGATGTGGAGAAAGTGCTCTGAACCAAGGAAGCATGCATACCGATAGAAGACGTGCAAAATTCAGTGTAACTGCAAAAGTGTCATCACATCGACGTGGGCATTTGGACATAAATTCCACATGTCCTGTTGTTTTCCCAGGCTGCCGTAACAGAGTCATGCACGCGAGGTGGTTTTGGGCAGTGGCAGTGATTTACTATCTTGCTGCTCCGTAGCCGGAAGTTCACAACGCAGGTGTGGGCAGGGCCGCCAGCCCCTGAGAGGGCTGCGAGCTGCTGGTGGTTTGCCAGCCTCCCGGGGGCTCCCTGGGCTGCCCTGCAGCCTACCAGTGTCTGCCTCGGAGCCACAAGGCATTCCTCTGCGCACCTGTATCTTCTGCTTTTCTTCCAAGAACACCAGTCACATTGGATCAGGGCCCATCCTAAGTGAGTAGAACCACATCTTCACTCGCTTACATCTGCAAAGACTCATTTCAAATACAGTCACATTAATAGGAACAGGGGTTAGGGTCTCAGCATATCTTTTGGGGAGCACACCATTTAACCCAGAGCAGCAGCACAGTGTGATCGCACCTGTCCAGATGTAACAATTCTCCGTCATAGATGTCTGCTGTGTCTGTGTGGCAGTGAGCCTAGATGCAGGTATGCGTCGGTTCTATCTGGTTCCAAGTTCCTACATGAGGGGTGCTGCAATCATAACTGTTAATTAAGATAATTATAAATCTATGTTTCTATTTCTCTTATTTCAGTTGGAGTGTGCATAGCAGGAGTCTACAGTAACAGGAAGAACTGACTGCCCCCCTTACTTGGCACGAATAGCCAATGAAGGCTTGCATACTGTATACACCTTTGTTACACTTTACAAACCTAAAACATAGATTGCATGATTATAAAACCCAGCTCATCGCCTTGTTCTCCAAGATCCAGTTGCTCTTTCCTTCCTCTGTGCATAGTACCCACCTCACTCTCCATCTTCCCAGACCTTAAAGCTTTGTCCCATCTGCCCTGCCTTCTGCTCGGCTCATGCCCAGATCTTCCCAGGACCACCCCTCTCAGCCCACAGGCCACCCCTCAGGAGCCCTGGCACCCTACCCAGCCGTCCCCCACACACCTCACTCTGACTGGCAGCACCATGGCTCCGAACACCTCGAGGTTCCCTGTTTGTTGCTGGTCTCTCTGGGCTCAAACAGAGTCTTTGTGTGAGCTAGAACTTAGGTCTTATCACTGCGCCTGCACACTGAACACCATTTCTGGCACATAGTAGGTGCTTAATAAGTGTTCGTTGGGTGGATGGATTGACAGTTAGACAAGCTAAGGGGTTTCCATTCCTTTACAGACTCTGTTCTTAGCAGACAGGGGCATTTTTGCATTTTCCCAGAGAACCAATAATTTCAAGCCCTATGCAGCATTTCCCAAATTGTTTCAAGTTCCCCCCGCCCCCGCGTACAACTGAAATCAAAATTCATCCATTCTACAGCATGTCCCAGCTCTCTGCAGAGACTGTGGATGGGGACAAATGAGAGCTGACCCCAGACTCAAGGCTTGATCTTCTGGGGTTCATAGAAGCTGGAAGGGGAGATAAAACGTGCCCCAAAAACACTGCGATTCAAGATTAAATGAGCCATAACCGATGAAAAGTGAACAACCCAAACATGGCGAAGGAAGGAGAAATCCTCTCCGGGTAGATGGTGGGCGGGGCAAGGGCTAGAGCAGACGGGGTGCCAGCACTGAGACTAGGCCTGGAATGCCTTCCCTAGACTTGGGCAGAGTGTGACCCAGGCAAGGATGGAGAGCCAGGATGCCCAGGGCACGTTCATGCTGGGCCCGGCATGGGGCTCACTGTAGGCCGGAGGACAGGCTGAGAGGGACTGAGAGGTTTGTGCACTGAACATAGCCATGGAGAGCGAGCCCCATGGCACTGTGACCCAGGCAGCAAAGCAAACTGTGCAGCCTAGGACATGAGAGCAGGTGGCTGGTGGGGACCTTACCTACAGTCACAGAGGCTGACCTCGTTTCTCCCTGAGAAGCTCAGGCGACAGCTTTCTCTCCTTTCTCCCAGCCGTGGGACATGCCGGCTGGTCGAGACACACGACTTCTCAAGAGCAGGAAATGAAGCAGCCATTTCTGAGACAGCATCCCGCCTCGATAGGGGTAAGTCCAGGCCATGGTCATCTTGCTGTCAAGTGAATCTTGTTTAGAAACAGTTCTGTTCCTAAGGGTGCTGGCCTGTTGGGGATGGTGAGGAGACCTGGGGCCTATGGTGCGGTAGAAATGAGGACAGAGCAGGGCTCCCTGTGGACAGCAGGGGAAACAGAGGTTTGGTTCAAGGGCACTCGGGAGTCTTGGGAAAGGGTGCCAGACCAGGAACAGTTCCCAGGCTTGCACCTTTTCTCTCCATTGTTGACATAAGAAACATCCAAACATGTAAAGAATGTTTATAAGAATTTGAGCCAAACCAACACAGTTCCTGGGAAGCAGGAGCTCAGAGAAGAGTGCTTCAGCAGTCCTTTTATGCATTTGCAAGGCAGGGATTGGATTACAAGATTATGGGCTTTCTTCAGGGTGGTTGTGCTTATTTCTCCTTCTTCTCCTTCTTTTGGTCATGGCTTATTACAAAGGTCAAGTTTAGGCAAATCCCCCTAACCCCTGATATTTCCACTTCTCTACCCTGCTCTTTGGCTAAAAATTTCCATTTCTGCATGCTGCATTTGGAGTTGAGCCCAATCTCTTTCCCCCTTTTCAGTGGTCCCTATGCCAATTATGGAGACAGTTCCACCCGTGAATAAAGTCTTACTGTGTGTTATTTAATGTGTCATTGGATTTTTTATAATGTATCACTTTCCAATAGCTCTGTGAATAAAGAAAAAGATGAAGTTACAATATACTTAGAAATTAATGACCAAATCAACTTATGGGAACCATCCAGGCTGTGGAATCATCCCAAGGGTCTTGAATTTACAAGTCATCTCAGCCAGTGTGAAACAGAAAAAGTTCAATGTGAACGGGCTGTGCCCACCTCACTGGTGAACTGGGAGTAGAGACACAAATCACGTTCCATGGCATCATCGTGCCTTTCTGTTGGAGAGCAGGACAAATAAAATGGCATCTGTCCGGTCAAGAAAGTACAAGGTATATAAAACCAAGTGGAGTCACTCATGTCAACCAAGATGGCTGTCAGTCAGCCATGATACTTTGGTTCAAGAAGGAAACTACCTAAGTAACTCCAGATACATCTGGCAAGGAGACACACCCAAGATAGCAGCACAGTTGATCGGAACAGCTGTGTCTGCAGAGTGGGACCACCCATAGACAGGCTCCCGGGGAAATTCTCTACTGGTCGTCAGGGGTGTCAAGACACTTATTGAGACACTTGAAGTACACCACTTTCAAGGTGTAACGGAGGCAGACTCCAGACACTGCTGAGACAGCTAAGCTCCATACCCGAGGGCTGTTCCACACCACGCTGGTCTCCTTTGGCATCAGTGCCAGAGGCTCTGCCCTGCTGGACAGAGGACTTCGTCTGCCCTGCTGCCCACTTGGCTCTGGAGGTCCTTCCTTGCAGGATGCTGATGACTCCCTTGCTCACCGAACTGTCTCCCACAAGGGCAGACTGAGACTCTGGGACTCCGGTTCATTGGCCCCCAATTCTCTCATGTGATGTTATTACTGATTGTGTCTAATTAGTATTATCATGAGGGTAGTATAGATTTGGATTCAATTTGCATTAATAAAAGATGAGTGAATAACACAGTCACCTGTGTTGGCTCCCTATTATTTCTCGGTGCCGGTGTCACCAGTAGGACTGGTGGTCGGTTGTACAGACACACGGGGTGTTCGGTTCTTAAGGCCCAGATGAGATGAGCTGAGAGGAGGCTGAAGGCTGACTTACAGGAAAGATTATATCGCAAACAAGACGATTGGGACACTTTCACAGCCGGCTTCAGGCTTCAACACAGACCACTCAGGCCTTGCTGAGTTGAACGGCCCCTTCTAAGTGAAGAAGCCACAGGCGCTTGGGACCCGCCGCTGACGTCGTCCGTCCCTGAGGCTCCGTTGTGCCCCCTGCACTCGCAGGAGATGTGTCTCCAGCACGGAAAACAGATTTTCTCTTAAACCGTTATCAACTTGTCAGTGGTTTAAGTGGCCTCACAACTCTAAGCTCTTGTCTTAAACTGTCTTAAACATTTAAGGCGTGTCCCAGGAAGGAGTCCGGTTGCCATGGGCGCCAAAGAAACTCCAACCAGCGCAGACGCAGACCCGAGGTGCGCTGGCTGGAAGAAGCCAACAGAAACTGGGGGGCGGGCCAGAGGCTAAGGCCTCGCCCTCTCGACACGCCCCCTGGCCGCGCCGCCGGCAGCTCGGGGCCTCCCCGTCTGGCCCCGCCCCTGCCCCAGGCCCCACTCCCAGCAGATCGCATCGTCTCGGCCCGCCTTTCCTAGCGGAGGCCCCGCCACCCGGCGTAATTTCCTGTGGACGCAGAAGGGGTTTCCCCGAGCGAGGGTCCTGGGTGGGTGAGTGAGCTCCGTTCTCTGAGCTTTACCTCCGGCCTCCTCCACGGCCTCTGTCCCCCAGCGTCCTCCACACCCGGGTCCGGGTGTCCTTGCGAGTTTCTCTGCTTGTGCACCCATAGCCTCCACTGTCCGGAGAGGCCCGGAGGCGAGCGCTCCGGCGCCGCTTAGAGTCCTTTTTCGGTTCCAGTCACAGTCGCTCCGAGGCCGCCCTGCATCGTGGCGTGTCCAGTTCCCATTGGAGACGTGGCTTCTCGCCCCTGAGGGCAGCCCCAAGGACACAGCGCCGTCCCCGGCCCTGGTCCTGCGGACCCCCAGGCCGGCTTTCACGGTGGCCGCCTCCCGGAGGCGCCGTCCCCAGGCTGGGGAGGGGGCGACGCGGGGACACTGCTGTCCTTTGGTCCCGAATCCGCCCCGCTGCCTGTGCCTGCCAGGGAATGTTTTCAGGTCCGGCGTCCACCCGGGAGGGCAGAGGGCCCCTTGATTCCGTCCCTGCGCAGGTCTGCCGGTGATGGGAGGACGGGGCCGGGGGAGGGGGCGTGAGGGAGGGCCAGGGCTTTATAAAGGGCGAAACGGAGGGTGGGAGGTGGGTGGGTGCCGTGGGCGCAGGGAAAGTGGACAAGCGACCGGCAGGGGGCGGGGCGGCGAAAAGACCCGGATGGCAAGTTCTGAGGCCCAATCGGGGCTCTTGGAGAGCGACGTCGCCTGAGAAGCGGCCTCGGAGCAGCCGCGAGGTGGGGGGGAGACTCGGCGACGGCTCTGCCCCGGCAGACAGCCCGACCCTCCGTTGGCTCCTCTGTCTCCTGCTCCGGAGACGGAGACGCTGCTGTTTGTGCGTGCGGACCCGTGACCCTCCGCAGTGCCCCTGCGGCACGTTTCCCTCCTGACAGTGGCCTCCCCGCTGTCCCCTCGCGCTTGGGGAGAGTGAGATGCGCTCACGCTCGCGCGCGGACCGGGTCTGCACGAGCCGTCGGCGCGGCAGTGAATCATGTCAGGACTGCCTGAGAAGTCAGGAGCTGAACGGTGACAAGGTACAGTGTGCTTTACCTGAGGCGTCTGAGGCTGACAACGTGAAGCTGTGTGTTTGACCCCGAAGCATTGATGATTTGCCATGGAAGGGAGCACTTGGAAGCTGACAGGCGTGTCCCACGAAGGTGGCGTTTCATCTGCGTGACAGTGTGTGTGTGGCCTCATAACTGTCTAGAACGGAGTCACTGCGTGTCTAGCTGTAGGGGATTTTAAACTCTTCAAGCACGCGCATCCCAGCGTGACTTCGGCGTCTACGGGGCTGCAGGGAGCGGACTTCTCTGCAGGTTCCTGCCCTATGGGTGGGCGAGCGGGGTGGGTGGGGGAGGGCTAGGTCAGGAGCCTGTGCGCTTCATGATGTAACAAATTCCTGCAAGACTCACCCCCCCCCCCGCCCCGCCCAACACAACTGCAGAGAGATTCTCATGCACCAACTCAGGAGATTCCCTCTACTTCAGCCAGAACTTTGTATATGCTCATGTGTGTGCAGATAGATACACCTGCATGGATATTTGTAGACACAAATGCAGGAACATTTGTACATTTTTTGACGTTAAACTCAAACGATATATCTACTTGGTGGGAACTGTGTCATCTGTTGACAGTGAGGGAGTGTGAGAATGTGTGAGTTCACAGGCATGCAGATAGAAGTGTTTTGGGAGCGTGGGAGACGGGTTAGTGACCAAGATGCGACCTCTCAAAGCCACTGCGAGGCCTGGTTGCTCTGTCTCAGCCGCAGTCGTGGAGCAGGCAGCTCTTTGGAGATGCCTTGTGTCTGGGTCTTCTTTAGCAGATGTGGTTGATGGCCAGTGGCACATCGGAAACAATGCTCGCCTTGGGCAGTACCCACTGAAATGGGGAGCCAGGCAGTGGAGAGGAGGAGGCGAGGTGGGGCGGTGCCATGGCTCCCCTGTGGTGTGGAACATTGGGCATGGGAGTGATTTTGGTGAAACGGCAAGAAGGAGACTGCGTCGCAAAAACAGAGCGGAGCCTCTGAATTTTTTTTTTTTTAAGATTTTTTAAATTTATTTACTATTAGAGGGGAAGGGAGGGAGAGAAACAGCAATGTGTGGTTGCCTCTCACATGGCCCTCACTGGGGATGTGGCCTGCAACCCAGGCATGTGCCCTGACTGGGAATCGAACCGGGACCCTTTGGTTCCCAGCCAGCGCTCAATCCACTGAGCTACACCAGCCAGGGCGGAGCCTTTGAATTTTTATGTTAAAGGTACTAGTCTTGGTAAAGCCTGGGTGCGGTGTGTGACCCTGGAAGAATCTGAGCTTAAAAGGAGGCAGAGACGAATTCAAGCTCTACCTGTGTCACTTTCCAACGTGTGCTTATGTGCATTTCTGTGCTTGCACACATTTGATTTTGTTACCTAAGTACTTTGCTACCAAAGTTCTGAACCTCTGACCATGTCATTTATTAAATTTATAAGTGAGCCATAATCAGCAGGGTTATTTTGAGGAATCAGGAAAAAAATGTCAATCTTTAAGCATAGAGTCACATTTTCTAAAACTTTACTGTTAAAAGTTACAAATGGGTGAATTTAACCTAATTTTGTTATGACTCATTATCGACACTTGTCTGTGAAATAGACATGATTATTGATGTTTTAAGGGGGGATTTACACTTTATAAATGCTGTCACACACACACTGAAATAAATAATGAAATTAGGGAAATTGCTGGCTGGTAATGACTGGTAAGGGCAGAATTTCAGCTACTCCTTCTCTAAAATATCAGGGAAACACTAAATTTCCTCTCACAATGCCTTCGTTTTCTGTTCTCTAGGCTCTCTGCCCCATGAGGATGTTGAACAGGAGAGCAGTTCTGTGACCCACATACTCCGCAGTTCTCTGATGCAGGGGACCTTCAGGGGTATTTGCAAGGTGGATGCCGTTGGTTCCTCTAAATGGAATAAATCACTGAATTGATGAACCCTATGATGAAAAGTATTCCCAGTTCTCTTGGTTCATAGCCATCTTCATGAAATCTAAAAGTTGCGTGGAGGGCTCCATGTTCCTGGGAACCTCACCTGGAGAAGACGGAATGTCCAGGGAAAGCGTGCATGGGGGCCAGCGGCAGGAAGTGGTGGGACTGGACTGAGGCACCAGACCAGACTGAGGCATGGAGTTGGAGAGACATTGCTTGTGAGCAAACTAAGAAAACGGAACCTGAGCGGTTTCACCGTGGAGGCTGGAGGTAGAGACACATGTGTCATGAGTCAGCGATCAAGAGGGAATTGAGAGATCCTTGGCGTCGCGGGTTCATGAGCGTGCGGCGCTGCGGCTTTCGCCTTCTCTAAGGCGAAGGTGTTTGGAGCATCTTCGGAGCATCAGGCGTCGGCCTGCTGACCCGGGGGCCAGGGCCGCCACTGCGCCTCAGCCCAGGCAGCACCAATCTGCCTGCAGCTGTTGGCTGGGCTGCTGAGGCACTGGGGCTCCGTGACACTTGGGTCTGGAAACTGTAGATGATGAGGTCTCATGGCTTCCCTCTCCTTCCCCAGCTTTGCCGCCTGTGTGGTGAAGACCCTGATGACACCTGGCAGCTGAGCTGGTGACATGGAGTCCCAGGTGAGGTGGACATTACTCTTTCCATTGAGAGTGCATCTCAGTTACAGCTGCTGTGAGTGTATTTCTCCTGCAGGCACTGATGTCCTGAGTGCACTTGGGAGGCTTTTCAAGCATCTGCACCTCAGCTCAGTTTCCCCAGAACTCTGGAACAGCTGTGTGAGGGCACAGACACGTTCAGCGGTGGTCTCTTTCCTGGCAACTAAGATGTTCCGGTCTCTATCAATGCTGTGTGTTTACGGAAGAGATGGGAAAGCTTTCATTTTTCCCATCTAACCCATGGCCTTGTTAGCAAAACAAGAAAGCTACACATTAACCATAATATTCATTGTGATGGCCTTAGGATTGAGGAAGGAGCAAAATATATCCAGAAAGGGAGGCAGGTGTTTCCCTAGGTGAGCTCAGTCCATCGGCGTCACAGGTGCTGGGGGGTGCTGATCAGTGTTGGGGGAAATACACAGTGATGACGCCAGAAGGCACGTGAGGAGTCATTCATTGATTTTGTCCAATTTCAAACCTCTTCAAGTTTTGATAGAATATATTTGTGCTTTTTGAAATCTGAAAGCGAAAACTAAAATTCTCATTATTTCTATGTCCCACATCATGAATTTTCTTTTTGTAATTTCCCCTCTCACGAAATTTTATGGAGTAGAAGCAGTGCACAGGGAGTTTGTTTCCTTCATTTGGGCTGGAATTCAGGAGCAGTGCAGGAGGCAGAGTGACACTTAGGGCCTCGTGGGGACTTTTGATGAACCGAAGAGGCCAGAATAACTGAGGCTTCAAGTGTGCTTGAACAGAGAGACAGGGCGAGGAGACGGAAGGGGCGAGGGTAACCGGTATTCGGAGGTCCCAGGAGAGATGCGCCAGAGAGGGCTCAGACCACGGGAAGGTCAGGGCCCGGCCGTCCTCCAGCACAGGGGTCTCAGAGTCTCTGGCTGGTGCTGCCGAGCCCTTTGTCTTCACACTTCACAGCGAGCGTCGGAGCGGTGGGGCGATGACAGGCTGCGCGTGTGACCCCAAGTCCTTCATGTGCTGGGTTCAGTTCCGCCGAATTCTGGACATTGCTTCAATATCTTCTGTCATTTATTGAATAATAAACATACAGCTTGTATTTAACGGTGTTTGGTAGATAGTTATCATTTTACACATGCTCACCAGATCTTTAAAAATTCACTACAACCATTAAACAAGCTCACTGATGAGGAGACAGGTGACACAGGAGGACAATCTGCCCATAGACCTGGTTAAAAAGCGGCCGATGATGGATGCTACATTCCTTGTGATGAGTCTGTAGATTTCCTTGAAATTGGTGGAGAAGAGTGTTTTAATTACAAATTTTCAAGAGCAAATTTCATAATAATGATTTGCAGTTATGATTACCCATTTGCTGGGATCCAGTTTACATCACATGACACCTCGTGTGATATTTCGTTACAGTGGAGTTCTGTGTGTTTACAGTGAGTACATCTCTGTGGGTGTATGTGAGAGTCAGGTGTCTGGGTCAGCGACGAGAACGACGTGACTGGACCCAAAACACTGTCAGACCTTTCGGCACACTCAGCCGCCACCTCCGCAGGGCTGCTGCTCACCTGTGCCATCCTCCCCAGAGGTGGGCAGGCACAACCCTGTCTGAAGCGGCATCCGTGCTGTTTCAGGAAGCTGTGTCCTTCAAGGATGTAGCTGTCGACTTCACCCAGGAAGAGTGGGCCCTGCTGGACATGTCCCAGAGAAAACTATTCACGGACGTGATGCTGGAGAGCATCAGCCATCTGGTCTCCATTGGTGAGTCTCTTATTAGTCACTTTTTGAATGGGTAAGTAAATGTATTGATTTTTTTAAATTACTATTTTTCTGCGGGGACTGAGGTCAGACCAGTACACAGTATTAAAAGTAACAGAACATTTTGTTTTCCACATAGAACTTAAAATTTTTTTTCTGGTAGAAGTCGTATTTATTGGATTTTTTTTGGCTATAATAGTCAAACACTGTGAAAACTTGTATTTTCTGAGTGAAACTATTGATGACTCTGCAGTCTGTCTTTGAGTTTGGGCATGGGTATCAGCAATGATAGGTCCTTAATAGCTTTTGGAACAAGTTCAAGAGCCATGTTTTTGCTGGGGAACTGTCCGTTCTGTTTTCGATAGTCTTCCATATGCTGACCTTCTGCAGGCTGACTTTCCACGGTGAACTTCCTCTTTCTTGTGACTTGACTCTGTGCTGATGATCATGTACTGTTACCAGCACAGAACAAAATCCACGTGTCATTTTCCTACAAACAGGCAGTTGGCGCCACAGACCCGATGTGATTTCTCAGTGGAAGGAGGGAGAGCAACTGTCAAGAGAAGGGATGGGCGCTCTGCAAGGCCAGAGTCCAGGTGAGTGCCCTGAGTGGGGCCTCAGGAGGAGGAGGCCCCGGTTGGGGTGGGAGTAGGCTCTGGGCATGAGTAAATGAAGATCTTTCAGTTTAGTCATGTTTTTTAAACGTAGGTGACAAATTCTTCAGATGTCATTAAACCTTGTAGGTATTAATTTCTACTCCAGGGTCTCCCGTTATCTTTGGTTTTAGGGAAGGTTATATTCATGTACTCACAGGAGTTCTCTATTCACCTTTCACCCGTCCCCCCAGAGTTTCACACTTGCAGTGAGGCCTCTGACCACCTCCTCACCGCCCACACCACCTGGAGCACCACCTGTGCTTTCGTGGTTGACAACAATGCCATCTATGACATCTGCCCTAGAAGCCTCGATAGTGAGCGCCCAGCCGACACTAACCGTAACCGTCTTCTCAGCCAGCTCTTCGGTCTGGGAGCCCTGAGCACTGATCTCACAGCATCCACACCAGCCTGGTGCCCTGTCCCAGTGTCCACTTCCCTTTGGCCACCCATACCCCTGTCATCTCTGCTGAGAAAGCCCACTGTAAACAGCTACTGTGGCAGAGACCACCGCCTGCTTTGAGCCCACCAACCATGTGGTGACATATGATCCTCTCTACCTTAATTGACTGACTTGCTGCCTGTTCTCTTTTGGTGACATAGTTTCCAAAGATGTCAGTGCTACCGTCGGCACCACTGAGTCTAAGTGCAGCATCCAGTGTGTGGACTGGGGCCCACTGGCTTCTGAGTTGGTGTTAATGACCACCTCCCACAGAGGTGCCAGTGCAGACCTGGGCAACATGAGCGAGCTGTGTGCAGGCCGAGCAACACTCAGCTGTTGCTGAGGCCCAGGCCCACCTGGACCACAAGTGTGACCTGAGGTTTGCCCAGAGAACCTTTGTCCACTGGGACATGGGTGAGGGCGTGCGGCCCGAAAGGACATGGCCACCCTTGAGAAGGGCTGTGAGGGGGGTGGAGCAGACACTGCTGAGGATGAGGTTAGGGGTGAAGAGTGTAACTTGTCTGCTGTCACTTTGCACTCCATTGTCTGGGGACTGTCTTATTTTGTTGTTTATGAAACTGCCCATTGTGTCCCCGACATGTCAATAACAGTGATGTTTTTTATTTTTTTAACTCACAAAATGTGCCTTTTCAAGGACCTATCCAATGAAAATTTTCTCTGTTCTTCCCAAAGTTGCCATTCATTTTATTTTTCTCAAATTCTACTTCAGAAAATGTCAATTGTTGATGTCTGTAATGTCTTTCTTCTTAAAGCATTCCTTATTTTGACATTCTTTCCCATCCACATGTTGATATTTGAAACATACTGCAATGGGCAGTGGGTCCCTTCACCATTGTAATCCTCATAATATGCAGGTCTGTTTTTCCCAGTCGTTTCAGAGAGCAGAGATGATTTTAAGAAACAAGAAATGACATCCACTCAACGTGTCCACAAGAAGGACGCATCCCTAATCAGTGCCGTGGTAAGCTCCGTGTGTATGATCCTGTCCTTCCAAGTATAGCCGTGGGAAGGGAACAAGTCGTAAACTGGGCACAGTCGCCTGACTGACTGCAGTTGGGACCATGGGCTCTCACAGAAGAAAGTTTTGGTTAGTTTGGTTTTAGGGAAGAAACTTAACCTGAAGTTAGCACTGTAACCTGAGGTCTGATAAGCAATCGTGTGACCCTGGCTCACGGACCCACCCTTTCAAACCTGACGTCTAAAAATAAACCACACAGCTGCTGCTGGGATGCCACAAGAGAAAAAACCCTTATGTACGTGGGAGAGCAGTGCCCATGTTTGTGTGAGTGACGGGAACAGTTTCCACTGGGGTCTGTCACGGAACGATCACTCGAGAATGCAGTGTGTGTGCAGAGAAATGTGTGAAGGAGTGAGTAAATGCAGCTAAACCTCTAACAGTGTCTCATTTCTTTTCATAAAGGAGAGATTTCCTACTGAAGAAGATCCTTTTGAATGTAATGATCTGGGAGAAGATTTTACTGAAATCGTCACATTGACTCCATGTATGATACCTCGCAATGGAAAGAAGCCCCGCATCATCGAAGAATTTAGAAGAGTGGTCAGTTACTTTAATCAGAATAAACCAGGTGGTGCGACGAGTAAGTCGTACGAGTGCCAGCGTGGGAGCGCTTTGACTGGACGCTCTGCTGCCAGACAGCACGGCAGAGCTCCGGGAGGAGAGAAGACCTTTGAGTGTCACGTGTGTGGGAAAGCCTTCCGTAATGCTGCTAATCGCACACGACACGAGATGATTCACACTGGAGAGAGACCACATGGATGTCACCTGTGTGGCAAGGCCTTCACTCACTGCTCTGACCTGAGGAAGCACGAGAGGACACACTTTGGAGAGAAGCCACATGCGTGCCATCTATGTGGGAAAGCCTTCAGTAAAAGTTACAACCTTAGACGACATGAGGTCATTCACACTCGCGAGAAACCGCATGGATGTCACCTGTGTGGCAAGGCCTTCACTCACTGCTCTGACCTGAGGAAGCACGAGAGGACACACTTTGGAGAGAAGCCGTATGTGTGCCGTCTATGTGGGAAAGCCTTCAGTAAAGTGTCTTACCTGAGACAACACGAGCGGACTCACAATCGAGAGAAGCCACACGAATGTCACCTGTGTGGGAAGGCCTTCACCCATCGTTCCCACCTTGGAAAACACAAGAGAACTCACACTGGGGAGAAGCCCTACGAGTGCCGTCAGTGTGGAAAAGCCTTCTCTGACTCTTCGGTCCTCAGACGACACGCAAGGACCCACACCGGGGAGAAGCCCTACGAGTGTCGGTCGTGTTGGAAAGCCTTTGCTGACTCTTCTGTCCTGAAACGACACACGAGGACTCACACTGGCGAGAAGCCGTACAGGTGTCACCTGTGTGGGAAAGCCTTCACTCACTCTTCTGTTCTCAGGCGACACGAGAGGACTCACACTGGCGAGAAACCATATGAATGCAGCGTATGCGGGAAGGCCTTCAACAGAAGCTACAACTTCGCACTGCATGAGCGGATTCACACCGGAGAGAAGCCATACAAATGCTGTCTGTGTGGAAAGGCCTTCAGTAAGTATTTCAACCTTAGACAACATGGAAGAACACACACTATAAGGGTTATAAATGTGGAAGACTCACCACCCATACTTCAAAACTCTAAACACTCTCAAGGACTCACACATTAAAAAACAAAAGCTGTGTTTGTGATCAGTCTGGAAGAGCCTTTATTCATCCATATTTCACCCAGTGGAAGTTAACTCGGGATGGAGAGAGTCCATTTGTGTAGCATCACCCTGACAGTCTTCAGACAACAGACTGACCTGGTAGAAGTCATGCTGCCAGTGGAATGGATGTGTGTGAGCCTTTGTTCACAGTTCTGTCAAACCAGATGGAGAAGTCGGAGGCCGGCCCGGTGGGGTGGAGTCACAGGGGCAGGGCGCTGGCTGTGTGGGGCCCACAGGCTGCTGGTTCGGCAGGACCTGGGCTCCGGCCCTGACCACGAGGCGCTGCTGGCTGGGGAAAATAAAAAGTAGACATTGATAAAATTTGTATATCAAGTTACTGTTTTGGTAGAAGACTTTGAACTTGGTAAGATGTGCACAGGGGGACTGGAGTGAAGCCAGCTGATCTCTAGTTTAGTGGAGTGCTCCCAGCCCCCTGCTGGCGGACACAGCATGGCCAGCTCCACTCCGACACCCTCTACTGGGAAGGAGCCCTTTGGTCTCCAGCGTCTTCTCTGTCCACCTGCTTTGGGAAAGTGAGAGATGTGGGAAAACCTAATCACAGCTGAGTTCCACAGATGTCACACCCAGTCCAGGCTCCTTTCCCTGCACACTGCCCTGTCCCCTGCACCGGGCTTGGATTTGCCAGACAAAGGGACCCGTCTCACTGAATAATAAAGAACAAATAAGAGCATTTGGAAGAGAACCTTGAATATTCTTTTATATGTAACTTGACTTAATTGTACTTCAGTTTTATAAAGCACACCTTCTCATGACACCTTGACCCAAATGCCAGCAAACCTGAGGTTAGCATTTACTCGAGTGGGAGAGAAATTTTCTTTACTTAGGAAAAATAATCCCTATCTGTTTCTACCCACACATCGCAAACATACAGCTGCTGTAATGCTTCCTGCAATTCCCGGGTATGGGAATGATAATGATACTGGTATTTTTGAACATTGGTCAGGATTTTACATAAAAATACCATCCTATTTTCCTCCTAATTCTATAAAATGCCAGAAATTGTCCTCCCACATCTGCCTGTATTCAGGAATTTCAAGTTACCCTTTGCATGATCTTTATTCCTAATCCATGGCTTTCTGGGCTCAGCCACAACAGATCAAAATCACCAAAGATGGTGATTCACTGGGACTCAGCTCATCTCCCAGGATGAAGGCTGCGCTGCACCCACCAGCCCTCTGCAGCAGGGACACAAGCCAGCTCTCATCAGGCACTCGTCAATGCCGCCGTACAGGTGCCTGCAGGGCAGATGGAATGTGGTCTCGTGAACAAAGTCCACTCTGCAGACCCCACACTCCTGGAGCTTGTCTCCTGCTCTGTCTCTTCCATGGTCCTAAACACCTTCTGGCAGATGCTGTACAAGGCTGGGACTTTGAGCTGTCCTGATTTGTTCCTCTTCCGGCAGCTGAACAAGTGAAACTTGCCCCTGACCTGGCAGCAGCAGCCCCGCACTCTCCCCAGAGTGAGCCAGAGCCCAGTGGCCACGGGACTGAGGCTCGAGAGCCAAGTTGTGGTCATCCCTGGTGGGGATTGAAGGCAGTTGCCCACCTCTGGGGCCCTGGGGCGTGTGGTCTGTGCATTGTCCCACTAGTCTTAACCACAGCAGTTCAGCTTGCTCCCTTCTGCCAGGATTCCAGAGAAAACCCATTTTTATTGCATGTGGCTCCCTGCTTGCAGATTATGCAATATAAATAGGTTTTATTGGTTCTCATGACAACCTGTGGTCTGGGTTCACTTACCTATTGAACAAGAAAGAATGGGCTTAGAAAGCTTTAGTAACAGAGCAGAACCACGTGGCTCTAAAATGGCACAGCTACTCAATAGAGTTTTAATTTCCTCTGGTACACAGAATCGGTCCCCACGCCCAGGTTGCCGTGCCACCTGGGGACTGTAGTCCATCACCCACACTTGGAGTCCACCATGCCCCACACTCCTCCTTTTTTACTGCCCATTTAATCCACGTTTACTCTCGTTGGTTGGTGTTCAGTGGGACCCACCATCCTCACATCCACCTGGCCTTTGAACCCATCTGCCCATGGAGGCACCAGTCCCAGCGACTCTGGATTATTTGCCATTTCGGGGCCACGTCTGACAAAGCACTGGACTAAGACATGGCTCCTTGTTTAAGTGCCCACACACCCAGTAATTTCCTTTCCCTCCTGTACTCAGTGAGCTCCTAGGCCTCCCTGTGACTTTGGCAAAGTGCACCCCCCCCCTCCTGTGGCTTTCTACACACAGATAGGGGTGCTGCCTATAGCACAGATGAGCAAGATCCTGAACACCTCTCAGCTCACTGCCTTCACAACCTCCCACTGCTCCTGAACAGCAGGGCTTTCCACTCCGGGACACACCCTGCCTCTCCCATTGTGTCCCTCTCCTGCTTTCTTGGGAATTCTCTATTATCAGATAGACATCAAATCTCATTTACTGGCCACATCTCAGATAACCAAGTATCTCCCCATAAGTGCATCTTGCTAACACCTCAATGGTCTTCCCATAAAATACCTAAGGCATGTGTCTCTGTCTTCTGCTGGAACCAAGGAATTGGACTATGACCTCCTTTTGAGACCTTTGTTCTCCTGTGACCTCCCAGGCCCCTGGGTGAATTCAGTTTACTTGGTGGTCCCTGCTCCTCAGCATCCTTGCAAAGAACTTAGCAAACAACACTGTGGGAATGTCTTGAGCAACCTCCCTGGCCCCTCTTCTCTCCTTTCCAAGAGCAGTGTCCTGACACCTTCCCCCACACCCACTCCCCCTCCATGTCCCTTGTCTGCAGCTGCTCACAGGTGACTTCATGCTGAGTTTGGCTTCCCTCTTTCCCCTCCCATTGCCCTAACCACAGCTCTGCCACTCCTTCAGGGCGCTGGCAAGATGCCATCATATACATAGTTTGCTGTTTTATATATTTGTGTGTTTACTGTCTTCTGCACCAACCACACTCAAGCAGGCCTCGCTTCTGCTGGTCCCTGTATGTGCTTTGTGTACACATGTTTTATCTTTGATAAGGACCTCAGAGCGGAGTGTGCTGGGTTGTAGGTTGGTTCAATTTTTATTTGTTAATTTTAAAGAGAGCGAAGATGTGAGGGAGGGGGAAGACAGACAGACAGACAGAGACATGGATTTGTTGCCCCACCTGCTGAAGCATCATTGGTTGATTCTTGCATGTGCCCTGATTGGGGATCAAACCTACAACCTTGGTGTATCAGGATGACACTCTAACCAACTGAGCTACCTGGCCAGGGTGGGTTGTTTGTATCAAGGTAAACTGGTCTATAAGCAGGATTATAGGTAGCCTAACTTCTTACATGTAGATGAGCTCACCACTGGAACATGCAGGAAAGACTGAGGGAGAATGTTTGCTGAACAAATGGAAACAAATAGTTATACATCTAACATTCCAGCAGCCTTTCCAGCACACGCCATTACCTTCACTCTGAGGCACAAAACTGAGGCTCGGGCACTGCTCTAGTTCCAGCTCAGGGGAACTGCTGCTTCGGTCCATAACCACTTTTATTTTAAAAGCATACGAGAGGTTAGAGAATATAGTTGTTACTATTGTAATAAGCACATCAGAAATAACTTACAGAAATATTCTTCTATAACATGTACACTTCCTACAGTACATGCTTCCTGCCATGTGTTCCAAACATGAAAACATTTTATTAAGACAATCACCACCATCAAACACTTCCACATCGCTCACACTGCACCAAGCACTGTTTTAAATATTTGCACAGTATTTCTCCAAGGATCAAAACATTACCTTATTTAATCTTTGGAGAAATCCTGTGCGGTATGGACTACTGTTGGTGGGAGAGACCTGGTTCTTCCTACTGCATGCAAAGAATTACAGATCAGCAAATCTATTAGCACGCAATCATATTTATTAGTGATCTGTTCCCATAGAAGACAACGGGCCTAGCTCAGGTGGGGTGGGGTGAAAAGCAGGTTCAGGGCACAGCAGAGCAGCGAAAATAAGGACGGCTGAAGGCTGGGGGGGGGGCGGGGCGGGGCGGGCTCCCTGGTGGCTTGAGAGCCAAAAGTGCCAAGACAGCGAGTTCTTTGCTCCAAGGACTTACACAGTAGGCAGGATGGGAATAAAAGTTACATATTGATTGACAGGTGGATGTGGTGCCAGCTTTCGGGGGGTGGGGGGCATGACTCCCCAAACTTAGGTACATGTGGGGGTCTTTTAGTTCGAATCCTTATCTTGCTCCAGATACCATTTGTTCATCTTGTTGTAAAACAGATACGTGACAGGAGGCAAAGTTGGGGCAGTTTCCCAAAGTCATCTACGGGCTTTTTCCTTTGGCCACTGAGGACCCTCTCCCAAATTCCAGGCCTTGGAATGAAAGCAGAGTTTCAAGGCTTTCTTTACCAGACAGTGGAAACGCTACATAGAATTTCAAGGACTTCCCTCCTTTCTTGCTAACATGGTATTTCTTGTATTGCTAGAACACCTGGCAGTGTTAACCGACCAGGCTCAGGGCTGCTGTTAGCCAGTGAAACATGCCTCCCTCCTCCTCCCAGCCTTGGTTTGCTATTCATTCTCCCTAAAAGCAGAGAGGAATTTCCTGGCAACCAGGACGCCAGATGGGGGACCAGGAACAGCAGTTCAGTCTCAGAGTTCTTCTCATGCTGTCTCCTGCCTCTATACTGCCATCCCCATACAGTCATCTGGGAGGAAAGAGGGGCAAAGCAGCCATTCCTGGATCTAGCCCTGCAGTGGGTCTGCAGCGCAGACTAGACCTGCCCCTGCTCCTGCAGCAGGAGTCAGGGCCCTGCCCCCACCGCCCCCACGGGCTTTTCTCCTACTTGGGGAAATACCCACAGGCTGAAGCCTGTCTCGAGGACGTTTGCCACTGTCTAGAAAGAGCTGAACAATATTCTGAATTGCTTGTAAATAGCACTTGGGCCTGAAACCTACGTCTAAAAGATAAGCGGATGCACAGGAGGGCTGAGAGCAAACATCAGCACCACCTTCGAAATTCCGCTGGTTTCTGGGTTTCAGGGCTAGGGTTGGAAAGGCGAGCAGGTTGGGCTCCGAGGATCTGCGTCCAGCTGCAGGCCGAGGGCCACCAGGATCCAGGTGCCCCTACGCTGTGAGCACGCACCAGGGACAGGGAGGGCAGCCAGGGCAGCCGGGGCACCGAGTCCATGGAGCCCAGCTCGGCTCCTCAGGCAACGAGCGGCGCACGAAGGGTGGGGGAAGAAGTGAGGGTCCACTACGCATGCCTGCGCCTCGAGTCTTGGGACTTTGGTATCACACAGTCACGCAGGCAGCACCAGCCAATCAGGGCCACCAGGGCGGAGCTTTCAGCAGTGACTTCCGGCAATAAACCCGGACGCGCCACCGCCGTCGGGTGGGGACGGGGACGCCGTGGTGGTCTGCGCTCCAGGCAGGGGCTGGGACGTTTGGCGCGCAGGTAGGGACAGGGCGTGGCAGCCCAGGTGCGCGCTTCTTTGGGGGACAGGACCGTGGGTGTGCCCGTTGGGGACCCTCGCGCGTGCTCGACCCGCGCACCCCCCCCCCCCCGCGACCCGCCCTCGGTGATCCGGGTGTCCGCAGGCCGAGTGTCCCTGCAGGGTGGCCACGCCCGGCCGGTCCGCTGGAGCAGTCTGGGGCCCGGCTCCCTCTGTCCTCTCCGTGTCGTCCTGCAGGTGACGTTCCTGCGTCGTGCGTCCCCCCCACAGTGAGCTCGGTGTGGACCCGTCCTCCCCCGGCCCTGTGCAGCTCGGTGTGCAAACTCGAGCTTCTGGGGAATCGCTTCCTCCCGGTGAAGCCCACTTTTCCGCCCCAATTGGAAAGCACGCGTTTCCTTTCATTCCTTCACGTTCCATCCCTATCCTCTACTCTGTGCTCTCGTTTCCTTGAAGCTTCGGGGATGGTCTCAGGTCTCGTTGTGGTGAGCCCCGCTTTGATATCAGCCCTCAATCCAGCAATTGTTGGCGTTCTTTCCGGATCAAATTCTTCCACTCGTAAAACCCATAATCACGTTTGACCCCAAGTTACTTGGAAATCTTGTAAGGAAAACAAAGCAGTAACAGAGGTCAAACGCTTATCCGATTCTTTCTCAGAACAGTGACGATGATTTTCTTAACATGTATGGTGAAAAATAACAAACGGGGGGAAAACTCCTTTGCCAGTTTTTTCTCTGAAAGTGCCTTACTGTTACTGTCATTGTAACCTTTTATTCTTACTGTTTTTATAGCATATTTGTAGCACCAGGGCTTGGTCAGCACTTACAGCTCTTACTGTTTGATAACTATTCCTGTTAACTATTTAGCTGTTTGTAAACTGGCTATTCCATTCCCTTTCCATCCGACTTCAATACAAATAGCAAAATACATGTAGCCTTTTACAGTGTATTAGCTATGCTTCTTGTTCTTGTCAGGTTTTTCTTGTCTTAGTGTTTTTATATTTAAATCAGTCATTACTTTAGTTCATTTCTGCTGATATGTGCAGTATCAGGTTAATAATGTAAAAAAAAAAGCCTCTGTAATTTTATGACACCTGTTTTGTAGCTCAGGAGTTGCTGTTACAAAATCATAGCGACAGGCTATTGACCTTGGAGCGGCAGCTCCACCAGACTCTACAGGGAAGGTGTTCGGAGTGACGCCTGACCCACAGCTAAGACGTAAAAACATCTGCTGTGATTAGCATTAGCTACCAGAAACTGTGCTTGGGAATGACAGACATTTCCCTTTAGTCTGAATCACGAGTCAGAGTGTGTCACACTTGCGGAACAGCATTGGGTCTGGTCCTGCAGGGCCCCTGCTCTGCCACCGAAACCCAGTGAGAGGAGATTTACTGTATGTAGTCTGGCCCCCTGTGCTCTCGCACACCAGTCGGCACAAACTGTGTATAAAGTCAAAGGTTTCACCAGCTACTTCACGGCTGAGTAGCTACCCTTGAGCAGTTGCTCTTACACACTTACTTTTCAAGAGTGATTTCTAGTTTTTATTTTTCATTTTGGAATTCTGAAAACGAAGGCAATTGTAATTGACTATATAAAACACTAGTAATTCAGGTCTTTGGCAAAACAGATACATAAGTTCTCAAAAAGTGATGGGCCAGCATCATTCTAAAAGTTCAGTGGTATTCACTGATTTGCTTAGTTAGGTGTCTCAGATTGGGAATTTTTTTTTTTTTAAGATTTTTTAGAGAGAGGGGAAGGGAGGGAGATAGAGAAGGAGAGAAACAGCAATGTATAGTTGCCTCTCACATGGCCCTCACTGGGGACCTGGCCTGCAACCCAGGCATGTTCTCTGACTGGGAATCGAACCAGTGACTCTTTCGTTCCCAGCCTGTGCTCAATTCACTGAGCTACACCAGCCAGGGCAGATTGGGAATATTTTTGAAAATTTGAGACCTAGGCCTTTCAAATTGCAACTTATCTTCATCCCCCTTGCCTACCCCATTGGCTGTTGTGTTTATAATAACTGCTTATGGAGACTGTGCTTTTTAGTTAATGATATGTATGAGATTATACTTTAAAGTAAAACTTCATTGTAATCCAAATAGCATAGCGTGACAAATCTATGGAATACACACATCTGTAGTGAAACAAATATTTTCCTCTGTTGAGCCCTGCTGGTGTGGCTAGGTGGATTGAGCGCAGGCCTGCGAACCGAAGGGTTGCCGGTGGGATTCCCTGTCAGGGCACACACCTGGGTTGCGGGCCGGGTCCCCGGTTATGTGCATGTGAGAGGCAACCACACATTGATGTTTCTATCCCTCTCTAAAAATAAATGAATAAAAATCTAAAAAAAATATATATATTTTTTTCTGTTGAAAATAAAAACCTTGGAAATGTACTATTTTTATTTTCGCGGTACATTTAGCTACATTTATGCTCCTCCCAATCCATGGATATAGACACTTAGAAGCCGAAAAATTCAGGCCTAACTATACTCATTTCTGAAGAGTTTTCAGTCAAAATGCAGCATTTGTAGAGTTTTAGTAGTTGTAAAAGAACTGATTGTCTGACTGGAAACTCCAAGCTGACTCTTTGCAGTGGAAACTGTGTAAATGGGTTTGCTCGTGAGGCCTGGATATCTGTGTGTGAAGTGGTGAGGGGACACAGTGTGTGAACAGCCGAGTACAATGTCCGTGTGTCATGCAGTGTCAGAGTGTTTTGTCACACAGTGTCCGTGTGTCACTCAGTGTCAGACGGTGTTGTCACAGCGTCCGTGTGTCACTCGGTGTCAGACTGTGTCATCATACAGTGTCCATGTGTCATGCAGTGTCCGATTGTCATTACACAGTGTCCATGTGTCTCACAGTGTCAGAGTGTGTGGTTACACAGTGTCTGTGTGTCACGAGTGCCAGAGTGTGTTGTTAGCTGCAGTGTCAGCATGTTTCCTTTGCCTGATTATTTGTTCTTTCTGCCTCTGTCCTCCCATCTCATCTGTCCCACAGGCCTCAGCAAAGTGTTCTCCAAACAGCAACTGGGCATGTTGCTACAAAGCTCAACAACTTAATTATTTAGAGACTCAAGTCCATACTTTGGACTTGATATTCACCATTCTCTGTGATCTGGCTTCCTAGTCACCTTTCTTTGCTTCCACCTGTGAGCCTTCCTGTGGATTCCTCTGCGGCAGCCCGCCTGCTCTGCTTATTGTTGTGTCCTCACAGGAGTCACGCGTGTCCCCCCTCCTCGTTTTTTCACCCCACACCTCTGTGGTTGGTGTTTTGTCCTCACCTGACCATTGCCTAGGGTCTCACATGCTCCAAAGCCAAGCACCTGTCCTCTCCCCTTCATAGGTTTCCCATGCAATTGGTTTTTTTCCTCTGAATTTCTCTACCATGTGCTCAGTACTCACTTTGCAGAATTGTACCGATGTACGTTTTCCTACATTTTAAATATATTTGCATATGTCATTACATGATGTGTAGGTTGTCTCATTTGCTTGACTGTTGTGTTTTTAGTTTCTCAGATAGACGGTGCGCCCTCTGGGAGGCACACAGGCAATGCTGAAAGTGCGTTTGGTCTGCGCTTCCACGTCTGTCATTGAAACACATAATCCTGTGTTTGGTCTGTGTAGCAATATTCTGCACGGTTGCCACTTGATTTTTTTAAATCACAGAATTCTGAATCCACAGATTGCTACTGAGAGATACTTTGGACACTAGTCAGATCGTCCTAACATTTTCCTTTGTATGTTTTCTCTGAGACTAAATTGCCATTCAGTTATCACCTCCTATATCACGGGACTTGCTGCCTTTTGTAGAAGTGTTCTCTGGCTTATATCTGAAGCTTCAAGAAACTGAAAAATCAGATGCATGCTATTGGAGACAGTCAAAGATAGCTCTGTGGATTGGCTGGACGTGGGAGGTGGCTTTGCATTTCAGGGTGATCTCCGAGGTGGCTGCAGAGTAGGCGGGAGCTACATACACCTCCTCCTGGTGCCAAACCAGATTTACAGCTAAATTGTAGAGCAGTCAGCCTGAATGACCAACTGAAGGACAGCTGAACAAGAGCATTATACCCGAGTGTTTATGGAGGAAGTGCACAGAAACCAGTAAGAAGGGCGGAGACATGAAGAGGGCTGGTCCCTGCATCCAGGTGCTGTGCGGAGAAGCCAGAGGGGTAACTTGGCAGCAAAAGCACTCCCTGAGGAGTGTGGGGTCTCAGCTCCACACCAAGACCCCCAAAGAAGAGCACCAGCACTGGGAAGAGGAACCTGCATAGCATCTGGTGATGAAAATAGCAGGGTCTGTCCCTGGGGAAGAGCAGGGAGTGCACTGGAGTCCCCAGTCCTCTCCTCCAGCACTGACACACAGGAGCTCGCTCTCAGGCCCTTGCCCGGGGCTCAGGTAGAGGGAAGGTGACTCGGCCCACGGAAGCTATACACAGATGAACTGGGTGGCAAGGCTCTGGAGAGAGATCTGGAGGGTCAGCTGCAGAGGTCCCAGCCCCAGGCAGCATCCCACACCAGACTAAGGTGCCACCTTTCAGGGTCTAGCACCCCTGTACTTACGGCACCAGCATGGGGAGCATACTCATCCGGTCCTCCAGATACTGGTGCTACCACCCTGCCAAGATCTAGTCCAGCAGAAAGGAAGATTGGCTGACTGCACCCCACTGGAACCTGAGGTGTGCTCTTCTTCTGGAGAAACCATGGCTAGACACACACACGGACTTTGAACTGGTGCCTTGGGAATGGGGACCACGCTCCCCCCCATCCTGTAGGTTAGGCAGGCGCCACCCGCAATGGGAGACGCCCTCGTCGGGGTCTCTGGATGATTGCAGCCATAGAGCTGAGGGCAGGTGTGCAGCTTGCTCCCCTCCCCCGGACCAGTGCCACCCCCCGTGGCAGACTGCCTTCATCTGGTTTTATAAGCCCCGCTCTCCCTGTCCTTCTAGGCTCAGTTCTGCAGTGGGTGGGGAGGGGAAGCACCACTCAGACCTGGGGCACTCGGCGTCCCTCTCCCTGAGAGCCTCCAGTCTGGGGCTTGAGCAGGCGTGGCTGCAGAGCTAAAAGGGGGAGTGCAGCTTGCCCACCTCTCACGGCCCAACCTGTGCCACCCCCAGTAGAAGCCTTTCTTGATCTGTTTGCCCAGGTCCCAGTGCCCCTGCCCTGCCAGACCTGCTTCCGCAGGGCGGACATGCCCAACCTGAACCTGTGGTGTGCTTCTCCTGGCAAAGCAGAGCTGGAGACTCTAGCAGAGACTGAATGGCACGGCTCTGGGCTAGGGGCCACATTCTCCCCACTGAGTACCTGACCACACTGATCCCAAGTAGGGGACCCATTAGCTGCATCCTCCCGACCTGACTGCCCCATCTGACCGAGCTTGAGCCCTGTGCGAGGGTACATGGGGCACAGTCAGCTTAGGCCCACTCTGTAGCCTCTGTTCATGAGATCTGGACGAAGTGCCAGCAGCCTCAGGGAGGGACTGAGTAGCTGACAGGTAGACACCAATCTCAGGGAGCCTTGGACTTGTATGGACCTTTCCCCAGCTCAGAGCTCCTTGTATGAAATCTGGCCCCACCACGCACACCCAGGCCCAGTGGATGCAGCCACAACTGTGAGAAGCGTGGTTGCTCCAGATGGATGGCCCAAGGCTGGTCACACACAGTGTCTGACACAGACCAGCACCAGAACCCTGGCCAAGCGGAGCCAACACCAACGCAACCAGTGGTGGGCTTCCCACCACACCAGAGCTTGACCTAACTAGCCACACGTGGCACAGCCAGAGCGGGACTCCAGTCCCTGCTGGAAACAACTCTGCCTCAAGGGGAGGCCCCAATGGCACCCACCCCACAAAACCCTCATCACAAGCTTGAGAGTCATAGCTTGTGATGATCTACCTAATACACAGAGACAAACACAAACATGGAAATGAAATGAGGAGACAAATGTGCCCCAAATGAAGGAACAAGAAAAATCCCCAGAAAAAGGATTTTTCCTCTCTCTTCCCCACTCTCTAAATAAATAAAATCTGAAATGAATGCATCTAACAGGTTAGATGAAGCAAAGGATCAAATCACTGATTTAGAGGACAAGAAACAGTAAGCAACCAAGCAGAACACCAAAAAGAAAAGAGAACTTTAAAAAATGAGGAAAATCTAAGGGACCTCTGGGACAAGATCAGGTTTAACAACATTCACATCGAGTGAGCAAAGGATCAAGAACCTGTCTGAAGAAATAATGGCAGAAAACTTCTCTAACCTGGTGAAGGAAAGAGTCCCGCAAGCTCAGCAATCATGATGGCGACAAAGGAGGCAAGAACATAAATGGAATGAAGACAGTCCCTGCAATAATGGTGTAGAGAAAATGGACAGGTACCTACAAAAAAAAAAGAAAGAAAGAAACTAGACCACCAATCTACACTACACACAGGGCTAAACTCAAAATGCATGAAGGACTTAAATGTAAGTCACAAAAACATAGACATCATGGAAGAAAACGTAGGCAGTGAAATCTCAGATATCTCATGGCATTTTTTTTTTTACCAATATATTTCCTTGGGCAAGGGAAACAAAGGGGAAAAAAATAAAGAAATGGGACCTATGTCAAACTAAAAAGCTTTTGCACAGCAAAGGAAACCATCACAAAATGAAACGATAACCCACTCACTGAGTGGGAGAACATATTTGCCAATAATACATCTGATAAGAGGTTAATTTCCAAAATATATAAAGGACTTATAAAACTCAACGCAAGGCAGACAAACAACCTAACTTAAAAATGGACAAAGGACCTGAATAGACACTTCTCCAAAAGGGACATACAGGTGGCCCATAGACTTACCAAAATTTTTTCAACATCATTGATCATCAGAGAGATGCAAATTAAAACCACAATGAGATATCACCTCATACCTGTCAGAATGGCCATCATCAATAAATCAACAAATGATAAGTGCTGGCGAGGTTGTGGAGAAAGGGGAACTCTTGTGCACTGTTGGGGGGAATGCAGACTGGTGCAGCTACTGTGGAAAGCTGTATGGAGTATCCAGAAAAAGTTAAAAATGGAACTGCAATCCCACTTCTGAGAACGGGTCCTAAGAAACCTGCAATACTAATATGAAAAAATATATGCACCCCTCTGTTCACTGCAGTGTTACTTACAATAGCCAAGGTCTGAAACATCCCAAGTGCCCATCGGTAGATGAGTGGACAGAAAAAGCAGTGCTACATTTACACAATGGAATTCTACTGGCCCATAAACAAACACACACACACACAGAAAGAAATCTTACCTTTTGTGACAGTGTGGATGGACCTGGAAATGATTAGGCTGAGTGAAAGGAGCCAGTCTGAGAAGACGAATGCTGCGTGATCTCACTCATTGATGGAATCTAATGAACAAATAGAAACATACATGGACACAGGGAACAGACTGACAGCTCTCAGTGAGGAGGGAGGTTTGGAGACTGAATGGATGAAGGTGAAGGGATTAAGCCAAAAAAAAAAAAAAAAAAACATACCACAAGGACACAGGCAACAGAGTGGTGACAGCCAGAGGGAAAGGGGGCAGGTGGATGTGGGCAAAGGGGGTGGGGAATGGGGCGGAAAGAGACCTTGCTCGGGGTGATGGACACACAGTGCTGGGTGCAGATGGCTTTTCATTGAAGTTGTACACTTGAAGCCTGTGTGACTTTACAAACCAATGTCACCCCAATAATTTCAATTAAAAATAAATAAAAAGATTTAAGGACACATACTATCTTCCGGCCAAGATGGAGGCATAGGTAAATATACTTTGCCTCCTCACACAACCAAAAAGAGTACAACAACAAATTTGAAAACAAAAAATAACCAGAAATGCCAGAAAATTGAACTGTATGGAAGTCCAACAACCAAGGAGTTAAAGAAGAAACATTCACCCAGACCAGTAAGGGGGGGCGAAGAAAGGCAGCTGGGCGGAGAGGACTCACCGCAAGGTGGCAGCTGGAGGACCAGGGTGGGCAAAGTGGCAGCTGGTGGAGCAGGCGGTCCCACATTCGCGTGCAGATAAGCCAGGAGGAACAACTGGGGAGCCAGACAGACCGTGCAACCCAGGGTTCCAACTTGGGGAAATCCTCAAAACCTCTGACAACACCTGTGGGGGTTGAGGTGGCGGGAGAAACTCCCAGCCTTACAGAAGAGTTTGTTGGAGAGACCCACAGGGTCCTAGAATGTACACAAGCCCACCCACCCAGGAATCAGCACCAGAGGGGCCCAGTTTGCTTGTAGATAATGGTGGAAGTGTCTGAAAGCTGTTTGAGAGCCCAGCAAGCAACATTGTTCCTTCTCTGACCCCTCCCCTATGTATAGCGTCATAACGCAGTGATGTGGGCTGCCCTGCCCTGGTGAACACCTAAGGCTCCGCCCCTTACTACGTAACAGGTATGCTGAGACAAAAAATATGGCCCCAATAAAAGAACAGATCAAAGCTCCAGAAAAAAAAAATACAACTAAGCAATGAAGAGATAGCCAACCTGTCAGATGCACAGTTCAAAACACTGGTAATCAGGCCCTGGCTGGTGTGGCTCAGTGGACTGAGTGCTGGCCTGCGAACCACAGGGTCGCTTGTTCGATTCCCAGTCAGGGCACATGCCTGGGTTGCTTGTCCCCTATAGGCGGGGTGTGAGAGGCAACCACACATTGATGTTTCTTTCCCTGTCTTTCTCCCTCCCTTCTCCTCTGTCTAAAAATAAAGTGAATAAATAAAATGTTTAAAAAAAAAAAAAACACTGGTAACCAGGATGCTCACAGAAATGGTTGAGTATGGTCACAAAAAGAGGAAAAAGTAAAGATGATGAAAAGTGAAATAAAATGTACAGGGAACAAACAGTGAAGAGAAGGAAACTGGGACTCAAATCATTGGTTTGGACCAGAAGGAAAAAATTAACAGTCAACCAGAACAGAATGAAGAAACAAGAATTCAAAAAACGAGGAGAGGCTTAGGAGTGTCCAGGACATCTTTAAATGTTCCAACATCCAAATCGTAGGGGTGCCAGAAGGAGAAGAGGAAGAGCAAGACATTGAAAACTTATTTGAAAACATAATGAAGTACTTCCTTAATCTGCTAAAGGAAATAGATAGACTTCCAGGAAATCCAGGAAGCTCAGAGAGTCCCAAAAAAGTTGGACTCAAGGAAGCACACACCAAGGCACATCATAATGACATTAGCCAAGATTAAAGATAAGGAGAGAACCTTAGAAGCAGCAAGAGAAAAGGAGACAGTTACCTACAAAGGAGTGCCCATAAGACTGTCAGCTGATTTCTCAAAGAAACCTTACAGGCAAGAAGGGGCTGGAAAGAAGTGTTCCAAGTCATGAAAGGCAAGGACCTACATCCAAGATGATTCTATCCAGCAAAGCTGTCATTTAGAATGGAAGGGTGGATGAAGCACTTCCCAGATAAGGTGAAGTTAAAGGAGTTAACTCCTTTATAGTCACCAAGTCCGTATTATATGAAATTTTAAAGGGACTTATCTAAGAAAAAGAAGATCAAAAATACAAACAGTAACATGACAACAAACACAACTATTAACAACCGAACCTAAAAAAAAACAACCAGAAACAAAAATTAAAATACACTAAGCAAACAACTAGAACAGGAACCGTGTCACAGAAATGGAGATCACATGGAGAGTTATCAGCGGGGAGGAGGAGGGGGGAGAATGGGGAAAAGATATAGGAAATAAGAAGCATGAATGGTAAGTACGAAATAGACAGGGAAGTTAAGAATAGTATGGGAAATGGAGAAGCCAAAGAACTTATATGTATGACCCATGGACATGAACTAAGGAGGGGAATGCAGGTAGGAGGAGGGTGCAGGGTGGAGGGGAATAAAGGGGAGAAAAAAGCGGGACAACTGTAGTAGCATAATCAATAAAATATATTTTAAAAAAGATTTAAGGAATGATTTTTAAGCATCTTCTAAAGCAAGAATTTAATGTATGACTGAAAATGTGAATATGTGATTATAAATTAGCGCGGTTTTGAGATCCTCTTGATACAAAGCAAAATCTCTTCATCATACGTGTCACATGCCAGTTCAGGGACCGAGCACGTGCAGTAGAGCCGGGAATGCTGTGGAAGACTTACATTTCCTCCTGAAAATGTTTGTCTCCTTAAGACATTATAAATGCCTGTGCAATAGCCTTCGCCAGTTATGCTAAATGTAGTCGGGAGATGGTATTCGAACATTTCCATGTCTCATGTACTCTATAAATCTCCCACATTAGTGAATTATGCCAAGTCTCCTGTGGGCGTGAGATTAATAAAACTAGGCCATGGCCTGTGCAGACTTTTAAATATTAATTAAGAATTCACTTTTTAAACATGAATGAGTAAATGTTCTAAGTCGAAAGAAACTCACCAATTACACATATTTTTTAACACAAATCAACAGTTTTTACAGGAGAACTATGCCGTTTTTGGGTCAGGACTGGAGGTCTCCTGGGTGGACCTGGATGAAGACAGAAGACGGCTGGAAAAGGTGTGAATCCTGGAGTGTGGAGCTCGGAAGCGAGAAAAGCCAGCGTGACATCAGTCAGAGCATGTGAGTCGCAGCGAAGCAGAGCCGCTCGCTGAAGGGCCTGCTTGACGTTTATGGTTTCACCTGTTTCTCAAGTCACTACCTGGCTCCATAACTGGGGTCCTGGCTGAGGCTGTCCCCACACAGGCTGCTGTGAAGAGCTAAGTTCTGGAGCTGGATCGGGGCCGGTAGGGGGCCTGGTGCCCACCCTCAGACGCAGTGTTTGTTACCAAGCAAGGTCTCGCTGCGTGGTGCTCCCAGAAGCCCACGCTGTGGCACCAGGTTTGAGAAAAGAAAAGGCTTTTTATTGTGAAGCCTGTCAGCAAGGAGACACTAGGAGACTCAAATTTGTCTCCCTGATCCAGGGTCCAGGGCAAGTTTTTTTGTTGTTGTTTGTTTATTTTAGAGAGAGGAAAAGGGAGGGAGAAAGAGATGGAGAGAGACATCGATGTGAGACAGAAGCAACAATAGGCTGCCCTTTGTACGCACCCTGACTGGGGACTGAACCCACAACCCAGGCATGTGCCCGGACCTGGAATCAAACTCACAGACCAAAGGTTCGAACAACATCAACCAACTGAGCCACACCAGCCGGGGCTCAAACTAAACTTTTTAGAGACTTGTTTTGTGGCCTAATATATGGTCTGTCCCGGAAAATGGTCCATGTGCGCTTGAAAACAACATGCATACTCTTGCTTCCGGATGGAAAACTCTGCTGTTAAGTCCATCTGGCCTGTCGTGGCATTTAAGGCCACTGTTCACACAGCACTGTGTCAGGGATGTGGCAGGTCATTGCTATCAAGGATCACATTGTCACATTAATTTTTTCCAGGGAGTTTGTAGTATAATGTAATCTCCTGTTTTAACAAAGCATTTTGAAGTCTGACACTGCCTTGGCTGAGCATATCAAAACCTTTGGGACATTCCAAAACATGTTCACCCCTTTCTAGCAAAACATTCTCAAAAAAACCAGGATAAATCTTAGGCTTCTCGAAACAAAAAAATATGTATTAGACATTTAGCTGTGTAGTGTCAAACTGTGATGTGTTGCTTTGAAAAATAACTGCTCACTTTCAGAATTTAACATGATTTTTTATCTCCTAAATTGCAAACCAAATATTTATGATCATTTTAAAAAAGAAAAGCCAAATGAAGATCTCCCTGCAAAGATGTTTAAATAAACTTTATCTTTATTTCAGAATCTTAAATAGTGAAGATGAAGAAATATTCACTAATGAAGAGCATGGATGTGCATCCAAAAAAAGGAAAAAGGGCCATTTTAGAAATGACAGCAGTATGCAATGTAAGCTCATTTTCATGAATGCTTTATGCTATTTACTTGAACGTGTTTGCCTACTGGGTGCTGTGAGGGAGTGCTCAGGGAAGACAGTGCAGATGTGTGAGGGCAGGTCTCTCCCAGTGTGGCCCTCAGACCTAGTGACCACACTTTCTGCAGCTCTGCTGCTGTCTTAGTAAGATTTGCAAACGCAAAAGACAGCAAACCCACAGAAGAGCCTGTGCATCGGAAAGCCTAAATGGGCACGCCCTGAGGCTGAGGCTGAGGCATCTTGACTTTGGACTTTTGTGCAGGAGATGCTGCTGTTGGGAGAAGGATACAGACACGGTAGGGAGGTGGGCTAGCCCCTGGGCTGGAGTGCCGGGCTGGAGGCAGCCGCCCCCCCCACCCCCCGTCGCCCCGCCCAGTCCCAACCCCACCCCGTGTGAGGCCGAGCTGTGCCCCAGGGCCCCACTGTGAGTCAGGAACCTGCTTTCCTGTCTGCAGTCTGGTGGGGAGGGTGGGGTCCTGTGGAGAATAGTTATCGTGATCCTTGAATTCTATGAAAACAGTTGATTTAAATTGAATACACTATAAAGGCCATGACAGACGAATAGAACTTTTCATAAGTTATATAATGTATTAATAGCGATCTTTATAATGATGTGTTACAATATCACTGCAGTCATCAGTAACTGTAACTTCCTTCTAAGTCACTGAGGTTGGTGCCATCTCAAATCATCTCCCAGGCGCAGATGTGCTGCGGACGCTCCTGCCCTGATGTTAGGGAGCAGAGCAGTTCTGTTCACAGTTAACCAAGTAGGAGCATCTCCTGTCTACACATCAGACACTTTTGCTAACATATTTTAAGTTCCTGGAAACTTCATTTTGAAATGATTCCCCAGATTTTAAAAATAAAGTTAATTTTTATTCTAGGTTTTTATCGTGAAAAATGGATCTATGTCCACAAAGAAAGCACGAGAGAAGTAAGTATTCCGCTGCAAGTAAACGGTACTTTGTATTGTTTCTGCCGACAGTGTGATGTCACATTAAATAAATTATTTGTTCTACAGCATCACATCTGTGGTTAACACTCTCACAGAGGGAGACATGAGGGTCTTGAGAACAGTCACTCTTGTGTGCGTGTCCACGTGCACACACGTGTGGTTGTGCCCTCAGGACAGACCTGAGACAACAGCACGAGTGTGACCCTGGACAGTGTGCCGTGGCCTCTCCCCCGCCCCCAGCATCTGTCAGAGCCCTGGTGCCAGCGGGCAGGTGGCGCAGGCCTCCTGTGGAGGGGGAGCCCTGTGTTACACTCTCATTTAACACACTGAGAAGCGAACGTGACATTCGGCAGCACCTGTGCACACCTTTCTCCTCCTCTCTGCCGAGTCGGAGAAGCTTCCCTGTGGGCCCAGAGCAGTCGTCCATTGCAGCTCCACAGATTTCCTGTTCCTCTACCTGGGGTCCAGGGAAGCTCCCTTGCTTTTGCAGTCGGAGAAACTCAGCATTTGCCTTCTTTCATGGCAACCAGGGAAACAATCTAGGGGGTGATTGTTGAGTGTGTATCCTGGTAGCTTACGTCACGTGTTCCAGACGTGCTAATGCTGGATAAACCCAGCCCGGCTCCCTGGACGTACACGGGTCAGATGCTGAGACAGCAGTTACTAGCCCTGTATAGTGATGGTTGACGTCGAGTGCGCGCGAAACGGCTCCAACCCTTCACACAGGCAAAAGCACCCTTAGAAGACTATTTGGCAGCATGTGACATAGTTTGAGCTTAGTTAAGACTTTTCAATACCTCAGTCGCTCTGTGTTGCCATGCTGATTACAGAAAAGAGATCCAGCTCAGGCCAGCGGAAGCCCCCGTGAGTCTGGGGTTCTGGTGCATACCGAGGCAGAGGGTGTGACCAGGGCCAGGGAGTGAGCGGGACGCGGACCCGAGAGCTGGCACTTGTCACTCTGCAGCATCAGGCTGTCTGTCCTCCCACTGGGGTGGACCAGGCGTCTCTGCTGCCTGTTCCCGTGGTCGAAGGCAGCCGCCCGCGGCCTCTGAGTGCCCTCCTGCGTGGTTTCAGGCCCCCACGAGGCGGGCGTGCCTGTGCCGGTCAAACGTGCCATTTCTGTTCAGTCTGTGAGTCGCATTTAATTCCCCCAAAAGGGAAAGGCTGTTGTGAGGCCGGTGGTTACCCGGGAAGGAGTCGCTCCACCAGCACATAGAATTCAGCTCGTTGAGAAGACATCACAGTAGAGACATCAGCTGGGATTGATTTCAGATCCTCTATCTAATCAACCGTCGCTCCCCCCAACCCCTGGGAAAGTGCATGCGTGTTGTTGGCGTGTGAGCACATTGGGACTGGCCTCGGGACCTGGGATAAAGCGCAGTGCCTTCCCCAGACTCCCCAGGCTCTGTTGTCTGAGCCCCAGGTGTCTCCTGCCACACCTGCTGTTCTCTGTGGTCACTCCCCAGGTGGTCTGTCCTTGTGACTCTGGATTGAAAATCTCTATGTTCTTTGTGTTTCAAATACTGAAGGTCAAGTTTACAGTGATGCCTGAACCCTAAGGCACAAACCAATCTCTTCAACCAGATAGAACATAGGGTTCTCTTTAAAGGAGAACATCTAAAGCAGGAGAGCTATGTTCTCTCGTTCTGCTTTTAGTCCTCGCCCGAGGACATGTTTACTGATTTTAGAGAGAGAGGAAGGGAGGGGGGAAGAGAGAGAGGGAAACATGGCTCAGTGGCCTCCTGTGTGCGCCCTGACCAAGGATCAAACCCACATCCTTCTGGTGCATGACGATGCTCCGGCTGACTGAGCCAGCCGGCCATGGCACAGTGTCCTCCTTTTTAAAAAGAGTGACTCGGGTTTCCTCTGTGCCCGTGGGCCTCATTGCCAGCGTCCTGGGGTTGGGTGCTGGGCAGGCCCCTGCTCCCCAAGTCACATCCCACGGTGACGGGCAAACTGCCGGAGCTGCGGCTGGAGCGGCTCCTGCAGAGGAGGCCTGCTGTCCACGTGTGCGTCGATAGTGAACACTCTTCCCTGCGGAAAAGCGCCTGTGTCTGCAGGGTGCAACCTTGGGTCGTTCCCCCTCTATTGTGATTTCAGGCTTACGTTGCTCTCCACCACAGGTGTCCCAGCAGAAGAAACTGAGGTACTTAATAAATACGCCCGTGTCGCTCGGTGCGCAGCCGTGTGAGAAGGCCGCTGCGTCCTGTCTCAGTGACCGAAGGACTCGCGGTTGGCACTGGCACGGTTTCACGCTACTCTCTCTGAGTAGGGACTGGGTCCCAACCCCGGCAAATGTCCTTTGCCAGAATTCACAGCTGCGTTGCGCAACTCACCCTGCCCCCAAGCGAGTGCTGACAGTGTGTGTTTTCCAGCGGCACGGCTACTGCACGCTCGGGGAGGCCTTCACCCGCCTGGACTTCTGCAGCGCTGTGCAGGACGTCCGCCGGTTCAGCTATGTGGTCAGGGTGAGTGTGGGCGCTTCGGGCTCCTGCACGATGCTGTGCTTGTTTGCTGTGTGGAAAGGGGTCGCCAGGAGCGGCAGGGTGGGGGGTGGGGCTGCCTGGTTGTCGCCTGTGTGTCCTGCTTCACGGGTCACAGAGCGGAGCCCCGCCTCACTGGCGTGGCAGGCTAGCGGAAAACAGGAAATCTGTACAAAGTAGAACTCGCAAAGCCTGTTGTGTTCCTGACGCTTTTTCAGAGGAAATCTGCGTCTTGTTCTGCGTGGGAGAGGGGAGGCCCTCACCCACGTGTCTGTGCTGCTGTTCGTGCAAACGCCCCTGCTCTGCGGCTCCGTCCCCTTCCTGCTGTGGCGGCTGGTTGGGTTTGGACCGGCTTTAGGGGACCCGGGTACGAGGACAAGCTCCTGGGCATGACCTTTCAGCCTGAGGGGGTCTGAGCTGTGTGCCTCCACCTCAGTTCGGGCACCGCACTGGCGCGTTCGGGGGCTCCTTTGGCCCCAGGTGGCTGACCCTGTTCCCCAAGCCACCTGGTGACTCCTGTCCTGTCTGCGGCCCCCAGTACTTACTAAGGAGCCTTCCTTCCAACGTCTCTTTAAAGGCAGATGCCCCACTTGGCCTCACTTTGGATGACAACCTGGTGACATCGTAGGTGCCGTGCCGGTTGTTCTCTCACACACAGAAAGTCTGGGGGGCACGTCAGGAACTTAAGAGTGTAGCACACACTCAGTGCATTCACTGCAACTCTACGTGAACTGGGGGGAGGCGGACAGCGGAGGCGCTCTGCCCCGCGAAGAGCATGCTGTCTGTGCTCCATAAGCTGACTGGACAAGACCGGCAGTGGCGCCACCCCTTCCCTTCTGGCCTTCCCGCCGGCCTCTGTGACTGTCAAGGTCGCACACGTGGAGGTCCGCTTCCTCTGGGCCCCAAGCCTGCTCAGGAACGCACCTCAAGCCTCAGCAGCTACGGTTTTATTTGGTCTCATCGTCAGTTTGGCCTGCAAGACCCCTGCTTCTCTGAGATGGAAGTTTCCTTTGTGGCCTTGGCGTCTGTGAATATCCTGTGGACAGGAGGACCCTGCAGGCCCTCTGAAGCATGTAATTTTTTCAGCTTATCTATGACAGGTGTAGTTTAGTTCTATTATTTAGAACTATTATTTAGTTCTTCCACACTCCTCTTCTGAATTTTCTCTTTTTTTTAAATTTTATTTATTTATTTTTAGAGGAGAAGGGAGAGAGAAAGAGAGGGAGAGAAACATCAATGTGTGGTTGCCTCGTGTGCGCCCCCTACTGGGGACCTGGCTGGAAACTCAGGCATGTACCCTGACTGGGAATCGAACTGGTGACCCTTTGGTTTGCAGGCTGGCACTCAGTCCACTGAGCCACACCAGCTGGGCCACACATTCTTCTTTAGAATTTTCAAAATTAAAGAGCTACTGTATTTTTCAGACTATAATATGCACTCCACCCCCAAATTTGGGAGGAAAATGGGGTGCATCTTATTGTCCAAATGTAGCTTACTTTGTTCCCAGGGCGGGGGCGGTGGGGGAGCGGTAGAGTGGGGTCACAGGAGGCAAGAGCAGGTAAAATATTTTACCACTTTTTGCTTTAAAATGTTTTTTCCTATTTTCCGCCTCTAAAACCTAGGTACGTCTTATGGTCCGGTACGTCTTACAGTCCGAGAAATGCAGTAGATGAAAATCCCCCCCAGTGTCTGTGCTTTAACCCCTTTGTACTCAGGCTCTCCGAGGTCGTGCTGTGTGTCCAGCTGACAGAGGCTGGCGTCTGGTTGTGTTTCCTGCACAAGCTGTGTCTTTGCCTTTTGTCTTCATTTCCATTCCAACCCACAACGTGCCTGTCGCCTGCTCCCGTGGCCCCTGTGGTTCGCTGGGTCTGCACATGCCGCGGTCCAGTCTGTGGCGGGGCCCGCGCCCTGCAGGTGCGGGTGGGACCTGTATGGGGGGTCACCGCTGTCCCAGGGACCCTGGCGGCACCCCAAGGACTGCTGCAGCCTCGGCCTCTTGCTGCCCTCCAATGTGCAGACAGGGCTGTGGAACCGCCCTTCTCCCCTCCTCTCTGAGGAGCAGGATGAGATGCATCTGCTTATTCTGGTCCCAGCTGCCTGGGCATTGTCAGAGCCAGATGCCCACCTAGGACGGGTTAGAGATGGAACAGTGCATGCGGCTGGGCGGTGAGGCTCTCGGGGGGTCTGTCCCCAAAGCCCAACATGGCTGCAGACTCACCTCGGTCACATTTTAGTCCAGCCCTCATCAGCAGTGGTATGGGCTCTGCACCTCAGTTGGCTGAAGTCTTTGTCTGTCATTGGTTCCAAGTGCAGGTGGGAGAGAAGGGGTGTCAGCACTGTGACGATGGCCAGATGAGGAAGACATTTAAGAACACGTAGGTGGTGAGAAGGATTGAGTAGGAGTGACATGGTAGCTGTGGGTTTGGTCCCGTGCGCGGGGCAGGGTCTCCTCTGTCTCCAGCCCCTGCGGCTCCGTGAGTGTGAGTTAGCACCTCTTCTCCTCTGGAGGCCGGCACAGCGAGGGGAAGGAGGAGGGGAAGGGGGCAGAACCTGCCGATTCTAAAGTGTGTTCGAGACCAAGAGCGGGCGGGAGTTGTCGGGAGACCTTCAAGGACGTGCTCACAGGCTCAGGGCAGGTCGGACGACAGCAGCAGCCACACGTGTGGCCCAGGGGAAGGCCGGCAGGGACGGCAAAGTCAGCGAAGTCACAGCCCATGGCGGGTTGCAGAGGTGGGCAGCGGGATGAGCCATGTTGAGGGAGCCAGCCCTTCCTGCAGTGCAGAGGGCAGGGACGGCCCTGGGCTGAGGAGCCTGGAAGGCCCCTGAGTCCCCTCCTCCTGGGGCCTCAGATACCGGTGAGGACAAAGAGCACTGACGGGTGCGGGACGCAGGCTGGGGGGACACCAGGACCTGTGCCAGCAATGGGGGCAGACTCGTCAGGAGGGGAGCCCGCACGGCTGGGGAGGCAGCCATGGGAGGCTGGGAGCGGACAGACAGAAGCACAGACGGAGCGAGGGGTCCTCTAGGGAAGCAGAACCCTGGGACAGGTCAGAGGTCAGACTGAGTGTGAGTCTCTGAGAATGTGCAGGCGATGACCCAGACACGCAGGGCCACACCCTCGGCCAGCGACCAGGCGGGCGGACTGGGGCAGGCGCAGGTGGGGTGACAGGGCCTCTCTCACAAGGAGGAGACAGGAGGCACAGGGTTCTGCCTGCTGTGGGGTCACCTGGTGCGGGTCGCAGGTCGCAGGTCCCTGGGGTCAGGCTCCCTGTGAAGTGGACTCTTGCTCAGCTTTCCCCTCTGACTTTGAAGCTCTTGCAGCTCATCGCGAAATCCCAGCTGACGTCGCTGAGCGGTGTGGCACAGAAGAACTACTTCAACGTTTTGGATAAAATCGTTCAAAAGGGTAAGAGGGTGACTGGTGTTTTTCATCGTCTCCACTTCCCTGAAGTGTGGTGTGAGGGGAGGGCTGTTCCTTCACTGTCCCCCGGCAGGCAGGCTCCGGCCACCGGCCACAGTGTCCCTCCAGGTCTCTGCTCGGGGGCGGCTGGCCGTGGTTGTAGGATGCTCGTGCGCGAGGAGGAGATGCTGTGTCTCGGTAAGAAACGTGCTGCTGAGCGAACACAGCCGGAAGGGCGAGTGAGCCGGCCACACGTCCCTCTGCTGCAGGATGTCTCCTGATCAGCAGGCTGGGCGCTCAGTTGCGTGGGCGTCAAATAAACCTAGAATTTTCCTTTTAATGTGCTGTTTGAATTGGTTAGTCAGTGGCTAACAGATGGAACCCTGGATCCCCCAGTGCGGGTGTGTGCAGCCACTGGAACATCAGCTCCTTCTGACAAAGGGAACATGCCTCACAGGTTCAAGTCCGAGCTGAAGACTTGGCCAAAGGTGCCCCATCAGGAAGCACTTTCAAGTTTTTAGTCTCAGCACATTTGTGGTGCCTGGAGCACGCCAGTTCGGGGTTGCAGAGAAGTCAGGCCATTGTCTCTGTTGTGGTCAAATGTGCGTGATAACACACGAACAGTTTTACCCATTTTTGAGCCTACAGTTTGGTGGCATTCAGCTGCTGCGCAGCCACCTCCGTCCTTCCCTAGAACTTCCCATCCTCCCAACCTGCCCCCTGCCCCCGAGACCCTCACCCCAGCCCGTCCGCAGCCCTGGGCCCACGGCCCACTGCTGTCTCTTTGGACCTGGAGACTGTGGAGACTTCGCACGGCGAGGGTCACGCAGTGCCTGTACCCCTGTGCCCGGCTGGCTTCACTGAGCACCATGCCCTCAGTTTCCTCCGCACCGCAGCGTGGCAGGGTTCTCTCCCCTTCTGAGGCTGAGAGAGACTCTTCTGCGTGTGTGTGACATGCTGGGTGTGTGACGGCCAGCTGGTGACAGCGCCCACCCACAGCTGGGCTCTGCTCCTTCCAGTGCTCGAGGACCACCAGAACCCGCGCCTCATCAGAGACCTGCTGCAGGACCTGAGCTCTGCCCTGGGCACCCTGCTCAGGGGTGTTGGCAAGTCCGTGCTGGTTGGCAGCATTGGCGTCTGGGCCTGCCGGCTGGAGACGGTCCTCACCTGGCAGCGGCAGCTGCAGGATCTTCAGATGACGCAGGTAGGGACCTTGCGCCGAGAGCGTGACAGCTCCCTGGGAAGCTCCCCAGCTCTGCGAATGAGTTGTGTCTTTACCCTTCTGTGGTTAGTTCCGAGGTGGGTTAAAACCAAAGACCCTTCGGTGTAGCTGTCCCTGGACAGAGATGACTTGGGTGATGAGGTAGTAGACGTATTTACCTTTAGAGGACATTAGGTGTTTTGGGCTCAAATGACATTCAGTGAGTGCAAGCGTGTGGTCCTGTGCGGTTCTCCACGCCCCTCGCGGCTCCCCCTGCACCCTGCTCCACAGGGACCACACGATGAATCCTCTCCTTCGTAGGTGTCCCTCATCCAGGGACCCTAGGGCCAGAGAGTCTCGAGAAGAGACACCAGAAGGAAGCTACTTGTCCTCGGGGCTGTGTGCTCTGTCCACCTGGGGACACTGTGCCTAGGTGGAGCATGCGTGGGGTGGGACCAGAGCTGGGTGGGACCATGGGCTGCCTGCTCCTGGGGACAGCGAGGGACGAGGTGTGAGCCCAGGTGGGGCCTCCTGTCCCTGGCTTACACGGGCTCCTTGGATGTGGCCCTTGGACCAGCCACGTCAGCCTCCCTGAGAGGCAAACACAGTTGCTCATGCGCCGGCTTGCGTGAGGGAGGGTGCGTTTTATACTTGAAGTCACGAAATCCCAGCGATTCAAGCTCAGAGTCACCCCAGGGACAGATAAGCTGCATCTCGGGACTTGGGCTGACCCGGGCGGAGACCGCAGGGGACTGCAGCGCAGCACACGACCTGACTGCCACCCGTGGCCTGCAAAAGGCCCCATGCAGCTGGTGTCAGTTCCAGCGTGGCCGCCTGGTGAACGCATCTCACTCGTGGACAGTCACAGAGGAGCTGTCACCATGAAGCAGTCTCATCTGCTCTCGCTCCTCCCCTTTCCTGTGTGGCCATGCTGCAGGGCTGCCGCGAGGATGCTGTGGGGCCGTGGGCGCGGGGCGGGGGTGTGGGAGCGGCAGCTGTGTTTCGGTGGGACTGCCGGCCCCTTAAGCCGTCGGCGTCCAGTGGCTGATGCTGCCGTGCGCCCTGCTCCCTGTCTGCAGGTGAACCACGGCCTCACGCTCAGCGACCTGCCACTGCACACGCTCAACGACATCCTGTACCGGCTCTCCGACGGCTGGGACATCGTCACCCTGGGCCAGGTGACGCCGGCGCTGTCCGCGCTCAGTGAGGACGGGCGGCTGTGGAGGAAGCTCTGCCAGTACCACTTCGCCGAGAAGCAGGTGAGCGTGGCCTCCTCGCCCGCGGCCGCAGGTGCCGCTCGCAGGGTTGGGAATGGCCAGACTCCACGTAAAGCGCCGTGGCTTCCCTTTGATGGCTTGCACGCTGAGTTGTTCGTCCTTAAAAAGAACCGTGATTCTAAAACGCCCCATGTGACAGGGCAGGACAGGAGCAAGCTTTCTGTCCTGGGGGTCTGTCACCTCCGGCAGCCGTGGTCTTGGGGACAGGCAGGCAGCACGCTGCCCCCCACTCCCTTCCCGTGGTCCTGCCAGCGGAGCCGCCACTGGGGTCAGAGCCCGCGCGGCCCTCACCTGTTAGCGCCTGGTGATGGTCACACTGTCCTCGTGGGTGTGAGGTGGTGCTGTCCCGGTTCCCTGAGGACCAGGATGCTGAGCATCTTTGGCCATTTGTGTATTTTTGGGGAAATGTCATTCACGCTGCTTGCCCATTTTCTCACTGGGCTGTCTTTTCATTACTGAGTTGTCTTCTGTGCGGTTCCACACACAAGTCCCTTGTCAGAGATGAGGTGCGTGATGTGCCGTGTTTTAAATTTGCTTTTCAGTGACAGTTGATGCGCAACATCATATCAGTTTCAGCGATCGCGTGGTGATCGTTAACCCAGTAACATAGTTTTCACTTAGTAACGCAGCACAGGCGTCATTCCAGATCTGAATATTTAAATCTATTTAATGGCCGTGTGGCGTTCTGTAGCAGGGATGTGTCCTTTATTTGATTAGCCCCTTATCGAGTTAATCCCAATAAGTTTACTTCCAATAATTCCAAGTTTCGTGCACGAGCTGTCTTTCTAAGTAGCTTCACTCCTAGTGCTCTGCAGCGGAAACCGTGTGTTGACGCTGACCAGCACCGCGTGTCCAGTTTTGCAGACACTTGATCCTCTCAGAAAAAGGCCACGTCGAGTGGAAGCTGATGTACTTCGCGCTGCAGAAGTGCTACCCGACCAGAGAGCAGTACGGGGACACGTTGCACTTCTGCCGGCACTGCAGCATCCTCTTCTGGAAGGTAGCGGTCGCGGGCGGACTTCGGGGACGTGCGGGTCGGGTGTAGGGGGGCCAGCCAGTCCTCTGTGTCTCGGCGGCAGTGGTCACAGACGGGAACTTCTGTGTGACGAGGAAGGTGATGAGGGAGATGGGACCAGACATGGGGGCAGCCACCTGGGCTCACAGACACAGACCTGCCCTGTGGTTGGGGGGCGCATCCCCAGGGCAGATCTGGCTGGCACCCTTGGGCCGAGTGCTGGCAGCTTTCCCGGGAGCCCTCAGCCTGAGGAAAAGGGAGACCCCAGACTCTCCGAGCGTCCCTGGCCGCCCATGGGGCCTGCACCCAGGGCCCCAGGCTTTCAAGGGGAAGGTGCGATTTCTCACATGTTCAGTCAAACGTAACTCGACTCTCCGGGCTTATCCAAAAGTCCGATCCTTCTGTGAAAAATCAGAACTTGGAAACCTCACCTCTGGCAGTTTCTGCATTCAGAGAACATGAGGAACCCTTCTTCCCAAGACTTTCTTAGTCTTTGTTTCACTGCCCATGGCCCAGGCTGCCCCTGAGACGCACTGGTCGTCCCTGCCTGGAGGTCGGCTCCTGCAGCCCCCTCTTTAGTAAAGCCCAGTTTTCTCGCCCTGGACTTCGTGTCACCCGGGACACTGTCTGTGCTTCTCCTCGAGCCTGACAATGACCCTGGGCGACCTCTCTGGGAGCTGGCGGGACCTCGAGGGCTGCTGAGCCTGGCCTGGGCAGCTGAGTCCGGCACAGAGGATGGCAGCGGCGGGGGCTCCCGCCCACAGGCATCCTGTGGGCCTACCTGCCCCGGGGCCTCAGGCTTCTGCCTGTAAACACCCCACTTGTCTGTCAAGTGACCTATCGTTTAACAACAAGGACACGGGAGGAATGTCACTAGGTGGCCTCGTCCGTGTGGACATCACAGAGGCGTTCACACAACCCTGATGGCGCAGCTGCCTGCCTGGGCGGCTGAGTCCAGCACTGAGGATGGCAGCGGCGGGGGCTCCCGCCCACATGATGCTGCGGTCGGGCAGCGGACGTTTTATAGCGAGTGAGCAAGGGTGACAGAGAAACACACCCCCATGGGGCCCCACAGGCAGCCGGGGGGCTGACACCTGAGCCAGGGTTCCGGCTCACGTTCACCGGCGAGACCGCGACAGCTGTGACTGAGTTTCCCCAAAACATGTCACACCTATTTTCTGTGTCGGCCCCACCTGGAAACGCCAGCTCTGCTTCGCTCTCTCCAGCGAACCCCGGGGGTTGGGAGCCACCGCAGCCTCATTGCTGTCCCTCCAGACGCCTAGAGGGACGCGAGACGTGTGTCGAGGTCTGAAGCCCGTCTTCGCGTCACGGGTCTTCGGGGCACTTGCTGGGGTCTGGCATGCTTGCGTTAATGTCATTGCCTGGCGTCGCCTGGCGGTTCCAGTTGTCGTCCTAAACTGCGCAGTCAGCCCGGTGCCTTCTAATCTCTCCCCCTTCCCTCCCTCCCGCACCCCTTCCGGCCGCCTTCACACCCCGAGGACTGCCGCCTGGCTTTGCTGCTCAAGGTACCTCGCACTTCTCCGCCTGCCCTGCTTGGGATGGACCCTGCGGCGCCCGCCCCTGCCTGGGCTGCCGTGCACTCGGGCGGCAGCCTCCGCGGCTCGCGGTGGGGGCTGGTGGCCGGACCGTGAGGGTCTTGCTTATTTTAGCCGCCACCAAAGGGTTTTGGTGAAATGCCTCAGAGCCCTGCACGTGAGCGGAGGCTCAGCCTTACGGGGAACCTCTGGATGTGTCTGGTGGCGTTCCCTTCGGTGACCGTCAGCATGCAGCCCCAGGGCAGCCTGTCCCGGCCACGGCCACGGCCACGGCCACCCAGAGAACGCGCTCGCCTGACCGGGCCTCTAACTCCCGCTGGCCTACGGTCTTTGGGCGCCTCCTTCTCTGAAGTTCGTCAGTCTTCTCCCGTAAAACCTCTTTCCTGTTAAGTATGACCCTGGGACACCGTTGCTGTGGGAGTGTGGGCGGTTCTGGGGTGGCATGCCGGGACGGCAAGCCGGGGCGAGGGCGCCAGGGACCCCGGGTGTCCCTTCTTCTGGGCAGGGCCAGCTGCCCGGGACCTGCTCCGGGCCATGTGTCCATCCATCTGCTCGAGCAGAAATCCGCCAGGAAGTTTCTCCACAACCACGTGCTGCCTGTGACGTGGGGCCCAGGGACCACTCACATGAACAGCCGGCAGCCGACCCGTGTAACCCGTTCTCTCTGCACCCGCAGGACTCGGGACACCCCTGCACAGCGGCTGACCCCGACAGCTGCTTCACGCCCGTGTCGCCCCAGCACTTCATCGACCTGTTCAAGTTTTAGAGGCCCTTGCCCGGCGCAGCGGCCTGCGGAGCTGGGAGGTGTCCCTGTGACCGGGGGCCACTGGCAGGGGCAGGACGAGCTGCTCCGGGCAGGGGACCCACGCAAATTCAGCTTCTTCTTTAAAAATTCCCTTTCTTCTAAGCATATGGTGATTTGCAACTTTGCATATTCATAAATACGGTTCAGAAAAGAGGCTGGATTTTCAGCTCCATGTTCTGTGCTGAGCAGACACTAATGGCCAGTAACACGCTTCCTTGCCACAGGACGGTTTCCGGATTTTGCTGTCTTTGGGGTGGGGCATCGATCCTTGTAAATACCTTGTGCAGAATATTTATTTTTCTGAAGATGTGCATTCACTGCACCGGTCCTGTCCAGGTGACCCCTTCGTGAGAGCAGAACGAGCCCCAGGAGACATTCCATGTCCGCCCCGGTGTGTCGCGGCCGGGCTGTGAGTTGTGCGGAGTGGCTGTGACCTGCCGGGGTGGGGCGGGGGGCTGAGCGCTGGCACAGACGCCGGCGCCAGGGGTCCTCAGCAGTGCTGTGCAGGGGCCGGGACGGCGGAGCACGCGGAGTCGGGCAGCTCGCGGCAGCAGGCCTCCTGGGACGGAGCCTGCTTTTATGGACTGTAAGTCATGCCTGTGACTTACCTCCGTCAGTTTTGCATCTCACTGAAAAAAGTGGACATAGCGGTTTTGGTATCATTTATTTAAACCTTTTGAACCTTTAAAAGATTGTTTTATTTTTAAAATAACGCATGACCATTTTAGAAAATTGGTACAACGTGAAATCGCCTGTCACCTGGCTGCCCAGAGGCGACTGCTGGCCACAGAGCGTGGGCCTTGCTGCTGACCTGCAGAGGGAAGAGGGCGTCCTTGCTCGCTGCCCGTTTCACCTCTGGACTCACAGGCCAGGGGCCCATGCACTGGTTTCTGTTCCCCTCCTTCCTACGCGTGCTAATGTGTAGCTGTGCGTGTTTGTGAATGATGGCTCTGGGTTTTCAGTGCCAGTCCGTGCTGCACGAGCCCCGCGGCCGAGGACATGCTTCTCACTGCTCCCGCGGGTCCCTGCGTGGGCCCGGAGTGAGGCCCTGCGTCCTCGATGCCACCTCCCTCTCACGACCTGTGATGAGCAGCAGCGTCATGCACATTTGTGCACCTGCCTGTGTCCTCAGTGACCGAGGAGAACGAGAGAATGAAAGTCGGTTCTCACGGGTGTTTCCAGATAGCTCCTGAGAACGGAGATCGCTGTGATCTCCCTGAAAGGCGAGGCGTGCAGGCTGGCACCCCGGTGCTGCGGGTGCTCCTTCAACTGGTGAGGGCCGGATGTGAGGTCTCACGTTCCCTCCGTGTCGGGGGGACACTGGGTCTTGTTTTGTACTTGCTACATCCCCAACGTGTGTTCCTTGCCTGTATTACTTTTGTGGTTTTGGTATTTTTTGTATTAATTTTTCTTTTTTAAAAAATTCAGTTAGGGATTTTCAGAGAGAAAAAGAAACATGGACCTGTTGATCCACTTATTTACGCATGTGTTGGGTGGTTTCTGTATGTGCTCTGACCGGGGCTTGAACTCATGATCCTGGCTCAGGGGTGGACATTCCAAGCCACTGAGCCCCTCGGCCAGGGCTTCTACTAACTTTTTCTGAAAGGGTATTAACCTTGAGAGGTCACAGCTCTTGTCCCTAAATTACAGCACTGTGGTGTCGGGAGAGAAATCGGGCGTCCGCTCTGGTAGGGGCCCCCAGGGCGCTCAGACCCGGGACTGCGGGCGTGTGCGGCTCAGCGCAGCAGGTGGGAGGTGCGGAGTGGGCAGGAGTCACGGAAGACGCAGACTGAAGACGGGGAATCACTCCCAGGAGACCAGATGCCACGCAGGATAGGGAAAGGGTCCTGGTTTTCATCTTTTTTTTTTTTTTTTTTTTACTGAACTTACTGGGGTGACACTGGTTACTAAAATTACGGGTTTCCGGGGCACAGTTCTGTAACACGTTGTCTGAACACTGTACTGTATATTCGCTGCTCAAGTCAAGTCCCCGCTGTCACCGCTCTTCCTTCACCCTAAGGGTGCCCCCCTTCCTTCTACATGGGCCGCTGGCTCCCGTGGGGCCTCCTGAGGTGACCATCTGGTTTGAGTGTCAGTGTGGACGGCTCCCAGAGTGAGGGTGCCCTGGAGGGGCTGCCTCTGTGGGTTTCGGGGGGACTGGTGCGGAATCGATGTGGATTCTCCTGTGAACATGGGTGGGGCCCATGCAGGATGCGGAGTGAGACTGATGCCTCCAGGCACCTCCTGGGCAGGAGCCCTGCGTGCCTGTCCTTGTGCCGGGCTTGTTCCCCGGGCTGCGACGCCCTCGGGGTCCAGAGAGTCTCCCTCACAGGCCGTACTTCTGTTTCGTCCGTGGGCACTTGGGGCGCTTCCACCTCCTGCCTCGTGTGACTGATGCTGCTGGACGTGCTTCCTCCTCTCCCTCCTGTTCTTACCGGGAGAGGCTCCCCCGGTGTCATTCTGCTCATGTGCATCCGGGAGTGGCCGGGACCCTGCCTAGAAGTGGGTGCTGCAGTCCCGGGGCTCAGCAGAGCTGCTGTTGCCTCCTCCACGTGCAGTCCATTTACTCAGCTGATATTTGGCTCAAACATGTTCATAATTATGACTGGTCACATGCGTTGCATGTAGTTTCCGTGTGCCATGATGTACTATCCTTAATTTTTCTGCCCTTTAAACATGTGAAACCGTTCTTACCTGGTGGGCCCCGCAGACATGGGGCTGGTGGGCTGCCGTTCGCAAACACTGGGTTTGCACTTTGGTCTTTTCTGTGCGTTTCTCAGTTTCTACTTAAAGAGTTCTGTGACGTTGCCTTTCTGTGCTCACCCTGCCATTTGATTGCAGAAGTGAAGTGTGTTCATTGTAAAAAGTTTTCTAAGCCAATACACAGAAAACCTTAAATACTACCCACATTTTGATATGTCTTTCCAATGTTTCCCACCTTTTACCTCTGCCTACTTTTTGAGGATGTGAGCTCTCAAATATAAAGTGAGAGAACCAGTTAAACCTGGGGGGCCACACCCTCTCCTCCCCCATTGGCATCTGCTGTCTCCCGGAAACCACTTGCCCCAGGGTCTGCTCCCTGCTCCCTGGGCCCAACAAGGTGGGGCGCCTTTGAAGCCCAATCTCTGAAGGAAAAAACCACTTCTCAAAAAAACCTCAAAATGAATGGCATTTCCTGTCACTCCCACTTCCAGATTTGTTCAGCTTTCTTGAAAACTCCAACTTATCTAAATTGCATTTTTAAAAATCACATACATATTTCCGTAAAACTACAACACTGGTTTTGACTTAGAAAGCAAATGACATGAAACAGCAGTAATTCTGGAGGAATCAATAACAATCACTTGTTTTGAACATTAAAATTCTACCCAACTGTCATCATTACGTGAAAAATATCTGCAATCCTGGGAACCGTGCAGATGCTGATTTCTAGTCACAGAAATCTGTCCATCCCAGCTGCTGGGCGGACAGCACAGAGGCAGCACCAGGCACGTCAAGACGGGGTTTGCCCTCCACAGACCCGGCGAGAGAACCCTGGACACCAAGGTCGCGATGGCCTCGACCACATCAGAAACTCCATGGAAGTCACCAAGACACAGCTTACTGGAGGCACAGCGGCCGGTGCCCAGAGTGGACACTGAGTGCTGGGACCTCGTGCCAAGCAGTTTGTAGGCACGGTGGCTGCTCTGGACATAGCGGCCACCCTAGGCACACACGTGCTCACAGCACGGGACTGCCTCCCACACTGTCCGTGGAGGCAACAAAGGAGTGAGCCAGGCACAATTCATGTGCCATGTCCTGGTTTTGTGGGAGAAGTGAAAAGCAGCTAAAAAGACATTTTACACAATTGGGAAATTTTAAATTCATATACGAGTGAGGGGCGCAAAAACCAGAATGATCTGGAGGGCAGGCCCCTTGTAGGTCAGGCTCCCCCGCTAGGGGGGTGTTTTAGAAACCTACCTGTGTCCGCACACCAGCTGGTCGTGTTGTGAGAGGCTGTGTTCGCCTTCCATGAATGTTTTTTTTTAAAGACTCAACGCGTTTGCCCACTTCATGATGGGTGATTTATGAGCACACGTGCCCACACAGTGCTGAGTGGTCAGCAGTTTTTGACCAAAAATGGCCTGACCCCTGTGGCCTACCCTCTCTATTCACCAGGTTTCTCCCCAAGCAATTGTTTGTTTCCCTGGATGAAAATAGTCCTCACAGGGAAACGTTTTGCCGATGTGGAAGGGATGAGACAACAAACTGCTGCCCTGGCTGGTGTGGCTCAGTGGGTTGAGCACCAGCACTGGTTGGATTCCCAGTCAGGGCACATGCCTGGGTTGTGCACCAGGTCCCCAGTAGGGGGCGCGTGAGAGGCAACCACCCATTGATGTTTCTCCCCCTCTCTTTTTCCCTCCCTTCCCCTCTGAAAATAAATAAAATCTTTAAAACCGGCAGATGCACTAAAAGGCATCAAAATCAACGAGTTCAAGAACTTTTCTGAGGGGTAGAGAAGTCTCGGTAGGTGTGCTGCATCAAATGGAGAGAACTTTGATGGTGACTGAGGTTTAACCATGTGAGGATAAATACAGTTTTTATAAACAAATTCTGGGTTTTGGGGGTCCCCCCTCGTGTGGGTATTAGATGGCACTGGGGAATTACTAACTTTGTCAGGTGTGCCACTGATACCACAGTGAGGCGGGGCACTGCCCTCGTCTCTGAAATGTGCCCCGCAAGTATCTGGGGTGCCACATCACGAAGTCCACGTCACGAAGTCCACGAGGCACCTCCAGCTGATTCACCAAACGCGTGGCTCCGCTGTGAGCCAGTTCCTCAGACGCAGACACGCGCGGCCGACTTGGCTTGTGCTCAGCTGCGGAAGGTCAGCGGCAGAGCCTGTGGGTGTGTTCTGCACAATTCCGTCTGCTCTCGCCTAATGTTTTCATGATAAAATATGTTTTTTTTCACTGAAATACCTGTCCCCTCCAAAAACAAGCCAAAGTGAATGTGCCGGGCCAGTTATGAAACTTCAGGAGTAACCTGGCCTCCAGCCGACACGAACACTGCCCGGCCCCTCCGCGCAGGGCGGGCACCCCTCGGAGAAAGCGGAGCAGCTGCCTCGCGGTGCCCCGGCCACTTGCAGCCGCTGAGGACACAGTGACAAATACCGGAGATGTGGCGATATCACCACCGGGCTTGGCGTTTCCTGGTAAAACCTGAGTAACTGCCTTGTGCCAAGGCCTGGCTCTGTGTCCAGGACTGTCCCTGAGTCCCCGGAACTGCTCTCTTGGCTCTGGGGACGCCGGACACACAGAGTCAGAGGCAGTTCCAGATAGAAGCCCTTCCCCTTCCGACCGTTTGCACTCAGGCTCGCTCGTTTGGGGTCATCTCACTCAGTCCTCACTGCTACTCCACTTCCCACCACAGCAGCCAGGCAGAGATGCAGCTCCTGAGGGTGCTGCTGTTCCGTGGAAATGGCTCCGAACTCTACTGGCTCCGTTTTCTGCCCCTGCTGTGACTCGGCCTCCTCCCCGGACTGCGCACTCCCAGCAGAGCACAGCCCAGCAAGTGCTGGCTGCAGGGTGGGGCCTGCTCCTGGGCGCAGCCACCCCAGGACCCCCTCTGCGAACCCTCTGTGTGACGGCAAACGGCTCAGCCTCTCTGGGATTTTGAGCTAATGGTCCCTGCCAGTCTCCGCGGTTCCAACACCAGGGCCTGAGCCCCTGACCTGCTCTGCCAGCAGAGAGGGGCTGCTTCAGAGTGGAGCTCAGAGAAGGGCTGGTGCACAGAGCCAAGGACTGGGGAGCCTCCAGGCAAGGTTCTGAACCCCCCTCCTCCCCCATCCCATCCCTGGGACCTGCGGGGAGGGGGCAGCACGGGTTGCAGGGTTGGCGGGGGGGGGGGGGGGGGGGGGGGGGGGGGGGGGGGGGGGGGGGGGGGGGGGGGGGGGGGGGGGGGCTGTTGTGTCCCCTCCCCCCCTCCGCACCTGCCGCCTCTGGAAGAATGGGGGTTGGGAGACACGGGCCTGACACGCCCCAGAGCTTAGTCAGTGGGGACCAGGGCAGGAGGGCTTGTCAGGGGACAGAGGCAGGGGGTGCCACCAAGACACAAACCACCTTTTCTGTTTCTTTGGAGTCACCCAGTCCCCACACCTCTGTCCAGAAGTCCCAGCCCGCGGCTGGCAAGAGGTCCCCAGTTCTTACGGGAAGTGTTTGTCCCTCTCAGGGGCCATTGCTCCAAAGCAGGCTATTCTCTGAGGATAGAGACTTCACCTAAAAGATTCGGCTGAGCACGTTATATTCCCATCACTGGGTGCTCAGGCTCAACTGACCAAGTCGAATAAAAAGCAGGACCCCACTGTGGCTGTGCGGCCCAGTGGGCGGCAGTGTGGTCCCTGGAACCAAAAGTTTGCTGGTTCAATTCTCGGACAGGGAGCTTGCCCAGGTTGGGGTCTCGATCCCCAGGTGGGGTGTGTGCAGGAGGCAGCCAGTTGGTGTTTCTCTCTCCTTCTCTTCTCTCTCCAAAGGGAATAAACATAAAAAACTGACAGCGAGACAGTGTAAACGGTAGTTTTATTTTTAAAAATCTCAGCATTAAGGATGAATTCCACATCGACAGAAGCCAGCACTTTTGTGTTACAAGACAATGGAACATCAGGAGGGGCAGACACTGCACTCCTCACACAGGGAAGCCGTCTGCGCACAGAATTCAAGCTCGACCCCCAAATCAACCCTCTCCTCACCCTGTGAACAGAAAGCCGCTTTGGTAACAACATTCCTCCCGAGGCACAGCAATAAATATTTACATCAGAGCCCACAAACAGCCACTTCCATGTCATCAGACATCCGAGAAGGAAGACGCGTTTACATCAACTTTGAAGATAGGAAGCAAGGGAGGTGCAGTGCGCATCCCAACTCCAACCGGCTCTGCTCCGACGGTAAGAAGCCACACCCTGCTCTGCCCGCCGTGCGTCCCCGCGGCACGGCCGAGGGTGCCACGGCAGCTGCCCACGGGGCAGCACAGCCCCGGCCCCTGGACGGTCCCTCCCACAACACGCACCCTGGGCTCAGGTGTGTCGATGCCCTGGGCACGGTTCTTGGGGACGTGCAGGGCCATGGCCCCCGTCTGGCCTGTTCAACCGGGGCAAGGAGAGTCTTGACCCCACCTGACCCACGCGCCTGGTTCCACGCTCGGTCGAGTAAATGTCTTGTTCTTTTGAAAGAACGTGGATGGATGAACAGATGGCTGACAGGAGAGAGGTGACTGACAGGGAGGTCACAGACATGCGTGAGGGAGGACACGGACACACACCGGGGGCTGACAGGAGGATGACAGACGACAGACACACGGACCCACCAGGTGTCCGGCCGCCGGCATGCTGGCCTGTCCGGCGGGAGTGAAGTGAACATGCAGTGACGTGCGGCGGTGCCGCAGTGCACCCTGAGCAGCGCGCGGACAGGGCCCCTCACGAGGGGAACACGGTGTCACCAGAGGCCTTTCTCTGGAACCACAGAAGCAGTGCCCCTCCCTGCACACCCGCCCGAGATGAGCCGTGGCCTCGCCCCGGGAGCAGAGTGTGCTGGGCCCTGAGCTGGCGTCGCCACGCTGACGCAGCAGCAGCCACAACGTGCGTCTCGTTTTCAAAATGAAGCCCTGGGTGTCGCAGAAAAGAGGCACTTCCAGTGTTTTATGTGCAGTTTCAACCCCACAGCGAGCGAGTTAATAATTTCCACACAAAATCACAGTACTATCAACCTATTAAAATTGATCCGTACTCTATCGCATTCTTTAATCTGTAATCAAAAAACAAATTTTTAGAAGAAAATAAAGATTGATATGTAAAATTCCAGCAGTAAAAATAAAACCTGAACATCAGCAGCACCATCCGCACCCGCTGCAGAGGGAGGCCCTTTGTGCAGTGGCGTCTGGCGCGTGATTGAATGCCACCTTTGCTTCTCGAGAATCTGATTTGCTTTCCTAGCTTTAAATGTGTTGTGAGAACAAGTCTGATCTTCCAGGTCGGACGCCAGGTCAGGACGCAGCCTCTGCAGAGATCTCTGGGCACCTGGCAGGCGCGTCTGTCACTGCCACTCTGTCCGGAGTCGCTGCCTGAACAAGCCGTGGAGTCTGCGTGTCACGGAGCCGAGGGCTGCCGCCGGGGAAGGCAGCGCGTCAGGCCTGGTCCCCCCGGGGCAGCATCAAGCACTTGCGTCTTGGGGTCGGGCTCCCGGGGACACTTGGGACGGCAGCGGCGAGCAGGCGGGGGCCCTGGCAGCCACAGGGTTTGGAAATCGTCGCCCAATGCACGAGATGGAAATCCAAACGGGGACACGGGCAGAGTGGACTCTGTTCTGCTTAACTGGGGAAAGACCGGTGACCTGACAGACTAGCAGGGACTCCCTGGTGCAGCAAACCTAAGGATCAGAGCACAGTGAGATGTGAAGCAGCAGCATCAGGCAACAGGGAGATGCTCGGGACGGCGCGGCTTGCGGTCACTCCAGCTCCTCCCAGGTATCCGTCAGGTGGCCGCGGCTCTGGCGCCGGATGCCGACCAGCTTCCCGGCCGACTTGAGGCTCCAGCGTGAGCTGCTTCCAGGGCCAGCCAGGCTGGTATACTTGCCGGAGCCCTTGGCCCCCTCCTCCCAGCCCGGCCGGGCTGCTCGGCCGCTCGGGCCGTCACCCGACTCGGCCGCCACGTCTTCGAGGGCAAGTCTGGGAGGCTCCCAACCTTCAATCTCATCGGGCTTCTTAGGCTGTAGGTTCTGTTTTATAACCAAATTGTCCCAAAATCCAGGTTTCTTCTCTGTCTTCAGCTCTTCTTTTAACCGCAGGCTGGTTCTGTGGAGACAAAAGAGTTCCGAGTCGGCGACACAAGGACATCACCCTCTGCCCGTTTCATGAATACAAAGGTCTGTGTCTACAGCACTTTAAATAGAGGAGACAGTGAACACAAATCTGTATGTGAATCTTTAACAGGAAAATGGGGAAAACTCAGGCAGACTGTGTGAGCGATGACACGTGTGAAAACAGTCCCACACGCAGAGCCAGGTCTCGGACGAGAGGCCGCGGCACTCGGACGCTCGGTGCCCAGTGCAAGCAGCACGGGGAGGGGACCCAGGGCCCAGACTCAGACGCTACCCCGTCGCCCCATCTAGCACGCTGGTCTCTGGCGTTTAGCAGGTAATTTGCTGAACAAAAATGAGAATTCAGAACCCTGTCCGCTGTGGAGGGAAGGGATAGCCAACTGGCGGTGGGGACAGATCATACTTTGAAAATTTTCAAAATATTTGTAATGAACTAGCAGCGACATTTCAGTTTAAATATATTCAATTTCCTAAAACCTTTTACATCCTTTGCCTTTTCAAGGTTTTTTTCCTTGAATTTCTGAGACTACTGAGTGTCTAACGCAGGGCCCCGGCCTGGGCTCCCAGGCTCTGTCCCAACTGCCGGGTCAGAGCTGGTCTGAGAAACTGGTTCGCCCTCCTCAGCCGCCGCCCGCTCAGGGAGAAGGACGCGCGGGGTCCCGGTGGGCCCCTGCTGGCCCCACGCTCCAGGGAGGGACAGAGCCGGCGATGGGAGCTCCGCTGCCCCTGGCTCCCGAGGGCTGACTGTGCGCGTCCCGCGGGACTTACCCCCTGGACTTGGGAGACCTGCATGTCCCCAGCAGGTGCTGCTCGTCGTCATTGCTGAACAGCGAGGTCACGTCCTTCCAGCCCCGGAAACTCGCACCCTGCACCTGATCAGAGGTCAAGAGAGAGATCAGCTCCGACGCAGGAGAGCAGCAGAACCGGGCGAGGCCAGGAGGGGTGTCTGCCTGTCCAGCAGGCACTTGTAATGCATCAGGCGGGTACCTGGCAAGAAACTACAAACCCTCCCAGGTTCAGTGAGGGAACAGCTGGCGTCTGACGTGGCCAGGTGATGAACAGCGTTCTCAGAGGCTGCTCCGTGGGGGACAGATGCGGCCGGTTGCTCACCCCGAGCATGCAGCACCCAACTGCGTTACTGACGGAAACACTGGGAGCTGTGACTAAAAATGGGAAAAATGTGTCTGACCCACTGCCAGGTACACTTTGGTCACTTGGTTTATTTGTCACTCGTTCAACCATGTTTATAGATTTTCTTTTAAACACCACACTCACGGGACAGTCCCCTCCAAATCACTCCAGCTCCTGAGGGGGGGAGAGACGTCCCCGCTGAGAGCAGAGCGCATCCTGCATCACAGCCCGCGAGCGAGAGAACGCGCTTCTCAGTCCCACGGGGCGGCAGCACCCAGCCCGCAGCAGGCGGCGGCTTGGAGGGGCAATGGTCTTCGCTGAGTTCGGGGGGGCCAGCTCGGGGCCCAGGCCCTGCCAGGAAGTGGCTGGAGCCCGCAACATGTGCAGACACAGCGCTGGACACACACGACCGCTTCACGGTCTGCACGCACATGTCTGCGCATACAATGTATGTGAGCTGATCTGTGTTATCTCACAGACCTACACACACCACCCACGTTTACGTTTCACACGCGGAGTCCACTGGGGAGGACGGGGCTGGCGGACGAAGGGACGGTCACCGGCTCCTGCTCTGCAGATGCTGAACTTCACACCATGGTCTCCGCCAGCAGCGTGGCTGTCAGGACACACCCAGTGCACATGGGGGCGTCCATAACCCCCAGCCCCGCACAGTCCTGGAGGCCGAGGCCGGTCAGCTAGCGGACCGTCCGGGGAGGGTTCCCGGTTTGCAGGTGACGTCTCCTCGTGTCCTCCGGGGGCGACGGTGGCAAGACCCGGGGCTGCACCTCACGGCCCGATGCCTCCTCAGGCCCCACTCCTGACCCGTCACTCGGGGTGGGAGGCAACGTGCGAATCTGGATGCAGACGTGCAGCCCCTGCCCTGGGGGTGTGACCCACCCCCAGGGGTGTGCCATCCTCCAACGGGCGTCATGGACACGGCTTTCCCGATGGCGTCCCTCACCTAAGCCATGAAGACAGAGGAGGATCTGAGTGGCCCTTCTCAGCTCTCTCAGGGAGCCACACATGGGCAACCCAGATACACAGGAGAGAAGTTAATCCACTTCCAACCACGTCTGCACTTCCAAGAGCTGCTGTGTGTGGCAGGGACTGGCGGGTGGGGGTCCAGAGCAGCGTCGCTCCCAGGACACCACCAGGGGAGGGGCACCCCGAAGGCCTGAGGACGTGAAGCCAGTGGCTGGCCTCCAGACATGGTCTGGCCCCTCGTCCCAGGGAAGAGGGGCTCGCCGGGGCCACCTGGGGCCCAGGAGCCAGAATGCACTGAGTGGTGAGAAGGGGTGGAGGGAGCACAGAACCATCACTGGGCAGACAACAGAAGTGCAGCTACGAGACAGCGGACACATCAGTGCGCCTCACACGACTCTCACGGGAAGAGCAGGAGAATGTTGAGGATTTTCAGAGTCAGAGACAGGCCCGGGGGTGCAGGAGGCGCAGGGCCCATGGCCAGGACACCAGCCGGAACTCAAATGCAAGAGCCACGAGAAAACCAGACTTCCAGCCACAGTGCCGCAAAACCCAGCATGCCGGCGAACACCTGTTGGGAGCTGAGGCTGGAGTGAAACCAGTCTTCGGGTGCTGCGGGAAGCCACCGTGTCTCAAACTCTGTGCCACATGGACCAGCAGCGCCACGCCCGTGGACCTCCCTCTCTCTGAGGCTCTGGGAGGCACAGCCCCCCAGCCTGGCCTGACGCCCCAGCGTGGAGGGAGCCGCTCCCACGGCCTCATCCTGCGCCCAGGAGAGATGCGTCAGACTTGGGGACATGAAGCCACGCCCGGCTGAGAAACGGCTGAAACACTGAGTGACAACCTGAGAGCTGAGTCCCCGTGGGGAGGGGGACCTGGGGACCTGCTTCTTTTAGTCGCAAATGTTACGGTTCTTTGTGAATTTGAAAAACAAACAAAACCCCAGCAAAATAGTAGGGAAATTTTCAATATATAATGATAAAATTCCAATATCCTCAGCACCAAAAGTTTTATAAAACAATATAAAAAGGTCAAGTAGAAAAATGGGCAAAACGAAAGAAAACACAAGACTCGGCGGGTGTGGAAAGTCCCTTCTTGTTCCCAGGAGAAAACACCCGACACTGCTCCCCCATCTCAGGTTGTTGCTGCAACTTTAATGTGTCGGGCAGACGAAAGCCCTGCCGCCTCGGCGGGGTGGGGAGTGGCCAGTGGCCTGAGAGGCACAAAGGGGTCTTTGTTGACCTGGTCAACTGTCACTGAAGCAGCGTCCAGGTGACAACGCTGCTCTGCCTGGGCTCCGGGGCCCTGGTTCGCTGCCCGGGGCCTGGCTTCTCCCAGCCTCGCGTGGCTCTCCTTCACATGCCTGCCGGTCCACCTGCCTGTGTCCACAGTCTCTTGGGCTTCATAAGTCCTGTCCTCCTCTTTTCTTCTTGTTCTTAACGCGACAATTTCAAATTACTCGTCTTCATATTTGCTTACTCCTTCTTCTGCTTGGCTGAGTCTGCCGCTGAAGCTCCCTGTGGATTTTTCCCAGTTTAGTTGTTCAGCTCCAGGCTTTCAGCGCCTCGTGACTCTGTCCATCTCTCTGCCGACGCTCACGCTTTGCTCACGTGTCACCGCTGTGATTCCTCAGGAACTCGTGGGTCTCAGCGTCTACACATTCATTTCGTTCCTTAGATCGGCCCACGTTTCCGTTGCTTGGTGCGCCTTCTTGTTTTTGGCTGGGATTGGGGCATTTGAAAAACAGCCACCTGTCCAGCCTTTGGGGACTGGCCCTGCAGGGGAAAGACCTTGGCCGAGCAGCATGGCTGGAGGCCTCTGGCCCTCCTGTGGGACGATGTTCTCAGAGCTCGTGCACGCAACCCCTCTGCCTCCCGGGGTCTGTCTGCGGGACTGCGGGCCCGAGCACGCCAGAACAACAGCCGAGCCCTGAGGTGTCCCTGGTGGCCCAGGCACCCAGAGCAAGCCAGCATGGTTAGCACCCCAGCCAGTGAGACAGAAGCCGGGCCCTCGGGCAGCTTCTCAGAAGCCGGACGCACGTCCTACTCCCTCCCTCACTCCTGAGCAACAGCCTGGCGTCCGGCCTCCAGGACCAAGCACGCTGAGGTCCCCTCTGGTACTCCTCGCCCGTTTCCACACCGCTGTCCTTGCCTGTGCACCGCAGCTGTGAATTCAGGCCCTTGTGTCCCTCTGGACGGTCTGTGTCCTGCCTCCAGCCCTTCTCCTCAGACAAGGCACCCTTGGAGAGCACCAGGGAGCCCCGACTCAGGAGTCTTCAGTGTTTCCCTACACGGTGGAGTCAGAACCTGGTGGGGCCCTCCCACAGCTCCTCTTTGCCAAGTCCCACACCAGTTACACAGGCTGCTTTCCCGCCACGAGACCCATGGGGGCCGCTGCCCCACAGCCTGCTCGGCCATTTCCTCCTGCTCGACACCCTTTCTCCCCGCTACCGGCTCCCGCCACACCCCACCCGCAGCCGCTCAGTCCCTCAGCCAGAAAGCAGGTGCCTGCAGCGAGGCAGGGACGCCGCTGCCTCCTCACACCCACTCCCTCCCGCAGGACGGCCTGTCCCGTGCACAGGTCACAGCAGAGTGCAAGTGGGCCGTGGCCCTGGCAACCCAGGAATTTGAACCCAAACACGGTTTCATCGACACTGTTCCAAGGCTCCAATTGTGAAGCCCTAGTACATCCTAACGCAAACGTAAGCATGTGACAAACGAAGAAAAGTGGAGTCACAAACTTATTGCAGCCTGGAGGCACGAGGAGCAGCGCAGAGACATCTTCGACTCGGAAACTCGGGCTCACCCCTGTCCCATCCAGGCCCGCGGGGCCCCTGCTCTCCTCGGTCACTGGGATAAGCGCAGGTGAGAACAGTCAGTCTTGCCTCAAAGCAGCCCCACCAGGCTTTGTGAGCAGAGACGTCAATGTGTCTGTCTGTCCATCCACAGGGCCAATGTGGAGCGGCGCTCGCTCGAGGATGGACTGTGGCCAAAACCACAGAGCCGGCCCTTGCCTGCGGCCTGTCCCACCCTCAGGTGGCAGGTGAAAGTCCTCCTGAGCTTCCACGTGGCTCTCGGCCCAGAAGCCGGGGCCTCTTTTCCTCCCACACACACCCGCCCCCAGCCAGACACAGGCGAGGTGGCCACAGAGCACCCGCCTCCCAGCCTGCCCCCCAGGACAAGGTGCAGGAGGTCTGGGCCAAGGGAGGTGGGGGTAGGGGAGGGGGGCGACCACAGCCCCAGGCCGGGACAGGTGACCTAGACTCTGTTCACTGGGATTCATGCAGTGAAACCCAGTCATCTCCCTCGAAGGTGGTGATCGGTGGCATTTTTTGAATGAATACTAGAGTCCCGCTATCCTAAGGTAGGAGAAACCAGTAAAAAATACATCTTTTCAGTTAGGATTTTAACGCCTTGGGCATTGGGACTGCAATTTCAATGCTCAGCTTAGCCTTTTCAGGTGAAGCTCACGCAGAGCCACATGCTTAGACCAGAGACAGGGGCATCAGGCCGAAGGTGGCCTGTCTGTCCACCTGCCCTCCCAGGGCTCGGAGCTCCACCGACACCGTGGGACCCACCCTGTGGCCCAGAGACACCAAAAGGTTGGCCTCCCTGCCCAGCAGCCACCTCTGCCACAGGCCCCAGTGTCAGCGAGGGTGGTTCTGTGGGACCCAGAGGGAGGCCCACCACCCCAACTCTCCCAGTGTCCAGAGCAGGTTGAGGAGCACATGAAATGGCCCCTGGGTTGTTTTTTGCAGGGAATGCCTACAGAATATGTCTAAGCCTTTTAAAATTTTAACATGAAAATATGCCAACAATTCTCTGAGGTTGATTTTTCAAGGCATTAATCTAAAGCTGCTAAATCCTGGTGTTCCCTGGCCCGAAGCCACTGAGGCCCTGGCTCATGGCACCGGGGCACTGGTGCTCCTCGTGCCATTCGCGGCCTCTCCAGGCTGCACAGAAGGCTGAGGGCGGAGTGGGCAGCGACCTCGGGGGCCTCCGGAAGTGGCCCGGGAGCCCAGCCTGGCACACGGTGCTCGCTCACAGCCAGAAGACGAGCCGTCCAGCGGCAGCGCTGGGGCCTCACACGTGACCCATGCCGCTGAGGTTGTGGGGTCAGTGTTCGCAGTGGGAAAGCACATGTGTGATTTTACACACAGATGTCCGTGTACACACTGATGTTTCATGGTAGCTACACAGAAAGCATAACCGTACTTCCCGTGGAAAAGAGGCTGAGACCTAACATGTAACACGCGGCAGGCTTGTCTTTAAATAAGCACGAGGCTCTTGGAAACGCGTCTGCCTTTCCTCGTTGCTACATAACTGTGATGACTGTTTCACCTCACGAGCCTCGTTGTTTTACTTGAATACAAGGTAGATGTGTATTCACGACAAAGAGCGTGCGACAGCCCGGGGAGACGCCCCCGGAAACGCACTCTCCACGGTGTTGGAACCACGACGTTTCAGGAGCATTGAGTGTTCCTCAGACCCAGTACTGACTCTGAATGCCTCGCGTCTCTAAGGTGTTAGGACCTAACAGTAGCTATCTTCTTGCTAAAAACAGCACAGGTGATGGCTGTGTGCCCTGAGTGTCAAGGACGGGGCGCGCACCAGACATGATGCAAACTGAACGCTCCGCAGAACTAGGCTGCGGGCACCCGGCCTGTGCGTCTGCTGTGGGGCGGGCCGACCGATGGGGTGGGGGGACTGGAAGTCCAAGGATGAGAACCGGGGGGAACACCTCCCGATGAGACACTGAGCGCAACACACTCAGCGAATTCATCCTTCTTCAAGTTTCACATAAAATTCTGTGGGCAGAAGTTTTATGGTCGACTTGTTGTGAACTGTCACATTTATTTCTAAGAGAAACTGGCTTTTAGATCAAGACCAATCCTCTCAAAGGAATGTACTAAATTTAGAGTAAGGCTAACCTGTCACAATCATTTTTTAAAGTCTCTTTTCCTATGGAAAAGTTTTTTCAGCACATTAAACTACAGATACCCTTACTAAAGCAACGTGAAAACCAGCCAGTCGGTCTCACTCCTAGAAGACAACAGGAGGAAATCCAGATGGCTCGGGTGGTGGTGAAGACGTTTTGGGCACACCACCAAAGACACGATCCCTGAAAGAAATGACCGATAATCAGGACTTCACTGAAATCGAAACCTTCTGCTCCGAAAATGACGCTGTCGAGAGACGAAGACAAGCCGCACGAGAAAATATTTGGAACAGACACATCTGATAGAGCACTTGTATCCAAAACATAAAAAGAAAACCCTTAAACCTCTCCAAGAAAACAAAACAACTCATTAAAAAATGCAACAAACGATCTTCCAAGGCACCTCACTGGAGAATACACAGATGTCACGGGAGCCCCTGAAATGTCCAGCCTCATCTGTCACCAGGGAATCACAAGCGAAAACCACAACGAGGCCACTGCCCACACCCCGGGCGGCGAGGACGCGGAGCGGCCGGAGTTGCACTCGGTCCTGGTCCTGGCGGGAGTGCAGACGGGCTGGCGGCTGGGAAGACAGCGGGAGGTTCTTGCAAACTAAACCTACCCGTGTCACGCAGCCCAGCAAGCACACTCCTTGGTGTGTATCTGCATTACAGACCAACGTCCACACAAAAAACCCGTACGTGGATGTGCACAACAGCTTCACCCAGAATGGCCAGAACATAAAAGCAACCAGAACGCCTATCAGTGGGTGACGGACAAACTGCGGTCCCTCCAGACAGTGGGACAGAATCTGCACTAAGAACAGATGAGCTCTGGAGCCGTGAAGAGACGTGGAGGAACCTGACATGCATGTGACTGAGGGAAGGAGCCAGTCTGAAAAGGCCACACGCTGTGTGAGTCCAACCCTGTGACATCCCGGAGAAGGCGAGACTGCGGGGACAGTGACAGACCAGGGCTTGAGGGATGGATGACTAAGTGGAACAAGGAAGTTTTTAGGGCAGTGAAACTATATGACATTATAATCTTGGATACATTTCATGTTACATTTGTCAAAACCTACTCTAAGGTACACCAGGGGCTCTGGGGGGCTGTCAGGGAGGTCCGCGGGCTGCACAGACGGGATGGCATAGGAGTGGGCTGTGCCTGGGGGGGCAGAGGGTGTGTGGGAACTCTGCGTTTTCCACGCAGGTGCCTAAAAAGTAATCTGTAAAACACACGCAAAAAAAGACACAACAAAAGGCTATAGACAATTCTGTAAACCAGAAGACCAGAAAAAATCTTCCATGAATGCGTTACTAATGGTCAGATCTAGATGGAGTGCATTTTGCTGTTCAATCGCTTATCTTTCAATGTTTCCTTATGTTAGAATTTTTTCAAAATAAAATTTAAGAGGAAAAAACACAGGTTTTTGGCTTCATCAGGAGAAAGAGAAGCAGAACACAGGAGAATCAATTTAAAAAATTTTAAAGAGTTCATCCAAGAATAATATTGCTTATCTCTGATCAATATAGTTATTTAGAATATTAAATAACTGTAACCACATATAAGTTCTCATCACTACATTTTGAGATTTAAAAGATAAAAAACTCCAAGAAGCACTGATACTCTCACAAAGTAACTTCTGAGAGAAGATCAGGCAGGAAGCGTATTTAAATGTTCGATCACATTAGCGGGTTAACAGGACACAGCCGGGAAGCCCTCACAAGTACTGAGAAGGACACGGACCGTCTCTAACTTCCCAACAGCACCTCTCAGAGCAGCAGGTCCCCAATCACTTGGCAAAAAAGGAATTTTCTGACCACCTTCAAAAGAGAGCGCTGAATTTCTGACCCGGATCCCGGGCCTGTGAAAGGGAATGAACACGCAAATGCGCATCGGAAAAAAGGGGGGAGCGTGTAGGCAGCGCACACAGGATCCACCTGAGATCCTCTTCAATGTACAAATTCTGAGCATTCCAAGCGTGTCTCCGAACCTGCAGGGCCAGCGTCTCCATTTTCTGTAGAAAGGTCATCTGCCTTCTTCCTCCAGACAATTGAAGGTTTAAGAAAGGGAAATAGCTGTTATCCAAACCAGCGTTTCGTCCACTTCGCAAGCTGCTGTGGTCGCCAAGAGCTTTCTAGTCCCGCGGGCGGGCGCGCGCAGCTCCCAGCGACCCAGGCCTTGCCCGCTGTTTCGCCCCGCGCGGGCGACCTGCCAAGGTCCCGCGGAGCGTCCACCGCAGCCGCAAGGCCACGGCCACGCGCGGACGTCGCACATGCCCCCTCCACTGCCCCGCGTTCCCGAACCCGAGTGGGGGTGGACTACACGGAAGACTAATGGGCCGCGGGGCCCAAGCCGCACCTCCGCACCGTTACGTTGCGCCCCCATCCCTGCGTGCGGCCCCTACTCAACCTCACCTGCGCGCCACCGTCTGCGCAGCCCCGGTCTCACCTGCGCGCCCCCCACCTGCGCGCCCCTCACCTGCGCCGCGGTGGCGTCGGCGGCTGGCGGCTGCCCCCCGGCCAGGCCGTCCTCCTCCTCTGGGGGCTCGTCCAAAAGCACCCGGCCGCGGCCCAGCTTCCACATGCTCCGGCCGGGTTCCGGCGTCCGCGCGTCCGTGCGCCCCAGTCCCGCAGGGCGCAGCGCGCGGAAGCTCGGGCGGCGGCTCCGGCGGGGCCGGGACGCGGCGAGGGGGGCGGGGACGGGCGGGGACGGGCGGGCGGGGCCACATCACCCTCCCTGACCCGGACCCGCCCTGCGCCCCCTACCCCGCCACGTTTCCGACCCACCGCGGGTCCCCACCTCCACTCGGGACGGGGTCCCCGCCCCCAACAAGGCCCACAGCCCTCGCCCGGACCCCGCGCCACAAAGACGGTCCCGGACCCAAACCCAACTGGGCCAATCCACGGCCAGGCACCCCCCCGGCCGCCACACAGGGACCCCGCCCCACGGCCAGGCCCCGCCCCGCCCGGGCCACCCAGGACGAGGCCCCGCCCTCGCCCCCGCCGCCTCCCCGCCCCCATCCCGGCCGACCCCCTCACCCGGCAAGGGGCGCGGCCACGTCCGCGAGGCGCTAGCGCTGGGGGCGGGGCGCCCGGGCTCCGGTACCCAAGGCAACGGCCGCGGGACGCGAGGCGGGACAGTGCGCATGCCCACAGTCGGCTGGGGGCGGGGGCGCCAGGGGCGCCGGGGGCTGGGGACACGGTCACAGGAAGGGACCCGTAGGCGGCTGGTTCTCCTGGAAAGGCGACGCCGCAGGCCGGTTACCGCTGTGTCCTTGGAGCGAGGTCCACCCACGCGCGGGGGCCTCGCTGCATCCGCGGGCGACGCTGTGGCCCCAGGTGTCTGGCCGTGCATGCGCCCCGGACGGATGGGCCTGGGACCTGGTGGTCACGCGGCGCTGCGAGCCCCCCGATTAGGCCGAGCGGCTTCTAGTGTCTGGGCGGCGGGGCGCTAGGGAGAGGGACCTGCAGGTGCAGGGTGAGCCTCACAATGGGGAGCAGGCAGGTGCGTCCGGCGCACCAGCATCTGCGACCTCGGCCCAAGTAAGTGGGCGACCTGTGCCCAAACCTGCGAGAGGAACGCGGCGCAGGGCGCCGGTAACCTGACGACCCGCGGTTGGCACTTTCCTGGCCGAGGTCACACTCACAGCTCAGTGCACCTGAGACCCCAGCCTGCACCCCGCCCGGAGCGTCCATGCCCGAGCCGGTTACCTCTCTGAAGCACAGCATGACTTGTTTCTGTCTCAGAAAAGAGCCAAACAATAAAATGCAGAGAGATATCAACTCCATCATAAAAAGAAAAGTGCAAGTTAACACGAAATGCCTTTTCTCCACCTATCAAAGTGGTAACGATTTATGAAGGCCTGTCCTTCTGAAAGGGACCGGAGCCCGCGTTAGGAACCGCTGGAGGCCAACGTGGCCTGTTTGTCGGCGTCTGCCAGGTTTCACTGTGCGCGCCCTCCCGTCGAGCCAGTTAACTTCTACAGAAGAGCGTTTTACCCTTTCTACTTCAGGGTTGCGTACATTTTCACAGGAAGAGTATATATTCATGCGCCACTTGAGTAACTTACAAATATATTTATAAAGAGATCCCAGAACTATGTGTTTCTGGAAGCATTTTTCTTAAGCATTATAACTTTACTCCTAAAAAAAGTATCAAATGTACCTTTTGGATTTTTTTTTTTTTCAGACGTGATCAGTAGCAAAACTTTTCAAATGAAAAGAGGCTCTGAATTTGTGGGGAGAGAGGCCCACGGGAGCCCCAAACACAGACCCATGTGAGGGCTCAGGGGCCTCCGCGGGTGTGTGGGTGGGACCTGGAAGGGCCAAGGGGCCGACTGGGAGAAGCCAAAGTTTAAATTCCAGACAGACCCCTGGAAAGCAAGACAGCTTACATTCTCCGCGAGCCACAGGACCATGAGCCATGACCCCAAATGTCTCTGCACCCACCAGGCACAAATATTACACACCGATGTAAAACCTCAGAACACCTACTGAAAAATACTCTACCCAGTGGAAGTTAAATTTAGAAACTCTTTCTTCATGGGAATATATAAGAATGTTAACAATTTATATAGACACACCTTTTCAAACCAGGTCAGATAAGCTTAGCCTTCTGGGCTTAAAAGGCTCACAGAACTGGGTACACAGACGGGCGGGGGGGTAGGGAGTACAGGACTCGGTACCAGCACACGGTGGCCGTGAAGAGCTGGGGTCCAATAAACACCCTGCCGGCACAAGCGCCGTGAAACGGCTTACAGAACAAGACCAGGATCCAAACGCACAGCCTTCCAGGACACTGCACACAGAACAGGGGAAATCAGCTCACGACATTTCGACAAGTAGCCCGGGTCTTGTCATTCACGCAGAGAGCACAGGAGGGCCCGTGCCCACTGCTGCCTTCCTCCCTCGGCACAGCCACATTTCTGTGCTTTTTCGTTGTAAATTAAATAGTGACCTCCTGCAAATCCAGGACAACCTGGAAGGAACAAGTCAGGCTTCCTGTTTCAAAGAGCTAAATTCCAGGCCATTTTAAACAACATTTTGCATCATTTCAGGGGGCGGCGGGTTTGGGGGGGGCGGGCTTCAGGCATTCTGGAATTCTGAGAAGTGCTTCTCATAAGTTCTAGAAATTTGACCATCATTCATTCACTTACAAATTTTGTAAAATTAAAGTGATGCTTGTTATTTTTTAAAAACTTGTTTTCATACAATAATTTGGTAAGTTGTAGCAATATTGCAGCATTTATATTTTTCTCTCTACCTGATCTGTCCAGAATTTGGAAACTCTTATTAATGAGTATGTTATTTTTCATAGCAATACATTTATTTACATGAATCCAATAGAAATCTGATTTCTTCCAGTTTCCAGTTGTGGATTCATTAACCAAGACTTTGACCAGAATGTTGTGTCTGAAAGAGACCTGCCTGGACTCTGAATGTCAGCAAAAAGCTTCAAGGAATAAAGACTGAGTCTGGAGCCAATAAAAGCTACTTGGAAACATGGCCTGGTTCCTGGCTTATTCAGAAGGTTCATGGCACCTTTCAGGTAAGGAGCAAAGGTTGCTTTCCTGGGAGATGGCAAGGAAGAACCTCAAGGCATTTTGAGGACCCTGAGAACTTGAGTTAACCCAGACATATAGGTACTGCAGGCAAAGCTTGATGGCAACTGCGTGGCTTGGCTTCTTTGCCCCAAGAGGCTAATGCAAGCTCAATCGACAAATTCCTTGTAACATCCCAGCAAAGCATGTATAGGAAAGCCTACACTATCAGTTGCTATTCCTATTGAGTGCATGCAAATAATCAGGTCAAGTTGAAATGGATTTAATGCAGGAGATGAACTGGTCTTGATTTGGCTCTTTGATAAAAATGAGGGTGATTTTAGGAGAAAAATTATGTTTCAATAGAATCCATTATACACACTTATAAATATTAAACTCTAATTCAGTGAATTGTCTCTAAAATTTTATCTTTTGCCTATGAACTAGACTGCATTCTGAATTTTTCTAGTTTTCTTAAATGTTTTGGCTAAAGCCTTCTAACTTCCATAGACATGGAAAAGAGATTGGCAGGGGATCTGTAATACTGGAAAATTGTAATTGTGGGAATTTGGAACCCACCCACCGCCCTTTCCACACTGTTTCTGGAAGTGCAGATTCTGACTAATGTTGCCTTCTTGTTTGCACAAGAATCCTAGGAACTGGCTTCAAAAGATACAGACTCTGACCTTCAGGCATCCCAGCTCCAGGGGATTTGCTGACCTTCAGCTGTGGAGCCTGAATGACACAAAGCCAAAATGACAAGCCAGAATGACTAAGCCAGGGTGACGCACACAGGACCATCACTTGCCTTTATCTGAACGGACTGTGCTTGTCTGCAGGTAGAGAACTTTTCAACCCCCTCCCTTGGTTTTTTTGTTCTATTCCCCTCGCCCTCCTTATAAAAGCCTCTGCCTCCACCGAGGGGGCGGGCGATGGGCTTTGAGAGGAAAGTCCCCGTCTTCCAGGTGGCCAGCAGTGAAAATAAACCCCTTTCCTTTACATTGGCAACTGCCTCCTGAGTATTGTCTTTCATAGCGCCAGGTAGCCGGGCCTGCATTTGGTTACACAACCCTCACACAGAGGATTCGTTTCTGGACATGAAAGAGCCTCCTGTTTCCTGAGCCCTTTGCCAGAAGAAGCCACCTTCAGCCTGAATTGCCCTGTATTGGCTCACAGAGCTGATGAACATTCACTCTTATAGAAACCCTTCCTTCTGGAACAGCAACCAACCGTGCCACCTGTGACTGGAAGCTGGACTCAGTGTGATTGTACTCTGGCAAAGCTACTTTCAAATGCAAGTACAGTGTGGGGCGCCACAGAGAACTTTCCAGAAATCCAGGCTGCTTGCAGACAGAATGAACAACCTCAGGAGAGAGCAAGTAGCGAGCTCCTCCTGGAGGTGGGGGAGCAGAGGCCGCTCAGAAGAGGGACAATGGGACTTGTGTTGTCCCCAGGAGGTGGGCCGGGACCCCTGTCTGGGGACACAGTCCCCATGGCCGGAGCACCCCTCAGGCAGGCGTGCCTGAGCAATACTGGTGGCCACGCTCACCACGTGGAGGGGACATTCCTCTTTGACAGCTTGAGGGTCGAGGTGCTCCGTAAATTTTAGGGTCAATGTGGCCTTGAAGGTCAGCACGCATATCCTGACATATTAAAATTTACACCTAATATCCTCCCAGTCTGCTTCCTCTGCACCACCCTTGGGTGTGTATTAAAAAAAAAAACCATCTGCACCTTCTGCTTTCTTGAGACTTTCTCAAACACCCCCCATACATCCTGTACTTAGTGTAGTGAGAACAAAATATGGGTGAAGTGGTTACTAACTCATCAGCTAAGTCTCTTAATTTGAAAATTAGTAGAAATAGAACTGAAAACTACAGCCAATATTTGAGTGCTTACAACATACCAGTGTTTTTACTAGTATTTCATATGCATTATCTAATTTAATGGAAAGAACACAGAATTCGGAGCACATAGACTTGGATTCCAACTTAAGCTCTACTTAGAAAAAACAAGCCTTGCAAGGATTTGCCAAACCTACCTGTGGGAAGTAGCTTGGGGGAAATTCCATTTTGGCTTATGTAGTTTTATAAATGGATTACGTATAGGTATATCCATGCCATATAATAGAGACAAGACATATATATATCTAGTGTGTATACAAAGTTTTCAAAAAGCATTCGCTGTTTTGCCCTGGCTGGTGTAGCTCAGTGGATTGAGCACGGGCTGGGAACCAGAGGGTCCCGGTTCGATTCCCAGTCAGGGCGCATGCCTGGGTTGCGGGCCAGGTCCCCGTGAGGGCCATGTGAGAGGCAGCCATACATTGCTGTTTCTCTCCCTCTCTGTCTCCTTCCCTTCCCCTCTCTCTAAAAATAAATAAAAATAAAATCTTTAAAAAAAAAAAAAGCATTCGCTGTTTTGAATTTTTAAGAAAATTACTGTGTAAAACGATTTGCACATTGCGATAGGAATTTACAGCAGATATAAATTAGATGTTTATTTCTTATTTTTTATGTTAAAACCCCTGCAACACCCCAGTGACTATATCCAAATATACACAGAGTGATGGTGAAGATGGCCAGCTCACATTCCTGAAATTAAACAGAACGCACACCGTAAGTATTAGTAACAATCCCATGTATGATAATGTAAACTTTGTTTTTTGGTTGTTTTGTATATTTTTCTTTAAAAACATCTTTTTAAATTGATTTTTAGAGACAGGGGAAGGGAGAGAGAAAGAAACATCAATGTGTGGTTGCCGTCGCCCACGTCCCACCAGGGCCCAAACCCGCAAACCAGTCCTGTGCCCTGACCAGGAATTGAACGCGGACCTCTTGGTTTGCGGGAAGATGCCCAACCCACTGAACCACAAGGGTCAGGGCTACTTGCCTTTGCTTTTCAAATTAAAAAGTTTTTTGGCAAATACTGCGGACCATTCCACGTACCAGCTGTGACTCCGCGAGTCCACCCCCTGCCACGTGCGACCAGGGACCCGGTCCACGGCAGGAGTTGGGGGAGGGCTGCCTTCGCAGAGCATGCCGGGAAGCGTTGGGGAGGGACTGACCCTCAGCGCCTCCGTTTCCATGGTGACCTCGGCCTGCCGGGACTGCTCTGCGCAGTCAGACGCGCGTTCCAGTTGCGCGCAGCGCGTCAGCGGCGCTGTGGGTCCCCAGGCGTTCACGGGTTAACAGACCTCAACCCAGCGGCAGTCTGGCTCCTCTACCTCGACCTCTGGGGCAGCCCCGTCCGGTCCGGCCCTAGC